>CM057075.1:14838110-15298110 GCA_029379335.1 Thymus mandschuricus | reverse complement strand
TTTTACACATCATTTACAAAATTTACATATATTAATGGTGAATGTGTTTAGAATGTATGTAGGGTTTACAGGAATGAAAATGCTCAAAAACTCCTCTATCAGTAAGCAGTTTGTTTGATTTACTGCTTACTGGTGAATTCTGTTTGTTATTATACTATTATGTTAATGCAATATTGCTTCTGTTACTGCATTATTGCTTCTGTTACTGCATTATTGATTCTGCTTCTGTTACTGTTCTGTTACTGCATTATTTAGGGTTATTTGTTGTTGTTGCTGCTTGTGATAAACATATTGTGATATTACTTGGTTATATGTTCTGTTCTGTACTGTTGTGTTATTTACCTGTTAAGTGGTAATGAGAAATGGAAGACTGGAATTATGGTATTATATGATTGAGATGTTGAGGTATTATGCTATTATGTTACTGATTATTTGGATTTACTAATAATGATTGCTGATTATTGCTTATTCACATGTTGTGTTATTAGCTTATTTGATTTAAGGTACTGCTTATTTGATTTAAGGATAATGATTGTTGCTTATTAACCTGTTATGTTACTTGGTTATTTGTTGTTGTTGCTGCTTGAGTTTTGTTCTTGGAAGTTTATGCAGATTATTTAAGTATTAGTAATAGGCTTAGCATGAATCATATGCTTCCTTCAATTAGTTAACAAACTTCATGTGAATATGCTGCTACTGTTGTTGCATGACTATGCTTAAAGTTGTTTCGTAAAAGGATTGAATGTTGGGGCAACTGGCAGCAGCCAGTGCACAAGCCATTTCTCAAGTCAATATAATGAAGTAGCTGGCTGTGTGTCATTTACCATTACCAAGACTTGTCGTTTATATACTCTGCTTATACAGTCTTCATAAGAACTACTGCTCACCTATAAAAATCAAACATAAAATATTACTGCAATCTTAAATGTTAAGATACTCACATTATAACTAATTTTCTTTTAAATGTAGATTAAGTGGGAATACAAGAGACACCATCTCATACAATATGAAAATAAGACAATGCTCACAGGGTATGAATCAATGCCTAACATCATACGAACCACACTTACAAAGGCTGCAAGCAAAGAAATACAGAAATCATGCTTCAGGTAGCTTCATCATGCCTTACTGATTACTTGAATTACTTAGAGATACTTTCTGAAATATTCATCTAATTATTGCTTAATATAATTACTTAGGTACTACTATCAATTGCCTGACAATAATCCAAGATCAGGCAAACTACTACACTATGTAGTTTTTCGAGAGATCACTCCCACCCCGAACCCTGACACCACAGCGTTGTGGTTCAGAATTGGTAATACGATCCTACGTTTTTCAAGAGCAGAGTATGCACTAGTAAGCGGGCTGAAGTTTGGACCAGCAAACTTTGATCCATACAATACTGATGAAGTCAGTGAAGATTCTGTATTTGCCCGGCTGTTCGGACGTAACAAACAGCTCTCAACAGCAAAAATCACAGACATGTTTAAAAAGAAACGTTTCAGCTATTGGCAGGGGAAAGGATCAGATCGCAGAGAAATAGTTGTTGATGCAACAGAAAGTGATTACATCAAGGTTGCAAAGCTATTGCTTGCTCTGACGTATGCAGTAGGAATGGAGCAGTCAAGGATGTCAATCCCAATGTTGTTATGGATACTATTGGAAGACATGGATGCTTGGGAGCAGTTCCCATGGGGCAGTTACTCGTACCAGCTACTCACTCACTCAATTACAAATGTAAAGACGGATGCAGCAGTAGCTGAATCTGGGGTTAAAAGTTACCATATATTAGGTAACACATTTGCCTTCTCTGTAAGTACCCTAACATTCCCACTTATAAAAACAAAAATGTATAAATGTCATGTTTACTAGAACCTCTTACACTAACAAAACTGAATTATGCAGGCTTGGATATATGAAGCTGTACCAGCATTTACAAATACATTTGCAAAGAAGATAAGTGATGAGAAGATGCCACGGTTCCTTCGATATGAATGTCTTGCACCGAGAAAAATCCCAGAATTTAGGAATGTCAAAAAGGTAAATATTTTATTCTTTAGTATACTTATACTGTTATACTGTTTCAGTTATCATGAATCTCATTTCAATTGAGTTAGGTTGGCTTATTACCAGAAAATATTGTACTTAGTACCTGAAAATATTTGAATACTACTGATATGCTGTAATATAGAATGCTGATGAAATGTAACAAATGTAACTGTCGAATACTATGACTGAAGTATAGGTGATATTGGGAAAATGAAATTTTAGTTCTGCAACAGTAAGTAGTACACAAAAAGTGATATAATTGTACTTAGTACCTGAACTATTTTCTATGTATATCTGTGTGTGTAGGATACAAAACAAATGCTAACTCCCACTGATAAAGAGCTAAAAAAGGCATACTGGAAATCACTTGAATATGATCCAGAAGGGATGCCTTTTGCTTTCATGTACGAACAAGCAATGAAAGATAAAAGAAGCCCAAGGATGAGCCTCTGCCTCTGCACCCATGGATATTGACGAAGCAACAATGAAAAGAATCGGCGAATATGCAGGTAAAGCTGCTGCAGAAAAAATGAAGGAATACATTGAATCAGTTAAAGACACAATTGTGAAGGAGATTCTCGAGCATCTCAATGATAAAGTACAGCCTCAGAATGGTGATAATACAGACCATTACCAGCATGACAGCTACATGGATTCTCCGGGGATATTTGATCACCATGATGATACATATGAATCAGAACAGACAAATGCCCCTGAAGAAATCCTCGTTCAAGACCAAAAAGCAGCCCAGAAAGAAAAGGAGCAAGAAAAGGAAAGTGCAGCAGCAGTCCAGAAAGAATCAACACAGAAAGAACCAACATCCGAGAAGGAAGCATCAGCACAAAAACAACAGCATGAGATGGCAGACAAAGACGACCAAGAAGAGAATACAGTGAAGGAAAGTGAAGCAGCAGTACAGAAAGAAACAGCACAGAACGAAACAGCACAGAAAGAAGAAACATCAAAGAGTGCAGAGAAGGAAGCATCAGTACAAGAACAACAGCATGAGAAAGAAAGTGAAGCAGCAGTCAAGAACAAAGCAGCCCAGAAAGAAGCAACAGCACCATCAACATCTCAGGACACATCAGAAAGTTTGAATAGGAAAGGAAAGGAAGCACCTGATACAACAATAGAACAAACACCAGAACCAATTAATCAAGACAAGGTACAAAAAATATTTTATGTCAAACTTACCTAATCTCCACTTTAATTATCAGTTAAAATGCTATAACATACTTCATTCATTTTTTTCATCTACAGGAAGATCAATTATCAGATACACAGATGGCCAAAGCATTAGATGATTTTGAAAAAGGTAAGGAAATTATACTCTTTACCAGACCAATAGAGGAAGTTGCACTGCAAGTAGAAATACCTGGACAAAAAAGGCCAAAGAGGTTAAGGTTCCCAGCAAGACCCTGCAAAAGTCCATACAGGCAGGACGATGTGAGAGGTGAATTTAACACGTATGATACATTCATCAACTCAAACAAGGAAAGGTAAATTTTAAAGTATATAAATAAGAATAACAAACATTAAAAATTGATCTCTAACCCACTCAAAATGTATACAGCTACAGGGACGTGGGATTGATCTACCCAGTCAGCCAGTACTCCTTCCTAAAAATAGAGGACCCACGAGAGTTGATTGATGAATGTACAGTACATGCGTACCTATCAATCCTCACAGCACGGCCAGATATGCTGGAGTGGGATCTACTCAAGACAACATTGCTATCACAACGTGCTACTTCATGGTAAATATTAGCATAAAAACAGTACAAATTAAAAAATTTAACATAATATCACTTACTTAAATGATTCATTTAAACAGAATATGGTCCAAGAGGCTTATGCAGCAACACAGCCCAAACGAAGAACACAACTACACTCCAACATCCAGCGCAAAATTCCAGCTAACATTATGGAAAAACTGAAGAGTTATGCTGAAGCAGAATGTCCACCTTGGGGTGATAATATGAAACCTTGGATTTACTGTGAAAAGGTAATATTCAGTTCTTCATTAATTAATTACATGCACCTTGAAAAAAAAGATAACAATTTATTAAAAATAAGTTCTTATTTCCACATATAGGTTGTGACAGCATGCTGTATTGAAAAACATTGGGTAGCAGTTGAGATTGATCTAAAGAAACAAAAGATATTCATCCATCATGCCAAGACAGAAGCTGTCAAAGAAATCGAGCAACGATTCATACCAATGGCAAAGATCTTACCTGAACTGATAGAGGAGATTGGGTACTATGATCACAACAGAATCAAAACACCAAAACAAAAACAGTGGGAAATATTGTTTGGAGTCCCAAAAGGAAAGCACTTCTACAAGCAAATTAATAGGCGACAATACCAGCGGACTGTATGCACTAAAGATAGATGAGAGGATGATTGCAAGGATCCCAGATGATAAAGGATTAAAAACAGGGAACGACATCTTCTCTTACAGATGCCACATTGCACGTGCAATATATGCTTTTAGCACCGCTAAACCACCTTGTCCATCATTTGACTTGGGAGAAATTTAGAATATGTTATTGGATATTGAAGTTAACTGACTTTAGACTGTTTGTGTACTCTTTTTGTTGGATAACATGTCAGAACATGTTTGTCTTACTTTAGACTATTTGTGTGTGTTTTTTTTATGGATACATTAGAATATTTGATGGATACCTTAATGTTACTTTAATGTTAGAATATATTTTAAATACTTGTTGCATATGGATCTGATACACTTATGCAATCATTACAGTACAATATACATATTACTATTACTGATTACTGGTAATAAAATAATGCCATGTACCAAGTACTGAAATTAATACATAACACAAATGACAACACTGTATACTATAAAGACAGTGATAAAAAACTGTGTAATATAGGTAATCAGTAATATAAGCCAATGAAATTACTGTGTACTGTGTACAACTAAAATTATAAAACTGAGCTCAAGTCATTCATTATTCAGAACACACTAGTCTAGTTATTCAAAAACCTATTCGGATCAACATATGCCACATGACTTTGACTTCCGAGCACGCTTAGCATCAGCTTCATCACGATTAATCTCCAGAAATAATGACATGCACTGAATATTGGAATTAATACATAAAACAACGATACAACTATATACTATAAGTCAATGTAATTAATACATAAGACAATGATAATATTGTGTAATATAGGTAATCAGTAATATAAGCTAATGAAATTACTGTGTACTGTATACAACTAAAATTATAAACTAAAACCTATTCAGTAAATACTGTGTAATGTAGGTAATCAGTAATATAAGCATATGAAATTACTCTGTACTGTGTACATCTAAAATTATAAACTAAACTCACTCAAGTCATTATTTAGAACATACTAGTCTAGTTATTAAAAAACATAAAACATGTTCTCTAAGTATTCTGCCAAGTCTGACAAACTACACAAATCCAATGAAAAAATAATCAAAACCTATTCGGATCAACACAGGTTCTCCGAGTATGCCCAATTACACCACATATGCCACATGACTTTGACTTCCGAGCACGCTTATCATCAGCTTCCTCATGATTAATTTCCAGAAATGCCTTGCATGATGATAGATAATGACCCTTCTCATGACATCTTGAACACTGACGAGACTCCATAATAGCAACAATTTCTCCAGCAGACACAATAGACTCCTTAACAGCTTCAACACCTTCAACTACTCTAGCAGAACCAGCACCTTCACCTACACTCTTCCTTAAACCTCCAGTACAGTCTCCAACCTGAAACCTCTTCCTTCGTGGTCTACCTGCTTGTTTCGGATTGGACGGTGTTCCAACAACCAATGAATTGACTTCATCCGGTACATGCCACTCACTAGGATCAGGCACCGGCATAACATCAGAAGCATATATTTCATGCCATGTACGAGTCGTATAACACGAATTCACATATCCAAAGAACACCTGATTCATATGACTATAACAAGAAAACAAAATGACATCAGAAAAAAGTAAACAGTAAAAATGTTAAATCAAATTAACATATAACATCATACCTTAAAGCTCGTGTAGCATATGAGCATGGAATTAAGTCCATTTGAAACACTTTACACGAACAATTCATTGAAAGAATATCAACAATATAACTAGATGATCCCGATATAACCTTGAACTTAGAATCTGGGATGGGCTCGACACTCATAACATGGCCTCTAAGCATAGCAGCCTCCAATCTTCGAGTGGCATATTCTGAAAGTTCAAGACTCCTAGATGCAGCTATACTACGCCGCTTACAAAACCACTCTTGAACAAGATTACGAGCATACTCTAACAGAGAACAAATTGGCAACTTTCTAGCCCACTTCAATCGAGAATTCAGACACTCAATAGCATTTGAAGTACCAAAAGAATATCTACGAACTGGACATTTACTACGAGACCATCTAACAGGATCAATTTTCAAAAGCTAGGAATGTGCTGCAGCAGAAGCAGATTTCAAACTACTCATGTGGATTTCAAAGTCTTCGACCCTATATGCATTAGCAACAGCCTGAAAAAACTCAATCACATCTTCACCCCTAAGATGCCCTTGTATATGATAAGAACACAAACCTAATGCAACCCTAGGAAAAACATACCTCACAGCATTCTTTATACTAACATGTTGATCAGCCACTATCAACATGTCATCTCGAACTCCAAACGACTCTCGAACATGCAATAAAAACCAACCCCATGACATATCATTCTCCTTATCACCAACACAAAATGCAAGAGGAACAATCTGTTCATTTGCATCTTTTGTTGAAGCAACAAACAACACCCCCTTATACTTCCCCTTCAAATGAGTTGCATCAATAACAACAATGGGACGACAAGAACGAAAAGCCAGTATACATGCATGAAGACAAAAGTAACAGTACTCCATAGACCCATCAGCACGAGTTTGAATATCAACAATTGACCCAGGATTCATCAACTGAAGCATATATAAATACTTTGGTACCAACTGTAAAAGAAATAACAATACACATCACAAACTAAACAACTAATACTACTATAACACAAAACAAAAAATAAAACACAATATGAGATATTGCAGGGGAGTTTTTGCAGGCTATAACATCTTGGCACAAGAAAACTGTATAAAATATGTAAAAGTCCACACCATATTGCTTTGAATCAGACATAGTGCTATTATTGATATTGCAATCGTCCAGTATATATATAACTCAAAGATAGTGTTACTAGTTAGTGCTCTTCTGTATTGTTTGCATGTTCTAATCATTCAGATCTCTAATCAACGATTAGGGATAATTAGATATCTGTATTCTGTAGGAAATGAAGTCATAAAAGACCTTGCCCAAATGTCTATGTTCCCTTCAAGCAAGTTTAATACATAATTTCCATGAATCATTTGTTTACTCTGTGAGTTAATCTTAGTACCTAACTTTTCTGTAATATCTAAAGAAGATAAACAAACTCTAAACATATAATAAGCTGTGATGTATTACAACAGACATTATTGCATCCCTCAAATACTATCCCATTACTTACACCCCAAAAGTAATTATGATAGCATATCAATATATCATCATATTGTCAGCAAATAATATATCAAACAAGACATCTTAAAAAGCAGAATTGAATGCCTAACATAACAAACGTACTGTACCTGAAATGATTTATCGTGATCACCATATGCAGCGTTCAGAGCCAAATTCCTACCAGCTAAAGCATCAGAATACGTCAAGTTAACACCAAAATCTCTTTGTAACTGGCCTTGAATATCACGTGGTCTTAGCTCATACCCATCTTGCAACAGATTTGGACCAACATGCGCAGCTATAGCCCTAGAAGATACTTTGGCATGAGGGCCTCTCCTCAAATCTCCAAACTTACATATGTCATAATATCTACCAGAATCCGAACGTTTATTGCGAAACTCAAGACAATTTTTCAAATGATATAAAGCAATACATGATATCATTGCATCCTTACTACGAAAAACAAAACCATGCCCAATCTCCACCACAACAGGTTCAGGATCAACAAAAACATTGTCACAAGGTATAGAGGCTTGAAATGCTGCACCTGGTATAATCCACTGACCACTACTAGAACTACTACCATCAGTATAACCACTACTACAACTAGTACCACCAGTGCTACCACTATTCAGAGTACTAGAGCTACCACTAACACCACTAAATGAGTATAAATCCATTAAAGCTGCATAAACAAACATTAAAACACTATCTTAAAAATCATAGCAACATTCAAAAGTACAGTAGATAAGTAATGAATTTTGCATAGTTCATAAGTTATTTGTCACATTCCTGCCTAATGAACTACACTAAGTACAGTAGATGTTTGGAATTTGTAAACCCTAGCACATAAAAATCATACAACCAAGTACAAGGAACAAGCCTACATATACAAAACGAAGCTTAAAGCAATCAAGCAGAATGAAGTAATCAACACAGATTCAAAAATTCAAAAAACAGAATACCAAATTCAGATCACACAGTAGCAGCAAAAAAGTAAAAACATAATCCAACTGATCCACATACACAATCAAAGGACAAAAAGCCTACATATACAATCAAACTAAAAATTCCTCAAACTGAAGTAATCATAAAGTCGGTGATTAAAAAAAAAACACAGAAACAACTACATTCCAGTAATAATACACATAATAATACACTAAAAACACTAGCTAACTCCACAACTACTTATAAACGCAGAATTACCTCAAAATTGAAATTCCAATAATCAACGCAGATTTACCTCAAAATCAAAGTGAAATCTGAGCAATCGCAAAATTAAACAATCAAGGTGATGAACTACGAAGAATTACCTACTAAAAAATCAAGTACAACTCGAATCAGATAAAAAACTCACCATGAAAATCAATCGGAAAAAACGCGAGAGAATCGACAGGAAAGGTATCAACGTCGTTCGCAACACATCAGCTCACAGAATAGGCGCGATAATCAACCAGAAAACATGAAGAAACTCACGAATTGGAGTGTGTGTGTGTGGCGGAGAGGTGGCGCAGCGGCGACACTTGTAGTAGGCAGCTGAGAGAGAGAGAGAGAGAGAGAGAGAGAGAGAGAGATAACAGAATAAACCAACCCAGCTCCCTCAGCTCTCTTGTGGAAAAAAAAAAGAATAAAAACATACCTAAAAATTGAGGGCATTTTTGTCCATACAAACCTAAAAATGGGTAATTTTATTGTAAATTATATTCCTAGCCTAAAATATGTTTTAAAAATTAAAAATGGGTAAAAAGCTATATTTTCTCTCTCTCTCTCTCTCTCTCTATACATATATATATATATATATATATATATATATATATATATATATATATATATATGTATGTGTATATTAGTGTAATGGTAGAGAATTAAGTTTCGGAGCTAAAGGTCTGAGATCGAATCCTTCGTGGCGCGATTTATAATTTTGTTGTTGTTAGGTTGCGTTTTCATTGATACGAGAGAAAAGAGATATTCACCTTTTAAATCTTCCTTATTTCTCACATTTTCTCACATCTGACCTTTTTTCCCTTCATTTGCACTACAATGGAGAGAAAATATTATCTCTTTATTATGGTGATGTAAATATTTTCTCCCATTTAAAGAATAAAATTCTTCATCATTAATAAAAAGTGACGAAAGGGTGACTTTTAAAGAGTAATTTTTTCTTTTTCTTTCGTATTTAAGAGAACGCAAATTTAAAGTAAAAATAAAATAGAGAAGAAGAAAAAATTTGCTTAAATTTCACCAAATTAAAAAGTTACACTGAAGCCCAACATGAGTCTCATTGTATAGAGGCACTAATTCAAAAATATGATAATAAGCTTTAATTGCACTATATATATATAGAGGTAAAAGAAACATAATCATACTCCAAGTTACATCTTATTTTAAATTGGGTTAAATGTATAAAAATATACAAAATTTGTTTTAATTTACATCTTTAATACAAACTTTTAAAATTTTAGAATATTACACCAATTTTTATATTTGTTCAATTTTAATACCAATTTAGATTTTTGTTCAAATCAATTATGATTTGTTAGCGTTCATACCATATGCTAAAAATAAATTAATGAAAAAATGGAACATTTCGTTTCTGAGCAGAAGAGCCATTTTCAAATAGTGTTCGATCAATTACGTATTAATCAATATTCGATTGATTGGTCTGAGGTTATCGACAAAAAAGATTTGTCTAAGCCACTTCGTTTCTTTTTGTCCAAGTTAGCGCAACACATGTACTCTTTACCTGCTTATGCATTCATAGCACAAGACTTTACTACTCAAACTGCATTATATACCCATCACCAATATGTCGCAGGATTCATCATGACATGAGCTTTTGCCCATGGAGCTATCTTTTTCATTAGAGATTACAACCCGGAGCAAAACGAAGATAATGTATTGGCAAGAATGACCATAAGGAAGCTAAAATAAATTTATGTGGCAAATAAAAAATAAAAAATATAATTAAAATGAATTACAACTCAGCTCTCTCTCTCTCCTCTTTCTCTCTATCATATCCATCTCACTACGCGACCATCCCCATCTCCTCTCTCTCTCTCTTCTTCCCCCTTTGTCCCTTTTCTGTTGTGTTGGTACAAGGAGTGAAAGTACTCTTCGAAATCCCCTCCTCTCTGTCACAAACGCTTATGCTCCGAGAATACTTTGCCTTCGACGACGGCATGAAGGCACAACTCTTCCGCATCATCATCGACGACTTCACCATCTTAGACAGGAGTGTGTCACGGGCGAAGGACTTAACTGCACTGCCTTTATAGGAAATGGGTCAATCACCCCTTACTAAGGGCTTACTAAGGGGGGGAGGTTATCCAACTTATATGTTATAGTGGGGATGTTTAACTTATATGTTATAGTCGAGATGTTTACAAAGTCGATGTGGGATAATGAGAGACTTCAACACGGCCCCTCACGTGTAGGCCGACCATCATCGGCACTACACGTGAACCGATTCAAAGCCACCATCGGCTAAGGCTACCATGGGCTAAATATTTATATATACATGTATAGTAAATCAACCACATCGACTTTGGGCCCTGCTCTCATACCATATAGGAAATGGGCCAATCACCCCTTAATAAGGCCTTACTAAGGGGGGAAGGTTGTCCAACTTATATGTTATAGTCGAGATCTTTACAACGTCGATGTGGGATAATGGGAGTCTTCAACAGCCTTCCCTCATCGCCCTCCCCCTAATCGCCGGCGACATCGGGAAATTCCAGGAGAATTTCACCGTGGTTAGTGGCCGCTCCTTCACCGGCGTGCACTGATCGAAATCCAACGCCACCGGCTTCAATCCCCATGGCGTGACATCTTCTATTGTATTGATGAATGATTGACATGTGTTAAAAATATTTTACAAACCGACAATGATTAAAATTTTCCACAAAAAAAAATGTTGATTTTAGAATTTTTTTGTTGACATGTGGTGATTATTCGTTGATGCAATAGAAGGTGTCAATATGCACTCTTGCAAACCAAGTATGGGATATTTATATAGATTAGGTGCATAATTTCTATAGGTAGCTAATATTTGAGACAAAATGTGTGTGCCGAAAATGTGATGTAATATGTGTTGCACCGCCTTGCTTTTAAGTATATACATATATATATACATATATATATATATATATATATGTTAAATTGCAATTCAATTTCAATTATATAGTAGCAACTTGTCTAAAATACAAGCTTGAGGTGGGATATAATGAGTCGGATATCAAGTTAGTAATCTTGTAAAATGGTGCTAAGAAAGTAGAGATCCTCTCTGCTCTTTCCCACTCTTCATTAGTTGGACAATGTTTATAATTTTCATCATGGTAGCTCAAACTAGTGAATGCATGGCGATATTTGATAGCACTTTCAAGCATCATATACGTCGAATTCCATCTAGTACACACATCCAACCTCAAGAAACTCCCTCCAACATTATTTAAGTTAACCTCTTCTACACATTTTAGAAATCCCCTCAATCTCCCATCGGATGCTTTCACATACTTAACACTCTCGCAAATTTATTTCAAAGCTTTATCAACATCCTTCAATCCTTCTTGAACAATTAAATTCAAAACATGTGCACAACATCTCACATGAAAAAGAACTCACCTCCATATATATGTAATAGTATATTATTATGCATAAATATATATATATATATATATATATATATATATATATATATATATATATATATATATATATGCTTAAATGTCTAGCACATGAACTCCAATCAAGTCAACACACTCATCATACAGGTAAAGCTTTATCAACAGCCATTTTGCAAATTCAACATTTCTTTTAAAAATTTAATCATGCTATTATTAGAACTAGCATTATCCAAAGTGATGATAAATATTTTGACTCCATACCCCAATCCTTAAGCGCTCCTAACAACTTGGAGGATTACTCAAGATCCGAATGTGGTGTGTCCAACTCACAAAATGAAAGCATTCTGCTATTTAACTTCCAATGTGAATCAATAAAATGTGCAGTCACAGACATGATGTGTCTACCGCAATCCAACAGTCAGAACTCAAACAAATACGTCCATTATAAGCAGCTAAGACACTTTTAATTTTTCCTTTTCAAATTTGAACACTTTCAAATAATCATCTTTTGTTGTATTCCTAGAAATAGGCTTGAACTAAGGATTTAGTACTTTATTCGTCTCATTAACCCCATCATACTCACCATAATTGAAAGGAAGGTCATGCTTAATAATAGCTCTAGCCAACCCATCTCTGTATGCCTTAGGATCAAACTTCCATTTTTTCAATAATGGGGCTTTGTTATCCAATAAAGCACCCACGTCTTGATATATATTGAGGAGTTTTAAAACGTTTTTTTGCATGACGCCTTAAATGTGAGGTTATTGAGTCAATATTATAAGTAAATAGATCTCCACAGTGGTTGCATTTGCATTTTGGAACACCATCCACCATCTCAACCTTCGTAAATAATTTCTACACTTCGGACATAGATTTTTTAGTTTCTTTATCTCCATCTTTATCTTTATCCTCCCTAACATATATGCTTCTTTGTAGACTTATCAAGCGTACTACATTGTTGACCAATTGTAGTAGAAGTAGTACATGGAGTGTCTAAAGGAGTCAAATCGTCAACCACTTGCACCACATGATTATCTATATTTTCCAAGCTTTGACTTGCACTTACACCTACACCTGTTGTAATACTACCTACATCCATGTTAATTAGCTAGTCTCGTATTCCATTTCGGGATTTCTCAATTATTAGTCATGTTTCCATAAAAGAAAATAATTTTGTTGGGAATTGTTAAGGACAAACATGTTAAGGGGGAATCTATAAGGGACACTTAATTGTTTTGATTTGATCCCAAAACCCCAAAGCGTTCTGTTCCCAAGCGACCCATTTTGATGTAGATAATAGGTTAGAATTTTTCTAACCCTACTCTGTTAGGATGGCTCCTTATTTTGCTTAGAAAATAGACTTCAAAATGTTCAAGTGAAGGCCACTCGCTTGAGTGTGTTCTCCGAAGTGAAGCAAGTCTAGCAAGCCGAAGTGAAGAGTGCCGAAGAACAGCGTAGCGAAGTGAGCGCTACAGTAGATTCAAAGTGAGTCTGCTGAAGCGAAGCGAAGCGAGCGCTACAATGTAAAGTCAAAGCAAATCTGGTCAGCATTTTCCAAAGCAGTCACTAGGGAACTTTACTTCCCAAGCGACTCACTACAGAATGACTACGAAGCGACTCAACTAAAGCGGACGCTACAACTTCAAAGCGAAGCGAGCCACTACCTACCAGAAAGCGACAACACAATTCCCGCTCCGATTTTGAACTCCAGTCAACTAGAGATCTTCGCATTAATTACGAGATCTCCACGTGTCGAACGCGGAAAGGAGCAGCGGAGTTGACTGCCAGGCCGACAAGGGCGCCGCAACAGTACTGGGTCGCTCCAGTTACTGTTACAATTGGATCTTAGCCAAATTCGGCAAAGAGCCAAAACTGTGCGTCTGAAAAGCAGCCAGCCTGTGCAAGTACTGTCGAGAGGAGGAGGGACAAAGCCACCAACCAAGCAACGAATCTCGGCATCCCTCCGCCTATAAATAGTGAAGGATGAAGACGGAGAGAAGTAGAACACTACTTGAGCATTCGAGCGCCTACTGCAAACAAACACTCCCAAGCCTTTGAGCAATCTTCGAGTCTTTGTTTCCAAGTGTTCTCCGAGTTTCCAGTTCATCGGAACACGTCTTCACAACCTTCACACTTAGAGTCTAAGCCCACTTCAAATATCCAAGCTTAGAAGAAGAGAATTCTAGCCATCTTTGCATCTATTGTAAAGAGCTCTTCATAGTGTGTCGTCGTAAACCAAAACCCTAAATCTGTTGTTAGGTTTTTGTGTTCGTCGTCGTTAGGTTGTTTCGATCCAAGGCTCTTCTTTCATCGATTGAAGAAGCCTCGATCATAAAGTTTAGATCCAAGCTAGCACCTACATCGTTTGTGTGAAGCTCGATCGAAGCTAGGCTGTAAGGAGAGCCCGCAATCTCCCTGTCGTCGAACTGAAGCGAGTGAAGCTTCCAGTCCAGTTTAGGTTTTTGGTGTGAACCCGGAATCACCCAGCGTCTGTCAGATCCAGGCGAGTGAAGCCCGATCTTGACCAGGTTTTTGAAGGACCCGTAACCTTCAAGTTCTTGAGTGAAGAGAACGAGTTGCCGAGTGCAACAAAGTGGACGTAGGAGTGTTATCTCCGAACCACTATAAACCCTGTCTCGTTATCTCTCTAACCCTAATCTCTTTATTTATTTGATTATCCATTGCATGAGCATCTAAACAAACTTAATCTGGAATTTTAATTACTTAGGAAAAGATATTAGCTCACCGAATTCCGCTCAAAGAGTAAAGTCTCACTCTTGATCAAGCTCCTAGCTTAGGTCAAGAGATTCTTGATTAATTTAGATCTAGCTCTCGGCTAGGTCTTAATATTTCTTCGAGCACTTTACTTCATACTCTGAGTTAAGGAATTTGAAGTTGAAAAACTTCAAAATACGTATTCACCCCCCTCTACGTATTTTTCCTATAACAAACCGGGACCAACAAGTGGTATCAGAGCGAGGTTCTTTCGAGCCTCTGCTTTGCATATCCGAAGCGAGTCCCCACTCGCTTCACGTTGTCTCACTGAACCGGATCCTATTTTCCTAAGTGCATCAAAACCTCCCCCACGCATACTGCATATACTACTAATAGTTTGCTATGAATGCTTCTAGTCTTCCACAGTTCTCCATAGAAGGCTATGAGATCTGGAGCTTTCGCGTTGAGAGCTTCCTATGCTCCATCCATGACCGGATGTGGGAGGTCATTGAAGATGGACCAATCGAAATCAAGAAAGCCATATCTGTGGATGTTCCAGCCGCTGAAGGTCGTCCAGCCCACGTTCGTCAACAGTACGTGGAAAAGGATAAGGACGAATATACCCCAAATGACTTCAAAGTCGCCAACCTCGACAAAATCGCACGCCACACGATGCAGAGCACCGTGTCGGACGCTTATCTACCACGGATAAGGAAGTGCGTAACAGCAAAAGAGATGTGGGAAACCCTAGCTCTCATTTCTCAAGGCACAGACAAAATCAAAGAGAACAAGCTCGCCGTACAAATGCGGGAGTTTGAAAGCCTGATAATGAAGCCAGGAGAATCCATCGACGCCTTCGAGCTGAGAGTTACCAACATCACTGCAACTCTCAACTCACTTGGGAAGGAACTCACAGACAAGGAAGTGAACCTGAAGATCGTTCGTGCTCTCACGAGAAAGTGGCAGACCATGAAGGAGTTGTACCTAGCCACCAAGGATCTATCAAAGGTCACACCGGAGATTCTGTTCTCCGAACTCAAAGCTCATGAATTCGATCTGAATCGGATGAACCTCGACGAGGAGGATGAAGCTCCCACAACGTCAAAAGGCGTAGCATTCAAAGCTACTGAAGGCCAAGCGACCAGTCGCTAGCCAAGATGACGAGGGAAGAGTTGGAAGAACATGTTGCGTTCTTATCCAAGAACTTCAACAAAATGAACTCTCGAGTGGGCAAATACAAAAGATTCTACAAGCAGTACAAGGGGAGGAGCACTGATGCTCGAGAAGGAAAAGGGAAGAGAGAAGAGACGACCAAGCCGATCTCAAGGGACATGATGGAAGTGGAATGCTACCATTGCCACAAGATGGGCCACTACAAATCCGACTGTCCGAAGCTGAGTGCGAAGGAGCGAGTGGAACTGAGAGCAAAGAGGGATGCTCCATTGTTGGGAATTGTTAAGGACTAAATTGTTAAGGGGGAACTTCATGGGACATTTGATAAATGAAGTCATTTGTTTTGATTAGATCCCAAAACCCCAAGCGTCCTTTTCCCAAGCGACCCATTTTGATGTAGTTAATAGGTTAGAATTTTTCTAAGCCTACACTGTTAGGATGGCTCCTTTATTTTGCTTAGATTAGGCTTCAAAAGTTCAAGTGAAGGCCACTCGCTTGAGTGTGTTTTCCAAAGCGAAGCAAGTCAAGCAAGCTGAAGTGAAGCGTGCCGAAGAATAGCGAAGCGAAGCGATCGCTACAGTAGATTCAAAGTGAGTCTGCCAAAGCGAAGCGAAGCTAACGCTACAGTTCAAAGCAAAGCGAAGCGAAGCGAGCGCTACAGTGGAATCAAGTGAACCCACTGAAGCGAAGCGAAGCGTGCGCTACAAAGAAAAGCCGAAGCGAGTCAACACGTGTCAACACTTACTTAAGTAGTTTCTCGGGAAATTATTCTCAAGTGACTCACTACGAAAATGACCGTGAAGCGACTCACTTCAGAGCGGCCGCTACAACTTCAAAGCGAAGCGAGCCACTACCTACCAGAAAGCGACAGCACAAATTCCCGCTCCGAATTTGAACTCCAGTCAACAGGAGATCTCCGCATTAATTACAAGATCTCCACGTGTCGAAAGCGGAGAGGAGCAGAGGAGTTGACTGCCAGGCCGACAAAGACGCCGCAACAGTACTGGCTCGCTCCAGTTACTGTTAAACTTGGAACTTAGCCATTTTCGGCAAAATGCCAAAACTGCGCGTCTGCAAAAGCTACTGCCTGCGCAAGTACTGTCGAGAGGAGGAGGGACAAGGCCACCAACCAAGCAACGGATCTTAGCCAACCCTCCGCCTATAAATAGTGAAGGATGAAGACGTGAAGAAGTAGAACACTACTTGAGCATTCGAGCGCATACAGCAAACAAACACTCCCAGCTTTCATAGCAATCTTCGAGTCTTTGTTTTCAAGTGTTCTCCGAGTTTCCAGTTCATTGGAACTCGTCTTCACAGCCTTCACACTTAGATTCTAAGCCCACTTCATATATCCAAGCTTAGAAGAAGAACTCTAGCCAATCTTTGCATTTACTGTAAAGAGTTCTTCATAGTGTGTCGTCAACCAAAAACCCTAAACTTCGTCTGTTAGGTTTTGAGTGTTGTCGTTAGGTTGTTCAGATCCAAGGCCCTTCTTTCATCGATTGAAGAAGCCTCGATCGTAGAGTTGAGATCCAAGCTTACACTTACATCGTTTGTGTAAAGCTCGATCGAAGCTAGGCTGTAAGGAGAGCCCGTAATCTCCCTGTCTGTCTGACTGAAGCGAGTGAAGCTTCCAGTCTTTGTTAGGTCTGTGTAGTGAACCCGCAATCACTACGTCAGTCGTTGGATCCAGGCAAGTGAAGCCCGATCTCGACCAGGTTTTTGAAGGACCCGTAACCTTCAAGTTCTTGAGTGAAAAGAACAGTTGCCGTCGTGCAACAAAGTGGACGTAGGAGCGTTATCTCCGAACCACTATAAATCTCTGTGTCGTATCTCTCTTACCTTAATCTCTTTACAGTATTCGATTATCCATTGCACGTGCATATAAACAAACTTAATTTGGATTTTCAATTACTTAGGAAAGATTATAGCTCACCAAATTCCGCACAAAGAGTAAAGTCTCACTCTTGATCAAGCTCTAAGCTTAGGTCAAGAGATTCGTGATTGCTTTTGATCTAGCCCTCGGCTAGGTCTTAGTATTTCCAAAGAGCACTTTACTTTATACTCTGAGTTAAGGAATTGAAGTTGAATAACTTCAAAATACGTATTCACCCCCCCCCTCTACGTATTTTTTCCTATAGCAAACCGGGACCAACAAGTGGTATCAGAGCAGCGGTTCTTTCGAGCCTCTGCTTTGCATATCCGAAGTGAGTCCCCACTCACTTCACGTTGTCTCACTGAACCGGATCCTATTTCCTAAGTGCATCAAAACCTCACCCACGCATATTGCATTTACTGCTGATAGTTTGCTATGTCTTCATACAGTGCATCAAATCTTCCACAATTCTTGATCGAAGGATACGAGATATGGAGTTTCCGAGTCGAGAGCTTCCTATGCTCAATCCACGACCGGATGTGGGAAGTCATTGAAGACGGACCAATTGAAATCAAGAAAGCCATATCTGTGGAGGTTCCAGCCGCTGAAGGTCGTCCAGCCCACGTTCGACAACAGTACGTGGAGAAGGATAAGGATGAGTATACTCCAAATGACTTCAAAGTTGCCAACCTCGACAAGATTGCACGCCACACGATGCAGAGCACCGTGTCGGACGCATACCTTCCAAGGATCAGGAAGTGCGCAACAGCAAAGGAAATGTGGGAAACTCTAGCCCTCATTTCTCAAGGCACAGACAAAATCAAGGAGAACAAGCTCGCCGTTCAGATGCGGGAGTTTGAAAATCTGGTGATGAAGTCCGGAGAATCCATCGACGCCTTCGAGCTGAGAGTTACCAACATTACTGCAACTCTCAACTCGCTTGGGAAGGAACTCACAGACAAGGAAGTAAATCTGAAAATAGTCCGTGCTCTCACAAGGAAGTGGCAGACCATGAAGGAGCTATACCTAGCTACCAAGGATCTAACGAAGCTCACGCCAGAAGTGCTGTTCTCCGAGCTCAAAGCTCACGAGTTTGATCTGAATCGAATGAGCCTCGACGACGAGGATGAAGCGCCCACTACGTCAAAAGGAGTAGCATTCAAAGCTGCCGAAGGGCCAAGCGAGCAGTCGCTAGCCAAGATGACGAGAGAAGAATTGGAAGAACACATTGCGTTCTTATCCAAGAACTTCAACAAAATGAACTCTCGAGTGGGCAAGTATAAAAGATTCTACAAGCAGTACAAAGGGAGGAGCACTGATGCTCGAGAAGGAAAAGGAAAGAGAGAAGAGACGACCAAGCCGATCCCGCGCGACATGATGGAAGTGGAGTGTTACCACTGCCACAAGATGGGCCACTACAAATCCGATTGCCCAAAGCTAAGTGCCAAAGAGCGCGAAGAATTGAAGGCCAAGAGGGATGCCCCA
Source organism: Thymus mandschuricus (assembly GCA_029379335.1). Taxonomy (NCBI): domain Eukaryota; kingdom Viridiplantae; phylum Streptophyta; class Magnoliopsida; order Lamiales; family Lamiaceae; genus Thymus; species Thymus mandschuricus. Next base: position 15,278,643 of record CM057075.1, on the reverse strand, counting down.
AGGCGAGCGCTCGTAGCGAGTGAAGTGCCGGTCGCTACAACTGAAGATCCACCAAGCGACTCAGACGCATTCACCGATCCAAATTCCAGTGATGGTGAGGATCTTGGATTTATGGCGCTCACCGACGAGGAAACAGGAGAGGTATTCTTCTATCCTTCAATCACTTCAATTACACTAGCACACACTGTCAATGAGGAAGAACAATCCTCTACATGGAGTGAGTTGTTTGACAAGCACCAAAAATTGTCAAGCGACCACGAAGTGGTAAAACAAGCTCTGTCTCGAAGCGAGAAGGAGAACCGAAAGCTAGCCCGTGAGCTTGACCAAGTCAAACTTAATCTAAGGGCCATGACTAGTAAGTTCGAGGATCTCTTCGCTAGACATCAAAGCTTGGAGGGAAGGTATGAAACCCAATCCACTCTAGTCGCCAACTTAAATAAAGCTTCATACGCTAGACAGGCACTAGAGAGTTCTCTTCTACCTTTTGGTAGAAAGGGAGGACTTGGATATGAGGGTGGACCTTCCAAGCCAACTGTCTTTGTTGGTGCTTCAAACACGACACCATCAGTCACTTTGGAATTGCCCACTGCATCCAAAGCGACCACCAACAAAGACAAAGGCAAAATGGCTGAGAGCCCTAAAAGGAAGCCAATGAAGATGTCTATATCTTTAAGGGCAGATCCGAAGGGCAAGCAAAATTCAACAATCCCTAGCACTCAACATGCTAAGTCTTACCAATCCAAGGGTAAAGGGAGAACTGTTGAAGCTTCTAAGTCTCAAGCCAAGACACGAGAGACAAAGGATCTCCCTTTCAAGAAAAGGAGTAATGTCTATGTGTCACGTTATCCGGACTGGAGATGGTCCAACCGGACAAACGTTGAGGGGGAAGAACTTGAAGCACCCAAGAGGCCGCTTCAAACTTCCAAGGTTACTCAAGCGAGTCGGGGTCAAAACCCTAGTTGGACCGCTTCGAGGAAACCAAGCGAGCCGCTTCGACAGACTAGAAACCCTAAGTCAGTCTCTAAACCCAGAGCTAATCCGAAGCGAGTCGCTTCAGGATATAAGCAAAGTGGGAAGAGCATAGGTAGGTCTGAAGCGAGTCGCTACCCCTCTTGCACACACTGTTGCACGTGTGAAGCTGCTTCAAAGCAGTACACCAAGTTTTCGAAGGTCGAGAAGCCCAAGACACAAGCTTCATCTCAAAAGAGAGTGAAGCAAGTGTGGGTACCTAAGGGAACTAACCTGCAAGGACCCAAACTGATTTGGGTACCAAAATCTGTCTAATTGCAGGTGAGCGCCGTGGATCCCATGCCAAGTGAGGGTCAACTAGTTTGGTACTTGGACAGTGGATGTTCAAGACACATGACTGGCATGAAAGCTCTACTTCACAACTACATAGAGAAGAAGGGTCCACACGTAACCTTTGGTGACAACTCTCGAGGAAGCACCAGGGGATACGGCGCACTGAAAATTGGAAAGCTCACAATTGAAGAAGTCTCCTATGTGGAAGGACTCAAGCACAACCTGTTATCTATTTCACAATTTTGTGATAAAGGGTACAGGGTGGAGTTCATCTCCAACAAGTGCATTGTGAAGAGCAAACTCACATCCCAGATTGTGCTCACTGGAATTAGACAAAGGAATGTCTACATAGCACAATGGGACAGCTGCAAGGAGGAAACTTGTCTAGTTGCAAGAAGTGCTACAGAAATTGGATGGCTATGGCACAGACGCTTGAACCACCTCAATTTCAAAGCTATCAATCGCTTAGCTCGAAAAGGTTTGGTGCAAGGCATACCGAATGAAGTCTTCATCAAAGACCATCCATGCTCACCATGCCAACGAGGGAAGCAGACGAAGAAGCACTTTGCCAGTCTCGAAGAAGCCTCATCAAAGCGAGTGCTCGAGCTGCTTCACATGGATCTGTTTGGTCCAGTTACTCCAGTTAGTGTAAATGGAAGGAAGTACACTCTAGTTGTAGTCGACGATTTCTCTCGCTACACATGGGTTGTATTCCTATTCAGCAAGAAGGAGACACTGACCAAACTGCCACAACTACTCAAGCGATTGGCGGTGGAAAAGAATCAAGCTATAGTGACCATTCGCTCCGACAAAGGCACAGAGTTCCTGAACTCTACAATTGAAGCGTACTGCACGGAGCATGGCATAGCACATCAAACTTCTTCAGCACGCACTCCTCAGCAGAATGGAGTTGCTGAAAGAAGGAATCGAATCATCAAAGAAGCCGTTCGCACCATGATTGCTGACTCGAAGCTTCCGATGAAGTATTGGGCTGAAGCTGCCAACACGGCGTGCTACACACAGAATCGGACGCTTCTCAACAAACGGCACGACAAAACACCATATGAAATATGGACAGGGAGAATTCCTAACATATCTTATTTCCATATTTTTGGTTGTAGGGTCTTCATTCACAACAATGGGAAGTCACAGTTGAAAGCCTTTGAAAGCAAAGCAGATGAAGGAGTATTCTTAGGATACTCTACATCTAGCAAAGCCTACAGAGTATTCAACTGTAAAACCCTAATTGTGGAAGAATCACCCCATGTCGTATTTGATGAATCTTCTTTAAGTCTTCCACAGGAACAGGCCCAAGCGAATGAAAAGGATCAAAGCAAGGAACCCTCAAATCAACTCTCTTGGGACGTGCTTGATGAAGATGATGAGATCAAGGACTCAAGCGAGCAGGATCCCAAAGGAGAAGTCGAAGCTGCCCCCAAGATTCCTGAAGCTAGTGCAGGCCAAGCACCCAATCCTGTCGCTTCGGACGGTGAAGCGAGCGACAAGGAAGCGGATGAAGATGAAGCTGGCGGATCAAAGCGAGCGTGGCTCAAGGATCACTCACCTAGCCAAATCATTGGAGATCCATCCAAGGGTGTAGTGACCAGAAGTCAAGTGTTTGGAGAAAGTGCCATGTTCAGTTGCTTTCTCTCAAACATTGAGCCATCAAGCGTGGAGGAAGCCCTAGCCGATTCTAACTGGGTGATCGCCATGCAAGAAGAGCTGAATCAGTTCACCAGGAACGACGTATGGTACCTCGTGGATCGTCCCAAGTTTCAGCATGTTATTGGCACCAAGTGGGTGTTCAAGAACAAGACGGACGAGGACCACAACGTAGTGAGGAACAAGGCGCGACTAGTTGCCAAAGGCTACTGCCAAGAGGAAGGAATCGACTTTGACGAGACCTTCGCTCCAGTGGCACGTCTTGAAGCAATCCGTTTATTTCTAGCCTATGCAGCGGCCAAGAAATTCAAAGTGTACCAAATGGATGTGAAGAGCGCATTCCTCAACGGTGAACTCAAGGAAGAAGTGTATGTGGAGCAGCCACCGGGTTTCGAGCAGGGAGATAAAGTGTATCGCTTGAAGAAAGCCCTGTATGGGTTGAAGCAAGCTCCCAGAGCTTGGTACGATACATTATCTCAATTTCTAGTGGAAAATGGATTCCAAAAGGGAAAGATAGATCGGACTCTCTTCACCATCAATCATGGAGATGATATGCTATGGGTCCAGATCTACGTGGACGACATCATATTTGGGTCACCAAACCAGTCGCTTAGCGAGAAGTTTGGAGAGCTAATGAAGACCAAGTATGAGATGTCAATGATTGTCTTGATGAGCTGCTTCCTAGGTCTTCAAGTGAAGCAGCATGATAATGGAATTTTCATCAACCAAGCGAAGTACACTAGAGATATGCTTGCCAAGTTTGGTGTTCAACATGCTAAAGCTGTGAAGATTCCTATGAATACCAACTGGAAGATGGAGCCAGACGAAGGAGGAAAATCTGTAGATCCTACAGATTATCGTGCCCTAATCGGGTCACTTCTCTATCTCACTGCAAGTAGGCCAGATATTGCTTTTGCAGTCGGAGTCTGCGCTCGCTTCCAAAGCAATCCCAAACACAGCCATCTTGAAGCTGCCAAAAGGATTCTTCGATATTTGAAGGGCACTATCAATATGGGGCTGTGGTATCCAGCAGAAGACAATTTGGAGCTAACTGGATATTCCGATGCTGACTATGGAGGTTGCCGAGTTGATAGGAAATCAACGTCGGGCACATGTCAGTTCTTGGGAAGCAAGCTAATCTCGTGGTTCTCAAAGAAGCAAACAAGTGTAGCCACTTCAACAACTGAAGCTGAGTACATGGCCGCAGGAAGCTGCTGTTCTCAAATCCTATGGCTTCGTCAACAATTGAAGGACTACAAAGTTGAAGCGAATGAAATTCCGATCTTCTGCGACAACAACAGTGCCATATGTATCTCGCAGAATCCAGTGCTTCACACCAGGTGCAAGCATGTGGAAATTCGACATCATTTCATTCGTGATCATGTCGAGAAAAAGGATATCAAGCTCGAGAAAATTCATACCGATCTCCAGCGAGCTGATATCCTCACCAAGCCTCTAGCTGAGTCTCGATTCAACCAGCTATGCATGGAATTAGGGTTATTAGACCCTGGTGAAGAATGCTAGTTCCAGGATGCACGAAGGAGTGTTCGCTTGTTCTCATGAGCGTCACTCGCTTCGGATCTTCACCAACTCAAGCGAGCCACTTCAAATCTCACTCGCTTGAAGAAAATGAAGTTAGGTGGAGAAAGGTGGAGTAATGGAAGAAGTTCCCTACCAACTTATTGGAATTGTTAAGTATATGGTTAAGGGGGAACTAATGCTTCTCTCGGAGCAAGCTACTTCCAAAGCGAGCAAGAATGCTGCAATCTTGAATTCTGCATTGCTTCAATTTGCCCTAGCTTGGGTCAAAGCGAACCAACTGCAAATTCATTCTTTAGAAGCATTCAACAGGTGGTATCTAGTTCAAATGAAGTCTTCAATTGAGGTATCAATCTCCTACGAAGTGAGATTGACTGGTAAGTATTTCAATTTTAAGTACACTAAGTGAGCCGAAGCGTGCTAGAAACCTTCACTCACTACGTGGAAAATATGAAATGAATCTGACACAAATACAAAGAGGAAAACACTCTTGTTTATCCTCGAAGTATGTAAGTCAGAAACATTTTAAATTAAGCAAAGAAATTCAATTTCTTGTTCCAATCACTTCAGATGGCCAAGCGAGTGCTTCGTCACTCAAAGCTAGCCATCGCAAGCGAGTGCAGAACAGTCACTCAAGCGAATGCCTCTCAAGCGAGTCAAGGCGTAGCGGCCCAACTCGAAGCGAGCGGGCATGAAGCGAGTATGAGCTGTCTACACTCGAGTGCAATTTTACTTTCTGCTGTGCATTTAATGCAGGTGCAGGAACGACGGAAATAACGGGCGCGTGTTCACACGCTTGAATTTGAAGCGGGAAAAGGCGGAGAAGATCCAGCCGTCGAATCTCAACAGGCCCCAATCTGGAGCCGTTCGATTAAAGCCGTATACGACAAGCCAACCATAGAAGGCCACGTGGCGACGCCGAGCAAGTGGCGGTTCACTTTTACTGTGATGACGCCGGACACGTCAGATCCATCACCGCACGTCCGCCGCCTACCTACAGGATTTTCGGCGTTATTACCGTCCTACCCCTGCCACGTCAGCCATAACCTAATTCTATATATATGGGACGAGGCAGAACTGCAAACCTTTCACAGCCTTCAAAAATTGCCATTCTCGTGCTTAGATCTGCGATTTCTGCAACTCACGAGTCTCAACCCTTTCGTCTTTTAACTCCGTTCAAAATTCTTCAAATCTCAACATGGGAAAGAAGAAGAACACCGAGACGATGGAGGAGTTTCTCGAGGAAGCAGACAAATTCATCAATGTCGAGCCTCATCTCGACCCAACAATCATCGAAAGAGAAGGTTTTCTCCGTAGGGCCGTGACCACGGCCGGCCTATGGAAATTTGTAACGATTATGCCGACGAAAATTCTGGCCAAACCAGTCGGAGAGCTTCTGCTGAATCTAAGGACAGGGCAGAATACGTCATCCTTCTCCGATCCACAGAATGGAGAGCCGGTGGAAGTGGATCTGAGTGATCTAATCGACGAGTTCGATTTGCCAAAGGATGGTGGAGATTCACTGCTAGATTTAGGCTATTCGGCCGGAGTGCAATATGGCCGATTCGCCGTCGACGGGGCCGAGCCAAACTTCAAGAAGGCCAGTATACGCACAAGTTTGAAGGCTCCTTTCAACCATATTTGCGAGCTTTTTACGAAGAGTATCGCATGCTACGTCGGAAACCTGGAGACCCTCTCCGAGACCAAACTGATTGCTACTGCAATTATCGTTGACAGCCTCACCGGAACCAGCTTCAACTGGCATGGCTGGTTTCTCAAGCAGATCCACGAAGCTGCCGGTGACTTCGCGTTTGTGAAGGGAAGCACCGATCAGATTCTCCGCAAGGGGAAACTGAAATTCTTCTCAAGGCTATCCGTTGCCCTGGAGATGAAATATCCCGGCAAAGTCTGGCCGGAATCCGACGTCATTGCCTACAACAAACAGTCCATCTACTACGACAAGTGGAGAAAGACGAAAAGATTGATGGATCTGGGATTACTTGAGGTAGCAGTACCCGTAGCGAGACCAGTTGCCGAAAGGCAAGCCGAAGTGAGCCAAGCGAGGCAGGTCGCTTCACCCGGGAAGCGAGCCGCGCCAAAGCGAGGCAAGAAGTTGAAGCGAGTCGCTTCACTTGTCCAAGAAAGCGAGGCGTTGGAGAAGCCGCTTGAGGACACTGAAGTAACTCAACCCCAAACCCAAGCTATCCAAACCGAAGCTACCCAAACCCCACTTCAAATCCAAGCCCAAACAACCCAGATACCAGAACCCCAATCTTCATCAACCCAACAACCACCAAAACAGATAACCCCCCTCTCTCCCCGTGAAGAAGAATCAGCATCTTCTTTCCACATTCCCACTGTGCCATTCCTCAGCACAGATGAAGCTGCTGCCTACACTACATTCACCCAACTTCAATCCCAGCCGATACAACCACCACCCACCGAAACCATCCAGATTTCCGAAACCCAAGAAACCTCATCACCTACCCAATCCATCTCGACATCGGCAGCTACAGCCGATACCGCCCAAACTGTCGGAGAACAACCCATCATTCCTCAATTCATAACCCCTGTTCTCACCGATCATAAACGGGCTCTCGAACGCTATGTTCGAGACAGAGAGCAAGCCGCGGAGACAATCAACCTTCGCTACAATCTCAGCTCCGCGAGCGTTGAATGGAGCGACGTGTTCTACACGAACGTAGTAGACTTTCTGACGTACATCACGTACCGAGGAACAGAATACTACAAAATCTTCAGGCTCCTCAAAGCCTTCACCGAGGAGGAATTGATCCAGATGGAAGCCAAACTGCTCAACTTTATCGGCGAAAATGGCTTCCATGCCTTCCTTGAAGGGACCAGCTTCTGGGAGAAGCTGGATGCCAAGGTGAAGGAATCTTATCCACTCACCACAGTTCCAAAGCGAGTGCCCTCCTCTCATGAAAGGAAGCTGATCAGAGAGCATAGGGAGGAGGTGGAATTGAAAGATGCTGAGATCGCTAGTCTTCAAAGCGAAATCACAAAGATGAGTGAAGAGATGGAGAGGAAGGCGGGGGAAGTCATCAGTCTTAGAGAAGACTATGACAGGAAGAAAAGAGAATTGGAGGGAAAGGTGGAGGAGAAGGAAAGGCTTCTGGAGGAGAAAGAAAAGGCGCTGGAGGCGCAGGCGAAGCTAGTGGAAGATCAAACAACATCTATCACCAAACTCAAGGACTCGCTTGATGCAGAACGGAGTCGCTTGAGGGAGGTTAATGCCAAATTGATCGCCGTTGAGAAAGAGAAGAAGGTGTTGGAGAAGGAGGTGAAAAAGCTGAAGGAGGTAGTAGAAAAGAAGGATGAGGAGCTGATCAGGAAGGGGAGTGAACTAATAAGCACGAAAAAGTCTCTCGACTCACTTCGAACTGAAATGAAGCTGCTGAAGGAAGAAAGTGAGTTAGATAAGAAAGAACTGGAGAGCCGGAGGAAAGGTGCCCATGACCTTGACTTGAAGCGAGCAGATCTTTCCATATTACTGCAGAAGGTCAAGGAGCTGGGCGAAGATTATACTGAAAAGATTGCCGCAGGTGCCGAATTCCATCTCTCTCTAAACCAGAGAGAGAGGAGCCTTGAGACAATGCAAGCTGAGTTTCTAGCGGCTCAGGAATTTTGGTACTTCAATTTGCAAGAGGAAAAGGCAGAAATAAGGAGGGAAATTGAAGCGGAGCTGGAGGCTCGCTTCAAAGAGGTGGAGTCATTAGAGAGTATGATGGAGTCAGTGGTTGAGAGAGAGAAGCAATGCGAGTGTTTGCTTGAAGAAATAAGCATCAAAACAGCTGATCTGGTAGCACCTTCCATGAAAAAGAACGAGCAGATGCTTCAAGCTATTCTGAACACAGTCAACTCACTTCACCAATCAATCTCCGGAAAATCAATAATCCTAACCCCTGGCAGTGATGATGCCAAAAAGGGGGAAGGACAAATGAAGGAAGGACAAATGATGGAAGGACAGATGAATCTAGGAGGAACTGGAGGAGTCGGAGTTGGCATAGAGTCGATGATTGAAGGAGGTAGTGGTGATGGAGGTGCGGAGGGAGTTGTAGATGAAGCGAGGGCTCTGGGCGAAGTGAAGGGCAAGACTAAACTCACAGAGGAGGAGTTACTGAAAAAGCCCGAGGAGCCTAGCAGACCGCTTCATGAAAAAGTGCTGAGTGCCTCGATTGCACGGCATCCTCCGGTGACCGTGATTTCAAAGGAGGAAAGGCGGGAGCAAGTGGAGAAGGATTATGCCTTGGCATGGGAGATGGATCAGGTGTTCAAGCTAACCAAAAATTCTATTACTGCAGGTACTTCATCCAGCTCCCAAGCGGCCGCTACACCCAAAGCGCCCGCTTCAGCCGCCGCGCTAGCTTCAGCCGCCGCACTCACTACGACTACAACTGCTGCACTCACTTCATCAGCAGTTGTCCCCTCGAGTGCCGCCGCAAAGAAGGATATGCCACCTCCCCCACCACCGAAGCTGCCCTTGAAGCGAGCTGCACCAGTATCTAAAGTCGATGACTCTACGGCTAAGCGCCAAAAGTCTAAACATGCAGTCGCTTCAAGAACTGAAAAGGAAGAGAAGAGGAGAAAGGAGAGAGAAGGAGGAAGGAGCGTAGCGGAGAGATCGAAGACAGTGAACGTCAGGCGTCTTCAAGTGATTGACGCACGAATCGAGGAGCAGTTCAGCGAAGTACTGCTTATTCAGTCCTCTTTGGTTCGTAGTGCGTTCGTTCCCCTCATGCCTGATGAGTCCGAAGCATGTGAAGCCCAAGCCATAAAAGATGCATGCGACGTGACTACGAAGGAAATGGTAGAGTCGGGTCGCTACCCTAAAGTAGAAGAGCAAAACTATATAAGGAAGCGACTCAACGAAAGGCGTCCTCTGTGGAGTGGTGAATCAGGGAAGAGATTCACTGATATAATGACTAAGCTGTCAAAAAGAACAGAGGAGGAATTAGCCAAGAGGAGGAACGAGCATCTTGACGCAAGAGAGATCGAGGACTTCATTCCGAGGGATCTGCTCGAGCTGTGGCTATACTACAAGGACTTGTTCATCAAAGCGTACTATTACTGGGAGGTAGTGCCACTGCAGAATGAATGTTCTCGAATCAGTGCTCTCAACAATTTTCTTGCTACCTACGACGACAAACTGCGCCGAAAAATTTTTATGATGGCTGAACAAGCTCAACCGAAGCCAATTGTCGTCAAGGTGCCAGAAATAAAGGACTTCCCCATGCCTTATCATCCAGGCACGGATGTTCCTAACAGGGGAGTCACTGATGCTGAAGTAGATGAAGCGTTCAGGCTGGAGAGTGCATGGAGAAGACCAAGCATCCACACAGTAGGCACTATGGAAACAAAAGTCTTATCAGCCTATAGTGTTGATGCTACTGATGAAGAAGAGAAGAAGGAGGAGGAGAAAGAGGAGTAGGATGAAGCGGCAGGAAACCGTTGAAATTACATGCTTCATATTTTGTGAACTGACGTTCATATATCTCATTTCAATTTCTGTCTCCTCTGTGTCATTTACTCGCTTTGTGAATGACTTTATATTTCTGCTACAAACTCATTAATTTAACCGAAAAAAAGGGGGAAGGAACTTAAAAGAAAATTACAAACGAAACTGCAAAGGAAGCAGTCGCTTGGAGTTCCCTTCACGGTTAGATAGACTAGATTTATTTTTATCTAAGTCGTATGGGTTTTGGCATCATCAAAAAGGGGGAAATTGTTGGGAATTGTTAAGGACTAAATTGTTAAGGGGGAACTTCATGGGACATTTGATAAATGAAGTCATTTGTTTTGATTAGATCCCAAAACCCCAAGCGTCCTTTTCCCAAGCGACCCATTTTGATGTAGTTAATAGGTTAGAATTTTTCTAAGCCTACACTGTTAGGATGGCTCCTTTATTTTGCTTAGATTAGGCTTCAAAAGTTCAAGTGAAGGCCACTCGCTTGAGTGTGTTTTCCAAAGCGAAGCAAGTCAAGCAAGCTGAAGTGAAGCGTGCCGAAGAATAGCGAAGCGAAGCGATCGCTACAGTAGATTCAAAGTGAGTCTGCCAAAGCGAAGCGAAGCTAACGCTACAGTTCAAAGCAAAGCGAAGCGAAGCGAGCGCTACAGTGGAATCAAGTGAACCCACTGAAGCGAAGCGAAGCGTGCGCTACAAAGAAAAGCCGAAGCGAGTCAACACGTGTCAACACTTACTTAAGTAGTTTCTCGGGAAATTATTCTCAAGTGACTCACTACGAAAATGACCGTGAAGCGACTCACTTCAGAGCGGCCACTACAACTTCAAAGCGAAGCGAGCCACTACCTACCAGAAAGCGACAGCACAAATTCCCGCTCCGAATTTGAACTCCAGTCAACAGGAGATCTCCGCATTAATTACAAGATCTCCACGTGTCGAAAGCGGAGAGGAGCAGAGGAGTTGACTGCCAGGCCGACAAAGACGCTGCAACAGTACTGGCTCGCTCCAGTTACTGTTAAACTTGGAACTTAGCCATTTTCGGCAAAATGCCAAAACTGCGCGTCTGCAAAAGCTACTGCCTGCGCAAGTACTGTCGAGAGGAGGAGGGACAAGGCCACCAACCAAGCAACGGATCTTAGCCAACCCTCCGCCTATAAATAGTGAAGGATGAAGACGTGAAGAAGTAGAACACTACTTGAGCATTCGAGCGCATACAGCAAACAAACACTCCCAGCTTTCATAGCAATCTTCGAGTCTTTGTTTTCAAGTGTTCTCCGAGTTTCCAGTTCATTGGAACTCGTCTTCACAGCCTTCACACTTAGATTTTAAGCCCACTTCATATATCCAAGCTTAGAAGAAGAACTCTAGCCAATCTTTGCATTTACTGTAAAGAGTTCTTCATAGTGTGTCGTCAACCAAAAACCCTAAACTTCGTCTGTTAGGTTTTGAGTGTTGTCGTTAGGTTGTTCAGATCCAAGGCCCTTCTTTCATCGATTGAAGAAGCCTCGATCGTAGAGTTGAGATCCAAGCTTACACTTACATCGTTTGTGTAAAGCTCGATCGAAGCTAGGCTGTAAGGAGAGCCCGTAATCTCCCTGTCTGTCTGACTGAAGCGAGTGAAGCTTCCAGTCTTTGTTAGGTCTGTGTAGTGAACCCGCAATCACTACGTCAGTCGTTGGATCCAGGCAAGTGAAGCCCGATCTCGACCAGGTTTTTGAAGGACCCGTAACCTTCAAGTTCTTGAGTGAAAAGAACAGTTGCCGTCGTGCAACAAAGTGGACGTAGGAGCGTTATCTCCGAACCACTATAAATCTCTGTGTCGTATCTCTCTTACCTTAATCTCTTTACAGTATTCGATTATCCATTGCACGTGCATATAAACAAACTTAATTTGGATTTTCAATTACTTAGGAAAGATTATAGCTCACCAAATTCCGCACAAAGAGTAAAGTCTCACTCTTGATCAAGCTCTAAGCTTAGGTCAAGAGATTCGTGATTGCTTTTGATCTAGCCCTCGGCTAGGTCTTAGTATTTCCAAAGAGCACTTTACTTTATACTCTGAGTTAAGGAATTGAAGTTGAAAAACTTCAAAATACATATTCACCCCCCCCCCCCCCCCCCTCTACGTATTTTTTCCTATAGCAAACCGGGACCAACATCCATGGCGAGCGCTTGTAGCAAGCGAGCAGCCGGTCGCTTCAACTGAAGATATCTCAAGCGACTCGGATGCATTCACAGATCCCAACTCCAGTGAAGGAGAGGATCTTGGACTAATGGCACTCACCGACGAGGAGACAGGAGAGGTATTCATCTATCCCTCACCCAGTTCAATTACACTCGCACACACTCACCAAGAGGAATCTAATTCCTCGACATGGAGTGAGTTGCTTGACAAGCACATTAAACTGTCAAGCAACCACGAAGTGTTGAAACAAGCTATGTCTCAAAGCGAGAAGGAGAACCGAAAGCTAGCCGCTGAGCTTGACCAAGTCAAACTTAACCTAAGGGCTATGACTAGTAAGTTCGAGGATCTCTTCGCTAGAAATCAAAGCTTGGAGGGAAGGTATGAAGCCCAATCCGCTCTAGTTGCCAACTTAAACAAAGCTTCATATGCTAGGCAGGCACTAGAGAGCTCACTTCTACCTTTTGGTAGAAAGGGAGGACTCGGATATGAGGGTGGACCTTCCAAGCCGACTGTCTTTGTTGGTGCCTCAAACACCACACCATCAGTCACTTTGGAAATGCCCACTGCATCCAAAGCGACCACTAACAAAGATAAAGGCAAAGTGGCTGAGAACCCTAAAAGGAAGCTCATGAAGATGTCTATATCTCTAAGGGCAGAACCTAAGGGCAAGCAAAGTTCAACTATCCCTAGCACTCACAATGCTAAGTCTTACCAATCTAAAGGTAAAGGGAAACCAGTTGAAGCTTCTAAGTCTCAAGCCAAGACACGAGAGACAAAGGATCTACCTCCTAAAAAGAGGAGTAATGTCTATGTGTCACGTTATCCGGACTGGAGATGGTCCAACCGGACTAACGTTGAGGGGGAAGAATTCGAAGCACCAAAGAGGCCGCTTCGAACTCCCAAGGTTACTCAAGCGAGTCGGGTTCAAAACCCTAGTTGGACCGCTTCGAGAAGACCAAGCGAGCCGCTTCGACAGACTGTAAAACCTAAGTCAGTCTCTAAGCCTGTAGCTAATCCGAAGCGAGTCACTTCAGGATATAAGCATAAGGGTAAGAGCATAGGTATGCCTCAAGTGAGCCGCTACCCCTCTTGCACACACTGCTGCACATGTGAAGCTGCCTCAAGGTAGAAGTCACAGTTTTCAAAGGTCGAGAAGCCCAAAGCACAAGCTACCCCTCAAAAGAGAGTGAAGCAAGTGTGGGTACCTAAGGGAACTAACCTGCAAGGACCCAAACTGATTTGGGTACCAAAATCTGTCTAATTGCAGGTGAGCGCCGTGGATCCCATGCCAAGCAAGGGTCATCAAATCTGGTACTTGGACAGTGGATGTTCAAGACACATGACCGGCATGAGAGCTCTACTTCATGACTACATAGAGAAGAAGGGTCCACACGTTACATTTGGTGCTAACTGTCGAGGAAGCACCAAAGGATATGGCGCACTGAAAGTTGGAAAGCACAACTTGTTATCCATTTCACAATTCTGTGACAAGGGATACAAGGTGGAATTTATTTCTAACAAGTGCATTGTGAAGAGCAAACTCACATCCCAGATTGTGCTAACTGGAATGAGACAAAGGAACGTCTATATAGCACAATGGGACGGCTGCAAAGAGGAGACGTGCTTAGTTGCAAGGAGTGCTACAGAAATAGGATGGCTATGGCACAGACGCTTGAATCATCTCAACTTCAAAGCCATAAATCGCTTAGCTCGAAAAGGTTTGGTGCAAGGCATACCGAATGAAGTCTTTATTAAAAACCATCCATGCTCACCATGCCAACGAGGGAAGCAGACGAAGAATCACTTCGCCAGTCTTGAAGAAGCTTCATCCAAGCGAGTGCTCGAGCTGCTTCATATGGATTTGTTTGGTCCAGTCACTCCAGTTAGTGTGAATGGAAGGAAGTACACTCTAGTTGTAGTCGACGACTTCTCTCGCTACACTTGGGTTGTATTTCTCTTCAGCAAGAAGGAGACACTGACCAAGCTACCACAACTACTCAAGCGATTGGCTGTGGAAAAGAATCAAGCAATTGTGACCATTCGCTCCGACAAAGGCACAGAGTTCCTGAACTCTACCATTGAAGCTTACTGCACGGAGCATGGCATAGCACATCAGACGTCCTCAGCACGCACACCTCAGCAGAATGGAGTTGCTGAAAGAAGGAATCGAATCATCAAAGAAGCCGTTCGAACCATGATTGCAGACTCGAAGCTTCCGATGAAGTATTGGGCTGAAGCTGCCAATACGGCATGCTACACGCAGAATCGAACGCTTCTCTGCAAACGGCACAACAAAACACCATATGAAATATGGACAGGGAGAATTCCTAACATATCTTATTTCCATATTTTTGGTTGTAGGGTCTTCATCCATGACAATGGGAAGTCGCAGTTGAAAGCCTTTGAAAACAAGGCTGATGAAGGAATATTCTTAGGATATTCTACATCAAGCAAAGCTTACAGGGTGTTCAACTGTAAAACCCTAATCGTGGAGGAATCACCCCATGTCGTATTTGATGAATCTTCTTTGAGTCTTCCACAGGAACAGGTTCAATCTGAAGAAGGAAAGTCAAGCGAGGAACCCATCAATTCATCAACTTGGGACATGCTTGAGGATGATGAAGAAATCAAAGACTCAAGCGAGCCAATCGTCCAAGGAAAAGATGAAGCTGCCCCCAAGATTCCTGAAGCGAGTGCTGGCCAAGCACCCAGTCCAGTCGCTACAGAAGGCGAAGCGAGCGACCAAGAAGAAGATGAAGATGAAGCTGGCGGATCCGAACGTGCATGGCTCAAGAATCACTCACCAAGTCAAATCATTGGAGATCCATCCAAGGGTGTAGTGACCAGAAGTCAAGTGTTTGGAGAAAGTGCCATGTTCAGTTGCTTTCTCTCAAACATTGAGCCGTCATGCGTGGAGGAAGCCCTAGCTGATTCCAATTGGGTGATCACCATGCAAGAAGAGTTGAACCAGTTCACCAGAAACGACGTATGGTACCTCGTGGATCGTCCCAAATTTCAGCATGTTATTGGCACCAAGTGGGTGTTTAAGAACAAGACGGACGATGACCACAACGTTGTGAGGTACAAGGCGCGACTCGTCGCTAAAGGCTACTGTCAAGAGGAAGGAATCGATTTCGTTGAGACCTTCGCTCCAGTGGCACGGCTTGAAGCGATCAGACTATTTCTAGCCTATGCAGCGGCCAAGAAATTCAAAGTCTTCCAGATGGATGTAAAGAGCGCATTTCTCAACGGTGAATTGAAGGAAGAAGTGTATGTGGAGCAGCCACCGGGTTTCGAGCAAGGAGATAAGGTGTATCGCTTGAAGAAAGCCCTATATGGATTGAAGCAAGCTCCCAGAGCTTGGTATGATACCCTATCTCAATTTCTAGTGGATAATGGATTCCACAAAGGAAAGATAGATCGAACCCTATTCACCATCAACCATGGTGAGGATATGCTATGGGTTCAGATCTACGTGGACGACATCATATTTGGATCACCAAACCAGTCGCTTAGCGAGAAGTTTGGAGAGCTTATGAAAACCAAATATGATATGTCGATGATTGGCTTGATGAGCTGCTTTCTAGGTCTTCAAGTGAAGCAGCAGGATGATGGTATCTTCATCAATCAAGCTAAGTATACCCGAGATATGCTTGCCAAGTTCGGTGTTTAGCATGCCAAAGCTGTGAAGATTCCAATGAACACCAACTGGAAGATGGAGCCAGACCTAGATGGGAAGTCTGTGGACGCTACAGACTATCGAGCCTTGATCGGATCCCTTCTATATCTCACTGCAAGTAGGCCTGATATAGCTTTCGCAGTTGGAGTCTGTGCTCGCTTCCAAAGCAATCCCAAGCACAGCCATCTTGAAGCTGCCAAAAGAATTCTTCGATATCTGAAGGGCACTGTCAATATGGGGCTGTGGTATCCAGCTGAGGACAATTTGGAGCTCACTGGATATTCAGATGTTGACTATGGAGGATGCCGAATTGATAGGAAATCAACTTCGGGCACTTGTCAGTTCTTGGGAAGCAAGCTGATCTCATGGTTTTCGAAGAAGCAGACAAGTGTAGCCACCTCAACGACTGAAGCCGAATATATGGCCGCTGGAAGCTACTGTTCTCAGATTCTATGGCTTCGTCAGCAGTTGAAGGACTACAGAGTTGAAGCGAATGAAATTCCTATATTCTGCGACAACAACAGCGCGATCTGCATCTCTCAAAATCCAGTGCTTCACACCAGATGCAAGCACGTGGAAATTCGACATCACTTCATTCGTGATCATGTCGAGAAGAAGGATATCAAGCTCGAGAAAATCCATACCGATCTCCAGCGAGCAGATATACTCACCAAGCCTCTAGCTGAATCTCGCTTCAATCAGCTATGCATGGAATTAGGGTTGCTAGACCCTGGTGAAGAGTGCTAGATCCAGAATGCACAGAGGAGTGGACGCTTGATTCTCTTGAGCGTCACTCGCTTCAGATCTTCACCAACTCAAGCGAGTCACTTCAATTCCACTCGCTTGAAGAAAATGAAGTAAGGTGGAGAAAGGTGGAGTATTGGAAGAAGTTCCCTACCAACTTATAGGAATTGTTAAGTATATGGTTAAGGGGGAACTAGTGCTTA
Organism: Thymus mandschuricus; assembly: GCA_029379335.1. Taxonomy (NCBI): domain Eukaryota; kingdom Viridiplantae; phylum Streptophyta; class Magnoliopsida; order Lamiales; family Lamiaceae; genus Thymus; species Thymus mandschuricus. The sequence goes on along the minus strand of CM057075.1, from coordinate 15,261,847 downwards.
CTCTCGGAGCAAGCTACTTCCAAAGCAAGCAAAGATATTGCTACTTTGAATTTTGCATCGCTTCAATTTGCCCTAGCTTGGGTCAAAGCGAGTCGATTGCAAGTTCATTCTGTAGCTTGTAGGAGAAAGCTTGAAGGTTTACCTGTTTCTACAAAAGGTTGCAGGGCTGGTGACATGCTTCTGCGTAAAATACGAGATTGTCTTGTCAGAGCATTCTCATTGTCATCCTGTCCTATTCCGATCTGAGATAAGGACTTGTACTCATCTCCCATTCGTCGTGAATAAGTACACTTACGTGATGCTCCCCTCTGGGTTGTAGTAAGCTTGTGTACTATATTCATTTTCTCCCCCATTCACTTCGAAGGAGGACTCTCTAATTCGTAGAGGAAGATGAATGCCATGAAGATGAATGCCATGAAGTTGTATGCAATGAAGGAACAAATGCATTTATCAACAAGTGATTTCAACAAATGAAGTCCAAATCAAATGATGTCTTCGATAAGTGGTATCAATCTCCTACGAAGTGAGATTGACTGGTAAGCGTTTCAATTTCAAATACACTAAGTGAGTTGAAGCGTGCTTGAAACCTTCACTTACTATGTGGAAAATATGAAATGAATCTGACACAAATACAAAGAGGAAAACACTCTTGCTTATCTTCGAAGTATGTAAGTCAGAAACATTTTAAATTAAGCAAAGAAATTTCATTTCTTATTCCAGTCGCTTCAGATGGCCAAGTGAGTGCTACGTCACTCAAAGCGAGCCATCGCAAGCGAGTGCGGAACAGTCACTCAAGCGAGTACCTCTCAAAGCGAGCGAAGGCCTAGCGGTCCAACTCGAAGCGAGCGGATACGAAGCGAGTATGAGCTGTCTGCACTCGAGTGCAATTTTACTTTCTGCCGTGCATTTAATGCAGGTTCACGTACTGGCGAAAATAACGGGCGCGTGGCTTACACTTTGAATTCGAAGCGGGAAAAGACGGAGAAAATCCAGCCGTCGAATCTTAACAGTCCCCAATCTGTAGCCGTCGGATCGACGCCGTATAAGACAAACCAATCACAACAGGCCACGTGGAGACGACGTGCAAGTTGGCGGTTCACTTTTACTGTGATGACGCCGGATACATCAGATCCATCACCGCACGTCCGCCGCCTACCTACAGGATCTTCGCCGATTTTACTGTCCTGCCCTCTGCCACGTCAACCGAGACCTAATTCTATATATATGGGATGCTGCTGAACTGCAGAAACTTTCACAGCCTTCAAAATTTGCCATTCTCGTGCTTAGATCTGCAACTTCTGCAACTCACGAGTCTCAACCAATTTTCATCCTTATATCTCCGTTCAAAATCTCTCAACTTCATACCATGGGAAAGAAGCAGAAATCTGAAACAATGGAACAATTTCTCACTGAGGTCGACAAGAAAATCAATGTCGAGCCTCATCTCGACCCGTCCGTCGTCGAGGAAGATGGATTCTTCCGTAAGGCCGTGATCACGGCCGGCTTATGGAAGTTCGTGACGGAGGTACCGACAAAGATTTTGGCCAAAGCTGTGGCCGAACTTCTTCTGAATCTGAGGAAAGAACAAAACACCTCGTCTTTCTCCGATCCCCAGACCGAAAATCCAGTGATGGTGGACTTAAGCCATCTCATCAGAGTATTCGATCTGCCGAGAGAAGGAGGAAGCTCCTTGATGGAGTTGGAGCTTTCGGCCGGAGTCGAATATGCTCGATTTGCAGTAGAAGGAGCAGATCCAAACTACAAGGATGCCAGCATTCGATCAGATATGAAGGCTCCTTTCAATCACCTATGCGAGCTCTTTTTGAAGTGCGTCGCGTGTTACGTCGGAAACTTGGGCCAGTTGTCTGAAACCAAGCTCTACGCCACCACCGTCATAGTCGACAGCCTCACCGGAACAAAATTTAACTGGCATGGTTGGTTTCTCAACCAGATTCACGAAGCTGGTGAAGATTTCAAATTCGTGAAGGGAAGCACAGATAAGATTCTCCGCAAGGGGAAGCTTAAATTTTTCTCCAGACTCTCCATTGCACTGGAGAGGCGCTATCCGAACAAGGTGTGGGCAGAATCTGACACCACCGACTACAAGAAGAACACGGTGTTCTACGACTTGTGGAGGTCGGACAAATCCTTGATCGATGCGGGACTTCTCGAGGTTGAAGTGCCCGCAGCAGTACCAGTTGCCTAAAGGCGAATTGAAGCAACCCAAGCAAAGCGAGCCGCTTCACCCGGGAAGCGTGCTGCGCCAAAGCGAGGCAAGAAGAAAATGAAGCGAGTCGTTTCACTCGTCCAAGAAAGCGAGGCGGAGGAGCAGCCGCTTGAGGACGTTGAAGTGACTCAACCCCAATCCTCACCCATCAAAATCCAAACTTCCCCACCCCAAACTCAGCAACCACAGATTCAAACCCAAATCCAGCCACTACCAGAAACCCAAACATCTTCAACTGCCCAACACCAATCCCAGAAATCACCTCTATCCCCACATGAAGAAACTGGTTCTTCTTTCCAGATACCCCAATCCCTCTACTCCATGTAGACCCAATCGAAGCCTACACCACATTCCAGCCTATCCAAACCCAGCCACCACCAACTGAACCTATTCAAATAACCGAAACCACTGAAGCCTCATCATCCCTATCCCCCTCGACATCGGCAGCCACAGCCGATACCGCCCAAACTGCTGGTGAACTCCCTATCACCCCACAGTTCATACCTCCTACCGTCACTGCAGAAATGCAGGCAATCGATCGCTACGTCAAGGATCGAGAGCAAGCTGCAGAGACCATCGCCCTTCGCTACTCCAACGTCCCACGGACCGACGAGTTCTACACCAAGGCCGTCGACTTCCTAACCTACATCACATACCGTGGGACGGAGTACTACAAAATATTCAGACTCATGAAGGCCTTCACAGAAAATGAATTGATTCAGTTGGAGGCCAAGTTGCTGAACTTTATTGGCGTAAATGGCTTTCATGCCTTTCTTGATGGCACCAGCTTTTGGGACAAGTTGGATGCTAAGATCAAGCAAACTTATCCGACAGCCGTGATTCCCAAGCGAGTGCCAACTCCCCACGAGCAGCAACTGATCAATGCACATGAGGAGGAGATGGAGGCGAAGGAGGCGGAGATCTCGAATCTACAGAGTGAGATCTCCAAGAAGGATGAGGAGGTGAACAGGAGAGTTGTGGAGGTCAAGAGTCTTCGTGAAGACTTTGACAGGAAAAAGGGAGAACTGGAGGAAAAGGTGGAGGAGAAGGGAAGAGTGCTAGAAGAGAAGGAAAAGGCGCTGGAGGCGCAAGTGAAGCTGGTGGGAGACCAGACAATAACCATCACCGAACTCAAGGACTCGCTTGATGCAGAAAGGAGTCGCTTGAGGGAGGTTAATGCCAAGCTTATTGCAGTTGGCAAGGAAAAGAAGGAGTTGGAGAGGGAGGTGAAGAAGCTGAAGGAGGATGTGGAGAATAGGGAGGGAGACCTTGTGATGAAGGGAAGTGAGCTGCTCAGCATGAAGAAAACCCTCGACACTCTCAAGAACGAAATGAAAGTCCTCAAGCTTGAGAGAGAGGAGGAGAAGGGAGAGCTTGAGAGCAGAAGGAGGAGTGCACAGGCACTTGATCTGAAAAATGCAGAATTGACCATCCTACTGCAAAAAGTCAAGAAACTGAAAGAATCTCCTACTGTCAGAATCACTGCAGACGCCGAATTTCACAACTCTCTCAATCGGAGAGAGAGGAGGCTTGCCGTGATGAAGGCAGAACTCGAAGCTTCCAAGGAACACTTGGACTTCACACTTCAAGAAGAAACAAAGAAAATCACGAAGGCAGTCGAAGCGGAGCTAGACGCTCGCTTCAAAGCCGTCAAACCTCTTGAAAGATTAATGTTGTCTGTTGTTGAAAGGGAGAAGCAGTGCAAGTACCTGCTCGAAGAAATCAGTGCTAAAACAGCAAAGTTAGTGCTATCTGAAGAGCATGTCTTCGCTACACGAGCTGAACAGATGCTTCACGCCCTGTTCAATAAATTTGAGGAACTTAGCCAATCTCTTGCTGAAAAGACAATCACCCCTACCCCCGGCAGTGATGATGCCAAAAAGGGGGAAGGACAAGTGAAGGAAGGTGGAGTTGGAGATGCAGGAGGGAGTGGAGTTGTGATGGAGTTGATCGAAGGAGGTGTTGGAAGTGCGGAGGAGGTGCTGGATGATGAAGCAAGGGCCTTACGTGCGAAGAAAGGAAAAGTAAAGCTCACTGAGGAGGAGCTAATAAAGAAGCCCCGCAGGCCAAACGAAGAGAAGGTGCTTGGCGCCTCAATCGCAAGACATCCTCCGGTTGAGATACTGACCAAGGAGGAAAGGCAGAAGCAAATGGAGAAGGATGAGGCCATGGCTAGGGATTTGGAGCGCCAATTCGAATTGAAAAAGCTAACACTTGCAGGTGCTTCAGGTTCCAAAGCGCCCGCTTCAACCGCCGCACCCGCTTCCACCGCGCCCGCTTCAGCCGCCGCACTCACTTCAACAACTGCAGGAGTCACTTCATCTGCAGCTGTTCCTCCTAGTGCCACTACAAAGACAGACATGCCGCCTCCCCCACCACCAAAGCAAGCACTGAAGCGAGCTGCACCAGATTCAAAAGATGACCCCGCGGCCAAGCGCCAAATGGTCAAACAAGCAGTTGCTTCAAGGGCTGAGAAGCAGGAGAGGAGAAGGAAGAGAGGAGAGGAAGGAAAGGACGAAGTGGAGAAGAAGAGGAGAATAGAGGCCAAGCGACTCCAAGTTATTGACGGTCGGATCGAGGAACACTTCAATGAAGTGAGACTCATCCAGTCCGCCATAGTTCGAAGTGCCTACATCCCATTTATGCCAGACGAGTCTGAAGCATGCGAGGCCCAAGCCACGTTCGATGCATGCTACGTGACTGCAAAGGAGATGGTCGATTCTGGTCGATACCCCCGTAAGGAAGAACAAGACTACATCCGCAAACGACTCAATGAGAAGCTTCCTAAGTGGAACAGCGAGTCGGGTGCGAGGTACAAAGCAATCATGACGGGGCTATCGAGTAGGACGGAGGAGGAATTGGCCAAGCGCAGGGATGAACATCCGGACGCCAGGGAGATTGAGGACTTCATTCCGAGAGATCTACGAGATCTATGGCTACACTACAAGGAGCTGTTCATCAAGGCCTACTATTATTGGGAGGTAGTGCCACTTCAGGATCAGTGCTCTCAGATAAGTGCCCTCAGTAACTTTCTCTGTGCGTACGATGACAAGCTTCGAAGGAAGATCTTCACCATGGCAGAACTGGCTGAGCCCATGCGTCTAATCATCAAAGTGCCAGCACTGAAGGACTTCCCCATGCCTTATCTGATACGAACCTTGGTAGGTCCGAACGACTCACGCACGCGGAAGACTCAAGATACTGATGGAAATCCCAAAACCTCCTAAATCGAACACAAAAGTGTTCTCTAGGCAACTCGGGGACGATGATTGACACACAATCAAGGTGATGAACTCGAATGATTCGCCGGATAAGAATTCGACTTGCACACAAGAAGAATTCGAAAATTCTCATAAAAGAGACAGAGTAAAAACTCAAGAAAATATATTAATGAATAATCTGATCTAATTTTCGTCCATGATATATGAGCCATATTTATAGGCTTCATAGAGTCCTAATTCCACAAGGAAACTAGTTAAAAACCTATTCTATAATATACCAAACCAAAACCTAGTCTAAAAAGAAATAAAATCACTAAAATAATGCTTAAAATAACCCTATCAACTAGAAAACCAAATTAAAACGAAAATTAATAAAATATTAATAAAAACTCAACTAAATAAACTACTAAATAATATCTTCAATCTTCATCCCATATCATCTATAATTCTGGGCCTCCGGGCTAAGAACCATGACTTACGGGCTCCATCATTCCCCTCCTCTTGAAGAGGATTTGTCCTCAAATCCTGGCCGTCTCCTACATCAAAAGGAAAGAAATTTTGTTTCTTGATCTCTTCACATTTCTCCAACTCATTCAATCCTTCGAACTCGATTTGATGTTCACTTCCTTTAATTGATAATATGCCATGAAATGTATCTTTGGAAGAAACATCATCGAATACCTGCACAAATGAATAAGTAGAAGAGAATAGACAATCAAGATCATTAGTGGACGAAACATTCCCCTTGTTCCACTTTGCCTCCATGGACTTCTCCTCATTCACTATCAACTCCAAAACACTACTCTGATCAAGTAGAGACTCAGGCATCAATCCATTCTCGTTTGTCTCTACTTTCTCCTCCTTGGACTTCACCATCTCCACCTCCTTTGACAGTTGCATTTGATCATCCTCATCCACTTGCGTTGGAGTAAGAGAAACAAACGACACTTCATCCTCGACATGAATGATGTTCTCTTGCTGCTCTCCATCACACTCTTCATTTTGCACACTCTGATCAATATCATCAAATAAACTAAGTGGTCCAGGAGGTGCTTCGATTTCTTCTACCTCCTCATTCTGTTCTTCCACATCATCTCGAACCGGAGTGAACGTACTCTTAGCATCTGACCTTGGCTTCACAAATGGACATATGTACTCCTTCGGCTGCTCTTCTTTCTCCAAAAAGCTTTTCTTCGAATATGAAATAGTAGTAGCTTGGGACTGCCTCCAACTATTCTGATTCCCACGATAGAATTGGAAAGGTGCAAAATGTTTCCTCATCACCGCCTTCATCTCTTTCCAAGTCATGATTGGCTCCACTCCATTCCTTCTTCTACTCTTAGCCAATCGATCCCACCAAGTTAGAGCATAGTCCGATAACAACCTGGATGCCAAGTTCACCTTCTTGAACTCAGAATAGTTATGATGACAAAAAGCTATCTCCATATTTCTCTCCCATTGAAAATACAACTCTGGATCATATTTCCCTTGAAAATAGGTAATGTCCACTTTTTCGTCCTCATCAAGATGGCCATGTTGGTTGTATTGTTGGACTTTGTCTTTGTATTGACCTCCACTCTTCGAACAAATTAACACCGACTCAGACCTCATCTCCTCGCCCCATTGTTTCACCATCGCCTCTATCTTGAATTTTGTTTGTTGATCAAGCTCCTCATCCAACATACTGACAAAAGGTTAGTAAAAAAATAGGATCCTCACAACCTCACAAACACTCGTGTATCGCTCAAAGATAATTCACTCAACACTCGTGTATCACTCAATATGATGGCTTTTACCCTCTTTTAATCTCTCTCTTGCCTTTTACCACTCAAATCTCTCTTAAGAAGCTCAAATTCCCTTAATCTACCACAGAAATCACTATTAACGAACCAAGAGTACTGAAAGTAGGAAGACAAGATGACTGAACTAAGAAACCCTAAATCGGAAGACACGAAAAATTTACCGAAAACTTTGGCGGACGATTTGACCCTTTAAACGGCCTTTTTTTGCAAAAATAACGAACCAATTCTAACAAAGTGGGAACCACCGTATAGATCTTTTCGAGAGCTTTCCGAAAAGGTATTATGGAGCAAAATCGGAGTCCGTATGCAAAAGTTATGGCCGTTTTAGTGCTGGCCGATGAAAAAAAACACGAGAAAAAGACGAAAACTCACAGAAACGAATCTGAATACTTGACACGAAACGAAAAGCTACAAAGGACGACTCTATGACACAGATACAATATTTTTTTTTTTTTTTTTTGACACAGAAACGAATCTGACGAATGATTAGAAGAAGACTCGAACGAACGCCACGAATAAAAACGACATGAACAAAACGATACGAAAACGAAAAAGACAAAAGGAAAGATAGAACCTGGATTACGTAAACTCTGGCTCTGGTACCAAATGATACGAACCTTGGTAGGTCCGAACGACTCACGCACGCGGAAGACTCAAGATACCGATGGAAATCCCAAAACCTCCTAAATCGAACACAAAAGTGTTGTCTAGGCAACTCGGGGACGATGATTGACACACAATCGAGGGTGATGAACTCGAATGATTCGCCGGATAAAGAATTCGACTTGCACACAAGAAGAATTCGAAAATTCTCATAAAAGAGACAGAGTAAAAACTCAAGAAAATATATTAATGAATAATCTGATCTAATTTTCGTCCATGATATATGAGCCATATTTATAGGCTTCATAGAGTCCTAATTCCACAAGGAAACTAGTTAAAAACCTATCCTATAATATACCAAACCAAAACCTAGTCTAAAAAGGAATAAAATCACTAAAATAATGCTTAAAATAACCCTATCAACTAGAAAACCAAATTAAAACGAAAATTAATAAAATATTAATAAAAACTCAACTAAATAAACTACTAAATAATATCTTCAATCTTCATCCCATATCATCTATAATTCTGGGCCTCCGGGCTTCGAACCATGACTTACGGGCTCCATCATTATCACCCCAGCACAGACGTTTCAGACAGAGGAATCATAGATGAGGAGGTGAATGAAGCCTTCAGACTGGAAAGCGGATGGAGGAGACCTAGTATCCATACTGTTGGTACTATGGAGTCAAAAGTCCTTTCTGCTTACATTGATGTTGTTGATAAGAAGGAGGTGGAGACAGAGGAAGAGAAGGAGGAGAAGGATGAAGCTGCAGGAAATCTGTGAATTTCAAGCTTTATATTTTGTGAACTGATATTCATCTATCTTATTTTATTTTCTGTCTCTCTTGTGTCATTTACTCGCTTTGTAAATGATTTTATTCGTTTTGCTACAAACTCAAATAATTTAACCGAAAAAAAAAGGGGAAAGGAACTTAAAAGAAAACTACAAACGAAGCTGCAAAGGAAGCAGTCGCTTGAAGTTCTTTCCACGGTTAAATAGACTAGATTTCAATAATCTTAAGTCTTTGGGTTTTAGCATCATCAAAAAGGGGGAAATTGTTGGGAATTGTTAAGGACAAACATGTTAAGGGGGAATCTATAAGGGACACTTAATTGTTTTGATTTGATCCCAAAACCCCAAAGCGTTATGTTCCCAAGCGACCCATTTTGATGTAGATAATAGGTTAGAATTTTTCTAACCCTACTCTGTTAGGATGACTCCTTATTTTGCTTAGAAAATAGACTTCAAAATGTTCAAGTGAAGGCCACTCGCTGTTCTCCGAAGCGAAGCAAGTCTAGCAAGCCGAAGTGAAGCGTGCCGAAGAACAGCGTAGCGAAGTGAGCGCTACAGTAGATTCAAAGTGAGTCTGCTGAAGCGAAGCGAAGCGAGCACTACAGTGTAAAGTCAAAGCAAATCTGGTCAGCATTTTCCAAAGCAGTCACTAGGGAACTTTACTTCCCAAGCGACTCACTACAGAATGACTACAAAGCGACTCAACTAAAGCGGACGCTACAACTTCAAAGCGAAGCGAGCCACTACCTACCAGAAAGCGACAGCACAATTCCCGCTCCGATTTTGAACTCCAGTCAACTAGAGATCTTCGCATTAATTACGAGATCTCCGCGTGTCGAACGCGGAAAGGAGCAGCGGAGTTGACTGCCAGGCCGACAAGGGCGCCGCAACAGTACTAGGTCGCTCCAGTTACTGTTACAATTGGATCTTAGCCAAATTCGGCAAAGAGCCAAAACTGCGCGTCTGAAAAGCAGCCAACCTTTGCAAGTACTGTCGAGAGGAGGAGGGACAAAGCCACCAACCAAGCAACGGATCTCGGCATCCCTCCGCCTATAAATAGTGAAGGATGAAGACGGAGAGAAGTAGAACACTACTTGAGCATTCGAGCGCCTACTGCAAACAAACACTCCCAAGCCTTTGAGCAATCTTCGAGTCTTTGTTTCCAAGTGTTCTCCGAGTTTCCAGTTCATCGGAACACGTCTTCACAACCTTCACACTTAGAGTCTAAGCCCACTTCAAATATCCAAGCTTAGAAGAAGAGAATTCTAGCCATCTTTGCATCTATTGTAAAGAGCTCTTCATAGTGTGTCGTCGTAAACCAAAACCCTAAATCTGTTGTTAGGTTTTTGTGTTCGTCGTCGTTAGGTTGTTTCGATCCAAGGCTCTTCTTTCATCGATTGAAGAAGCCTCGATCATAGAGTTTAGATCCAAGCTAGCACCTACATCGTTTGTGTGAAGCTCGATCGAAGCTAGGCTGTAAGGAGAGCCCGCAATCTCCCTGTCGTCGAACTGAAGCGAGTGAAGCTTCCAGTCCAGTTTAGGTTTTTGGTGTGAACCCGGAATCACCCAGCGTCTGTCAGATCCAGGCGAGTGAAGCCCGATCTTGACCAGGCTTTTGAAGGACCCGTAACCTTCAAGTTCTTGAGTGAAGAGAACGAGTTGCCGAGTGCAACAAAGTGGACGTAGGAGTGTTATCTCCGAACCACTATAAACCATGTGTCGTTATCTCTCTAACCCTAATCTCTTTATTTATTTGATTATCCATTGCATGAGCATCTAAACAAACTTAATCTGGAATTTTAATTACTTAGGAAAAGATATTAGCTCACCGAATTCCGCACAAAGAGTAAAGTCTCACTCTTGATCAAGCTCCTAGCTTAGGTCAAGAGATTCTTGATTAATTTAGATCTAGCTCTCGGCTAGGTCTTAATATTTCTTCGAGCACTTTACTTCATACTCTGAGTTAAGGAATTTGAAGTTGAAAAACTTCAAAATACGTATTCACCTCCCCTCTACGTATTTTTCCTATAACAAACCGGGACCAACAAATTTAACATCACATCGCCATCTACATCACCCTTAATTAACCTAAATTAACTCTAATTAAAAGTGGATGGGAGTACTACTACTAATTTAAATTAAATTAAACTCTAATTTAATTAACATCACATCTCCATCACATCACCCTTTTATCTCATTTTCATTGGCTCTTGTGCCATTTGAAAATGAGACTAATTAGCTTGGATGGGGGTAGTATTAGATAAATAAATAAGAAAAAAAACAATATACAATATACAATAAACAGTGCAAGACAACCAAATACCTATAAAATAAATGTCTTGTTTTTGCTTGACTAAGGAAAAAAAATATTATCTTATATTCATGTTTCTTCTCAATGATCAATGGCTACTTTCATGGTTTGGGATAGATGAATTCATATTATGGGGACATACAAAAAGATTGTTTTTGCATCAATTCAAAGCGACAAAAATGTTTTAGGCAATTAAAAGGTCCGTTGAGCGCCTCATGGCTGTGTCATAATAGATCCAAATACTTACCTCATATAGGGTTGTGCAGAACCGAACCGAACCGAACCCGAGAAACCGAGCCGAACCGGTTGCTTTCGGTCGGTTTCGGACGACCTAAATAAGGCTTCGGTTCAAGGGCGGTTAAAGAATCCATAACCGAATTAAATTTCGGTCGGTCCTCGGTTTTGATTGGAACCAATTCGGCTCCAATCGAACCGGCCGAAATTATATCCTTTAATATATTCCCTATTAAAGAGTAACGTGGCAAAAGAAAGAGTATAGAAAGTAGGGTTTTAGAATTAAAACTTGAGAGTAATTAATTAAAATAAATTATATAAAATCAAATATATATATATATATATATATGTATATATATATGGGCGGACATTTTTATCCCTGAAACCATGCACGGGCTTTTTAGCCCAAAGCCCGGCAGCCCGGGGCTATTTTGGCGGGCCATTGCAGCCCGATTATTTATGGGCCTATATTTTGCTGGCCCAGCCCAACTATAAACCCTGGCCCAACGGGCCGGGCTTATTTTGCCGGCTCTAAAAAGCACTTTGACGTGATAAATCATCCCAATTATAAATATCCATTTGGAACGTGTAAATCAGGTTAATTAATTAATTAATAACTTAGAATACTGAAACTCTGTGCTTAAGCTTGATTTCAAGTAATCATCAGTAGCAAAATCAAACACAGGAAGTGATGAATTTCAATTAACAAAAACCCCACAAAACATATTTGTAATTCAAATTCTCCACACATTTTTCTTCAGTAATTCCAATCTCTCTTCACTACAAACTACTCATAGTTCATGCACAAAACTAATTGCAGCACTCCAAACTCACTAGAAAACCCTAAATTTCAGCTTATGCTCATTACAAAGCTCAACACAGCCCAGAATTTCACTATATCACCATATCAAATCTTTCCAGATCCAACACCTAAAAAAAGGAAAAGAAAAAAAGGAAAGAAATTCAAAAACCACTTATCTCTCTCACTCACTGCATATTCTCCTAGAACCACAGTACTACTTGAACATTGAACTCACAGAGCACCATCAATGGCGGTCGGTCTCCGACTATGCGTTCTCAGTCGCCTTATACACGTCGATCCACATCTGGATCGTACCATCAGCAACACCCCCCCAGCATGTAACCGTATCCCCCCACATCAATCCATTGCCAGTGACCACATCCCTCCATTGATGATAAAGAGCGTAGGTCCCTTTTCCGATGTTCCTCGACAGCCTCAGTTCGTACTTACGGCCCGGCTCAACGGTGGCAGAAACCCTAACATAACCCTCACTGCCTCCAACCTCCTCAGCCCTGGCCACCATCTCCCCCACCACATCCTTGCAGCTCTCGATCTCTAACTGGTCGACGAGAGTGTTAATATCCTGAAATTCGAGCTTCTTCTCGAAGAAGAAAACAATCTTATTCTCCCGGATGGCCACCTCCATCCCTCCATTCTTGATGAAATGGAACACCGCCGTGCATCCCTGGCCGACGACACTGCCGAGCGCTATCACTGTATCCCCTTCCTCGAGTCTGTTATCCGCCACGACTCGTCCCCATCCGTGGTCAAGAACGTAGGTTCCTCGTGGCCGAACGCATCGACGGAGCCTCAGCTGGTTGATGTATGCATTCGGATCTGAGGCTAAAACACTAAAGAAGGGCTCCATTGATGCCATCTTCAACGTCTGGCTGCAGCAATCAATCGCCATCTTCTGCTGTAGATCTCCTCCATCCAACTTCTTCTCGAACAGGAAAATCACTCCCTTCGTCTCTCTAGAAACATTTGAATCAAGACTGCTCTTCTCCACCTTTCTGAAATTGAGAACCACTCTGAACTGGCGGCGGACGTGAAAGCCATTTCCGTAAACTTCGTAGCCTTCCTTCAATCCGTTTGCATCGACGATTCTGTCCCATCCATGGTGGAGGATGAACTTCTCCTCGCCGTAGCGGGAGAATCTGAGGCGGTGCTCCCTTTTCTGGGGATCTCTCGCAAGAACAGTAAGGTGAGTGATTTTCTTGAACTTTTCACTTACGGCGAGAGAGTCCTTTATCCTTCGGTGGCACATATCGAGCACAACTCGGTCCAATGCTGGGTTGGCGTCGTTAGAGTCCAGCGTCAGTAGAACCGGTTCAGTTGCTTCTCCACTAGAACTGCCTTTCTTCATCCAAGATTCTTCCTCTTCGATCTTTTCTAGTTCCTTCTCTTCTTCCGGCGTTAATGTATTCATCTCAGCTGGTTCTGGGTCGTTTGAGTTTCTCTCCGCCCTCTCTGCTGCCGCGGATGACGATTCGCCTTCGATCATCATCTTCTCCTTGTTCTTCTCCTTGTTCTTCTTCTTGTTCTTCGTAGTGTTCTTCTGCACCATTTTTCCAGCTTCAATGAATGAATGAATGGATGAATGAATGAATCTGTTTTCTTGTTGAGGGAATTAGTAATATATGAACAGCTCTTAATTTTTATAGGTATAGTATTTACTCTTTTGATTAACCGCTTAGTTGATCGATTAACCGCTTATTTGAATTATTTAATATTTATCCTATTCGGGTCGGGTCATATGGTCTACCCTGCCCGTCTTTGCCAATAATCCAATTTATCACATTGATTTTTTAATTTTATTAACTTAAAAACAGAAAATCAGTCCATTTCGGTTTTAAATTAAGTAGTTGTACAGTTCGAAATTAAGTCAAAATTCGAGTTTTCCATAAGGCAAACTTTAGATTTCATGTTAAATCATTTAAAAAAAAACAATTACTTCCCCCCGTTTCCCCCCATATTAGAGTGAGTATTTTTCGTTTAGTACATTCTTCATATTAGTATAATGGACTAAAATGGAAATATTTCATTAGCAAAATGACATTTTTACCTTTAGCATGCATCCTAAAAAACTTGTGTTACTATTCATTGGATGAGACTCTTATTCCACTATTATCTACTCCCTCCGTCCACCTATTTCTGACACGGTTTCCTTTTTGGGCCGTCCACCTATTTCTGACACGTTTCTTTTTTTGGAAAGAATTAGCCACTAAGTAGTACAATTAGTAAATCCCTTATTACACTTAACATTCCATACTTAAATCTCATCCACTCATTTTTTCTGCACGTAGTTCAATATAATTTAAATTTCGAAAGTTTAAATTATTATAACTTGCTCGTTTGTTATCGGATTTTTATGATTTTTATATCAAATTAAAGGTCTTTATACGATCTTTCATTTAAGATCAGACAAGAACATGTTTTTATGTATATATGATGCTTTGTTTCTAAAATATGTTTATTCCCTACAAAATACACTTTATACACTACATCCATAAACACAATACACTTTACACACTAATCACTTCCGTCTTAAATCCCGTGCAAAAAGCAAACGTGTCAGAAATAGGTGGACGGAGGGAGTATTTTTCTTCACTTACAATTTCTCTTAAAATTTGTGCCGTTTTTCTCTTCATGCTAATTTGGGAGACCGAGGGAGTAAATCATACTGTAAATGTATATTTTGTAAGAGTTAAACTCAATTCTATCTTATAATTTGATGAAACTTGTTTGGAAAATTCTACTCTACATTTCTTGAAATTCTATATGGCTAAAAAACGAATTCAAATGGAAAAAACTGTAGTGAAATGAAAACGTGAGAATTAATTCTACATGCATAGTATACAAAATCATTCCATTCTACTCAGCTGCCTGCGAGCAAGCTTTGCAGCAGCAACCATATTACTGAGTGCTGGCATCATTTCACTATACTTGCGCGTTTTCAGGCCACAGTCTGGGTTGATCCACACTATCTTGCTGTCGAGAACTGCCAGCATTCTGTTAATACGCCCGCCGATTTCTTCCGTCAAAGGGATCCTTGGCGAATGAATGTCGTACACACCGGGCCCGATCCCAGCTTCGTACTTCAAGCCCTCGCTGAAAACCGACAGAAGCTTCTGCTCTGATCTCGAGTTCTCGATTGTCACAACGTCCGCATCCATGTCTATGATTGCATCAATGATCTCGTTGAAGTTCGAGTAGCACATATGCGTGTGAATCTGCACCAATCGATTAGATAGTTATGTGGGTTGAGCACAATGTTATAACCACGAACGATAAGATTGAACTTTTTGATAAATCTAGACTGAGATCACTTTTCGGCTTTTCTTTCCGGTATTGGATAATCACAAAATCCGATGCCATGGTGATCTTTGGTACTAGAAAAGCGGGTACTGTCTAGGTTTGGAACTGGACCAAATATTAGGAGTGGCATAGTTCTGTAAAAAGGGCATACTTCGGGTGTAAAGTGTAATTAACCCTAGTTTCTGCAGCTTTCCATCTATGGAAAAAAAATTATATTCCTCATGAAAGCCTAAGCTCGAATAAACAAGGCAAACCTGGGTAGTGTCTTGAACTGCAGAATTGGTTATCCTGAAGGAGTGCACGGCCCAGTCCAAGTAAAATGCCTGCTCGGATTTTCTGAGAGGCAGGCCCTCTCTCAGAGCAGCCTCGTCAATTTGAATAACTTTTATTCCAGCTTTCTCAAGACCTTCGACCTCATTCTTCATGGCTAGAGCAATCTGATAGCAGGTCTCGTGTCTAAGGTGCGAAAAATGGAATTAGAGTACATGCATGATTTGTTAAGATGTGGAGGCAGCTTGGGAATGGAAATTTCATACCTGGGCTGGTCATTTCTAACAAAAGCCCAGTTAAGAATGGTAACGGGCCCAGTAAGCATTCCCTTCATAGGGTGCTTAGTCATGCTTTGAGCCAATGTAGACCAGAAGACTGATTGGTTTAGGGCGACTCACATCACCGTATATGATGGGTGGCTTCACACACCTCGATCCATATGATTGAACCCAACCATTTTCAGTGAAGGCAAAACCAGATAGCTGCTCCCCAAAGTACTCCACCATGTCATTTCTCTACAGTTTTCAAATGTGATAAATTAATTTTGGTCGCAGTGGCTTTAATGCTTTTGCACAGTAATAACCATAAGGTATATTACAGTTCATGGCTTGACCTTTGGGCCAAGTTGCAGAACTGTCCCAACCTTTATTAATACGCAAGAAAACAAAACAAAAAAACAAAGAACCTTGCAGTTAGAAGAAAATGGAAATATGGCACAAGACATTAAGTTTTCAGGCTGAAAAACATGACATAGAAGGTTGGTTGGATTTGAAGAAGTGTATGGACATATTACCCATAAAAAGAGTAGGGACGCCTTCCGTGAAAAGATCAGAGTCATTTTACATAGTTTAAAGGTCATGTCAGTTTTGCAACTTGGCCCAAAGGTCAAGCCATAAAGGGTAACTTACCCTAATAGTTTAACTCACCTCTGGTTCTCCATGAACAAGAACATCAAGGCCAAACTCTTCTTGAATTTTGACAACTTCTATTATTTCCTCCTCTATGGCTTTGACATATTCTTCCTCAGATATACTGAGAACATAATAGCACATGTTTCAATATCATAGATATCGAAAGCATAAAGCAAGTGTATAAATAAAGTAATATAAGAAGGATACTTGCTTGCCAGCCTTATATTCACGACGAATCTTCCTTAAATGAACTGTTTGCCGGAAAGATCCAATAGTAGTAGTTGGAAGGATGGGAAGATTTAGTTGTTTCTGCTGAGCTTCCAACCTGTCTGTGACAACTGTAGATCTGCGGTGGTCAGACTCCTTTAAGGCAGCAGTCTGGTCATATAAACATAAATACATGTCATTTGTAAGGCAGAAAATAACCATACGAGAAAAGCGAGAAGGGAAAAAGTATAGCAGCATATGGACCCTTACAGCCTTTTGAACAGCCTCATTAGTCACTCTCGAGGATGATCTTCTTGAAGCAAGAGCTGCCACATTAGCAGAGAAGACTGCCTGGAAAAAAAAAAATAGCATTTATAGAAGCAACTGAATTTGGGGTAAATGCAACGCACTAATTCACATCTCGTAGAGAGTGTACTGGAGACATGAAGCCATTTTCAGTTGAAAGTATAATATATGAAACTTTCGTAGGTTTCAAACTTCTTTATTCTCAACAAACAATGCGCTGGTAAAGACTTGAATGATATAATTAAGACAGGAAACTCTTTGGTCAAAATGTAAATGCAGAAAGTATAAAGGGCAGCTGCATTATGTTAATATATATATTTAAATGAAAATATATCCTAAAACATTAAGTCGCACTTTAGAATCCAATTATGCATAAAAATGAATGTGGAATGTGTGCCTACCAAGAACAGATTAGCTAATGGAGTACCTCATCCTTCTCTCCAGACAGTGCCTTACCCAGTGCACTGACTTCAAGTAACTTTTGTGCAGCAAATGCAAGCCATGACTTAAGCTCTTCATCCATCTTATTTTCATTCACCAAATCGACTGCCGTATGAAGCAGAGAACATGATGTGGAGACCACAAGCTTGTCTGGATAATGAAAGAGGGAAGGCTTTACTATAGGTAATCATAATGCAGGTTTTTGGAAACTAAAACTTCAGTATAAAAAGGAACAATAAGTGGCATTCAGCGCCATAACAAGTCATCAGACTCATCATAAGACTTAATATGGTTGCCTACATGCCTTCTCAACAGATAAATTAAGAGGGATTTAATATGGTTGTCAAACGACTCAAACCATCTATAGCAGTTTATCCTTGAACTGGTAGCCTATTGTAAATTGTAGCAGTAAGTTATTTTTCTTCGATTCAAATTCAACACAGCACCTATGGGCCATTTCCGTCTTTTATATACACTGCATTAGATTGAATTTTATTTAAAGGATTACATGGGTGACTTCTCCAATCACAAGCATCTAGTTAAGTACATATGATATGAGTCGTCATCAACTTAGGATACTTTTCCAAGTTCTTAACCCAGTTTTCCATTCTCTCTGTAGTAGATTAACCTATCTTACCAGATTTATATGACTCTCTAGAGTGTAGAGATAATACCTAAATTGTGAAATAGCTCAACCTCCAGGTATAGCCAGGGAAGGACTAAGACAGAAGTAAACTAAAGCTAATCCAAATAGGAATTTTTTTCAAGAGCTATTGCAGCTAATCCCACCGAACATCCATTTTTCTAGAAGTATCTATCTATCTTCATGTTTCATAAATAGTAACAAGTTTTACTATTTATACCACTTTTAAGAAGAATGATGATTACACTATTAAGATATGCTGCTTGATAAACACTTTAAAATGCCTAGAAACCCACAGATTTTCTTAGTCTTATTTTGCAAGAATATTATCTATAGACTAAACAGTGTTTTGCAAATTACCTTTCATCACCATGCCTTCCAGAGCCTGCAAGGTACTTAGAGAAGCTTCAAGATCAGTGGCCCAAATATTTCTTCCATCAACAACTCCAGCAAAAAGATATTTTCCTGAAGGAAATCCATTTCTGATCAGGTCCAGTGTTTCTTTTCCACGCACCAAATCGAACCCTATAGCTGTAACACCCTTCAAAGCAGTAATAGTACTATATGCCTCTGTAGTAAGGTCGGCAAAATATGTCTCAACAAGGACATTCAAGCTAGAAACTGAAGATTCTAGTTCTTTATAAGCATGAGTGAATGCATCCAACTGGTAAGAATCAAGATCCATGACAAGAGTAGGTTCATCAAACTGAATCCAGCTAGCACCAGCTGCCTCTAGTTCAGCTATAACTTTCCTTCACAGTACAGTAATAGAACAGTTTGTTTCAGGCATGAAATATGAATTAAATGGACTGGATAATCAGAAGCATATGTGATGATCTTACTTGTAAACAGGAAGAATCTTATCTATAAGGGAAAGAAGAGAAAATGACTTCTGAACTCCATTTGCCAGTTTCGATAGCAATAAATAAGACACAGGACCAATGAGGACAGGAACTGTGTCAATACCGAGCTGAAATGATGGAAAGATACCAACAAAAGTAAAACCATTTAGCATAGACCAGGACAAAATTCCTACATTGAGCATAATATAGTGTATAACCATTTAAGTCTGCCAACAAAATGAATAATAGAGACTGCATCAACAGCATATGCAAATTAAAACACAGGCATGCAATGCCATGCATGAAAGAGAACTTTAAGTTTCTACAGTTATTACATGCTCAAACAGCAAAGGAGGCCCAAATATTCCAATTCCTCTAAAATAACCTCAATTCTTTTAGTTCTATTTTTCCTTGAAGAACATGCCAGAAACAAGACACAAAATAGGATATACAAGTAGAACCCCTAGGCCTTGCTACAAAAAGGGAGTAATCCAATTTCACTGCAAAATCTTGGAGCGAGTAGATCACATAGGACGGCAATTTACTTTTTCCAGTGGAATCACAAGCACAGGATTCTATTCGAGAAAGATTCATAGCTTCACTTAATACAATATAAAAATCTCTCAGTAAACAACTACATGTTATCCTCCTGCAAGGAAAATATTCCAGGAACATGAATTGACTTTGAATCAGGGAGAATACAAACGAATAGATGAATATTTCAGAGAAAACTAATACAAAGGCTCAAGATAAACGGAGCATCTGATGACTAAATTGAACATGTGCACATCAAATAATGTTGGTTGAACTTACAGCTTTAGCCTCCTTATATTCTCGCACTGCCTTGTTAGATCCATAAGAAAATTCAACATCTGGTCCCAACTCTGGGACAATATAGTGGCTGTTTCAACATAAAGTATCTATTGTTAGATAGAGAAATACTAATATAAATGAAAACCATACCAGAGTAAGTAAAATTAAATAAAACAATGAGACAACTACTCACTAGTTTGTATCAAACCACTTGGTCATCTCCATTGCAGGAACAGAGGCATTACCCCTAGCCATTGAAAAATAAATGTCGAATCCTATCTCACCTCCGCTCCAACCGTACCTTGAAGGAACTGCACCCAACATTGAAGTGGTATCCAACACTTGGTCATAAAATGAGAAGCTATTGCTAGGAATATAATTGATTCCAGCATTTGCCATTGTCTTCCAAATTGAAACACGGAGATCAGATGCAACCTTCTGCAGTTCTTCAGCACTACTCTTTCCATCCCAGAAGGATTCCAATGCAAACTTAAGCTCTCTTTTTGGACCGACACGGGGATAGCCTACAATATGAGATGACATTGACCTGATTCATCCAGTAAAGTACACACATAATCAAATGGTATCCAATATGCTGAAAAGGAAATAGCGAACTAGTATAATTTAAATAGAAGACCACAAAAATCTTGATGAACAATCCTAAAAACATAAAAGGAGCCATCAAGTGAGTCCTTCTCTTAATTAACAGTTAAATATGTCTCACTTAATTACTTAAAGATACCACAATAGGACTTCAAACATTCATACAGTTACTTAAAATAGCACCAGAGAAACCCCCTCGCTCTCAAAATATGGAACTGTTTCTACTCAATTTCAACTACTGTCAAACCTTTACTTATTTTACACGACTAGGAACTTGAACATATTTTGAACTTATCCCACTTCATTTGCATATATAACTAACGATGCATGCTGCACATCATGTCATCAAACAACGATACGCTAAAATGAGCTAAGCAAATTACTTTCCAAAAGTTGAGACTAGCCAACCAGGCTACAACAGTCATATGGTTTCACTGAAACAGTAAAACAAACACCTGCAGCAAGTATATTCAAGTAACAATGGAAGGTTTGAACCAAGCCCTCCATAAGCAAATTCATCAACCCTAAAGCTCCAAGTGGCTAACTCCAAATAAATGAATTTAAAAAAATGGAGAAAAGACTAGTTGCGCCACATGATGAAGGTGGCGAAGCACAAAAAACCTGATGCGAAATTTGATGGAAACTCGAGTTGTGAGGCGAGGGGTGGTTGAGAGAAAGAGGGAGGAGCTGGGTGAGATGAGAGCCGGAGAGATCTGCCTCATAGTGTGCTGCTATTTCGCACTCGTCTTCACCAATCACCATAATTTTGTTGCTATCATTTCGTGAACTTTATTCATCGGCCGTAACTATAACTCCTGCTTTATTTCTTTTGCAATTTATTGGTTGTGACTGTAGTCGTAGTCTGTAGTAGTAGAACAGATGAGAGAGAGAGAGCTTTACTGAGAGTAGAACCAAACCACATTACGGCGTTCAGCTGTCTCCGGTGTAAGGATTTATACTCCCTCTGTTTTCGAAAGTATTTTAAGAAAGTCTCGATGTATAAAAATAGTCACTTTCACTATAACTATAACTTATTTAGCCACAACTTTAAAAGTGTTAGTTTTATAGCCATTTTTGGGTAAAAAGACATACTTACCCTCAAAAAGTTTGTCCACATCATCATTGACAAAATTAAAAAAAGGGAATAAAGGAATATATGGAAAAAAAACAAAAAAGAAGATTTTGTGGGCCATTAATGCCACACATTAAACCATTCAACCACCACCCTCTCCCTCTCCTTCACTCTCGACGTTTTCGGAAAAAAAAAAAAAAAAAAAAAAAAAAAAAAACCCCCACAGTCGTCGTCGCCGTCGCTTTCGCCTCCCACCGTCGCCGTAGCCTCCCACTGTCGCTACCGCCGCCACCACCGAAGAATATGTCGGGGTCCGATTCCGACCAAGAATGGCCTACTCCTCCGCCGCCGGTGAGTTTAGGAAAATTTCTCAATTTTTTTTTGAATTTTATCGTTCGATTAGTTTATTTTTTGGTTTAGGGTTTAGTTTAAACACCATAAATGGCAAAGTTTAGGGTTTAGGGTTTGTAAATGATGGTTTAGTATGGAAAATCTTGAGAAAAATAGCAAACTGTCGACTGTTCTATTAGGCACGGTTGAATTTGAATTTCGACCGTGCCTCACACGGTTAAAATTGGGATTCAACCGTGCCTTCACGTTGACCGTGTCAATTCGTTGACCAGGCACGGTTGAATTGGGAATTCAACCGTGTGGCACGTTTGAATTTCCATTTCAACCGTGTCTGTACCGCGTTCTTTTTTTTTTTTTTTTATCCGTTTTTCATTTTTTTTGTTATAACTATACTAATATGTTTTGTTTGTATTATTTTCAGCCTAGGTTTCAGTGGATGAGACCTCGAATGCAAGGATATGCGGGCAAAGTAATCCTATACACACGGGATAAGGTTATTTCGGAGATCTCGGATGCTTTGTTGAGGGTCGGGGGACAGCAGCTCATGGATCGATTTCTAGAAGGCCCGTTCCGTTACATCATGGAGCTCAAGAGGAAAGATGTGGCAATCATTGCCGTGCACGAGTTTCTAGTCCGGGAGTTGAAAGATTCGTCGATCCCGGAGCACGAGAGGTGGTTTTCGATTGGGGGGCGTGAAATAATATGCGGCCCTCGAGAGTGGGCCATTGTGACTGGATTAAACTTCGGGCCTTCCGCTTTCAACCCCTACAGGAGAAATCATATTATACCGTTGTCGAGCCTATACCACACGAAGTACGGAATCCCGAAGAAGACCATCAAGGCGAATACATTGAGGATTGACTTCTCGAATGAAGATCAAAGGCTAGGCACGCCCGAGCAATACCTGAAGGCCGCCAACCTTCTCGTCTTATACTTCATTCTACAATGCCGTGACAATTCGCCCATCGATGATTGGGCTTGGGCGCTAGTAGAGAACGAGGAGCAGTGGAGGGATTTCCCGTGGGGATCGTGGTCGTGGCAAATCCTTTGCCACCAGTTGAACGTTGTGAAGAAAGATCCATCGGAGATCGACAACAAGCAAAAAAAATACCACTTGTACGGGCCGGTTTGGGGGCTCAATTTATGGGCGTACGAGGCCATTCCGTCTTTGGGACGAAGCTGTGGCTACCAACCTCCACAGAGACGTG
Organism: Thymus mandschuricus; assembly: GCA_029379335.1. Lineage (NCBI taxonomy): Eukaryota > Viridiplantae > Streptophyta > Magnoliopsida > Lamiales > Lamiaceae > Thymus > Thymus mandschuricus. Next base: position 15,238,866 of record CM057075.1, on the reverse strand, counting down.
AGTTGTTGCCCCGTCTGAGGAGGTGGGAGACCTATTCTTCGTACACGAGCTTTGTCGGTTTCTTCGGCAACCCCTAGGTAATAAATGACTTCACTTTGCATTAAAATTATTTATTTATTTAGTTGTTTCATCCGTATGTAGTTAACTAATGAATTTCATACGTGTATACAGCTCGAGGTACACGCTAGGCTCCGCCCATCCGAGGAAGAGCAACAACAGCCCTATCTCCGCAGTTTTGAGAACCCGAACCCTCTTGTGTTGGAGTACGATGCTCCGAAACGCCACGCCCACAAGAAAGCGGAGCCGGAGCAGAGGAGATCGAAGGCGGCCCGAGATATGGCCAAGGTCGTAGAGAGGTTGATGTGTCGGGACGCTGAACGGGTCGTGATTCCCCGTCGAGCAACCCGTGCTTCTTCCGAGGGACAGTTGCCTACCCGTCCTCTCCGTCTCGGAGCCATGGATCGGGACACGAGCCGTAGAGGCGAGGGACCGTCGAAGCGCCCGAGAGCCGAGCCATCTCGTCACTAGGAATCGAGCGACGTCGTCTGTTGCATCCACGGGGATCTGTGCCGGCTCGGATGTCGTGGAGACGATGCGGCGATGGACCGGTTCATCGAGAGGTTCGGTGATCGACTGGTTCGGGATACAGACGAGAACAGCATTGTTGCTCGATTCGCCAAGGCCGTCGTCGAACGTGCTAAGGGCCTTCTCATGGGTCGAGGATCGAGGAGGCCGTCTCCCGAGGCTTCGTATCACTTGCACGTGGGCGGGGGCAGTCAGAGGATTGAGGAGGCCATTAGGAGGTCGAGGAGTCGGACACCGACTCAAGAACCGGTCCGAGGAGGGGAAGCCTCGTCCTCTCACTCATCCTTCATCCGAGGGATTGAACGAGACATCCCCTCGCCCCCTCCTTACGGTTGAGAATCACCCGAATCGGAGGGTTCGGACTTAGAGGTTGATCCGGAAGCCGGGCAAAGGATAATCTCTACTCAAGCCGGCCGGCAAATCAAGCCTTCCTCCTTCCTCCAGAGTCCGTATATGGCGAACACAGACTCGCGGCTTTCTATGCGGACTGTGAAACAAGCTTATGCAAGGCATAGAGCTTCGGGGAAGGATGCCAAAGCGTACTGTTTCACTAAAAAGTGTTCGCAATAGAACGAAATCCTATCGTAGCACTAGCAAGTAAAACCTAAGTATCGAATCTCAAGGAAAACTTAACAGGGCAATTAATTATGTAGTAAACCTAAAACTAAGAAAGCATGTAAAGAAGAATTTGGGGTTTTTGTTTTTAAATCCTAGGCAAGAAAATAAAATAAAGCAATAAATAAAAGCAAGTAAATAACTAATCTAGAACTCAAGAAATAAATCTAAGAATTAAACTAGAAGAAAGCAATTAAATCTACCTAGGCAAGAATCGAAAAGAAAGCGATAAAGAAAGCAACGAAGAAAGCATAAACTACTCTAGACATGATGAATGAAATCTGGAAATTTAAAGGAAAATTAATCTAACTACGAATGCTTTGAAAAACGAGAGGATTGAAATCGAAGGAAAAAACGAATCTAAACTTTAAACTAGAAATCGAAAGAACGAAATTAAACTAAGCAAATTAAAAGAAGCAATTACGAAAACGAATCTAAAACTAAAGCAAAGCAATTAAAGCAAATAAACGAAAGCAATAAAAGAACTTACGAGAATTAAACGAAGACGAAGAACGCGAATTAAATAAAGAAGTCTTGAATTAAACGAACTACGAATCCGGATCCGAACAAAGTAAAGCTAATCTAGAGAATTTTAGTGCTGAAAAATAAAGCTAACTAATGCTAAAAACTGATACAAATTCGTCCCAAAGTACTAGTATTTATAATAGGGAGAAAACCTAATTAAATAAGGAAACAACAGCTGGACGCCGACATCTGGACGATCGTCCAGATGCTGAGGAGTTCTGGCCGGTCGGCCAGATCAGAAACTGCTAAACCACGCACATAAGTACTTGGCCGGTCGTCCAGATTGTGAAGGAAATCTGGACGGTCGTCCAGATCAGGTACTGGCACGTTCGCGCGCGACTCTCTTGCTTCGGCCGTATCTTCCTCATTCGAACTCCGAATTGACCTCCGTTTTCGCCTATGTGCTCCTATCGAACCCCTCTTCGATATAATGCTTTCATTACATCCAAAATGAATCTTCAATAAAATCATGAGAGGTTAGAACTCGAGGTCAATGATTGCTCAACAACCTTTCTTCTCGTTTCCGCCCTTTTCATCCTACAAGTACCAAAAACTCCAAACAAACGAATCATAGCCAAAAGACACACTAAAAGACACGAAACACAATGAAAATGAACACGAAAACACAACGAAAAACCTAACAACTAAACACCAATCAAAATCCCCCACACTTAGAACTTTGCTTGTCCTCAAGCAATATAAACATACAACTTAGACTCAATACAAACAATTCAAATCATAGAACATTTAATCACCGGAATCGACAAACTCAAACGAGGTCACTTTAATCCCAAGTTACGATCAATCATCATCAACGAGCTATGTGGCTTATAAATCAACCCAAGCAAGAGGAAAAGCAATGATACACACATCTCACAAATATCTAGATCACCACAACTTTAGACGTCTAGCCTACTTCCCCTTTTTATTCAATACATAAACAACTCTCTTTTTTTCTTTTTTTTTTACACAAGTGAACGTTTTTGGCACATAATTCACTAGGTTTAATCATAGATTGGTCACATCGAGCCTCCTAGTGCGGTTTCCCGTACCCATTGTCAAGAGGGGTAGAATGCCTACGAACACATTATTCTAATATACACGAGTATCATCTAGGACAAAGTTCATGAAATGTGATCATTCGAGGGTCTCTCGAAGCCTTTTCATGTGGTTTCCCATGCTCATTACTCTAGTATTTTCATACGTTACAAGTAAGAGGAGCAGAATCCTATCAACTCTTTATTCACACATAAACACAACTTTTTTTCTTTTTTTTTTTTTCTTTTCTTTTCTAAGGGGAAAGTAAACTAGCAATCCAAGTCGCAACAATCTAGATTTATCACTCAACCAAAAATCATAAATCATTTTCCTCAAACTCAAATCAATTCGTGCCCCACAACTCATCGAATCATAATCAACAACAACTCAAGATTAAACCAACCTAATTTATGCTCAAATCAATTCCAACAACTAAAGATTCCATCGTTGAATCATTCACATTGATCCTAAGTTACATGCTTATAGGGCTCAAAATCAAACAAATTCCTAAGTGAGGGAACATGAGGACTCGATCAACTAGACTCGATCAACAAGACAACAAAACCACAAAAACTTCATGCCAAAAGTTCAAAGACCCTCCCCCACACTTAAAATCAAGCAATGTCCCCATTGCAAGAAAATAAAAAGGAAAGGGATAGAAGGAACTTATCGCATGTTGACAACCAATAACTCAAAATCTCGAAAGACTCCAAGTAGTACCTACAAAACAAAACACAAAACAAAACAAAATACCAAAGCGTAAAATTGCACAAAACAAAGAAAAAGAAATAAAAGACTCAAATATAACAAAACAAGGCTATTAGTTGAATGGAACTTGGAACCTCGGATCTTGCCAACGGGGATCAAGAGGAGACCAAAAACGAGGATCATTCGGGTCCGGTGGAACTGATTCTGGCCGATCGTCCAGATTACCCTAGGAATCTGGCCAATCGGCCAAATGAGAGACTGGTAGATGCTTGGTTGCACGGATTTGGACGATCGTCCAGATTTCCCTACGAATCTGGCCGATCGGCCAAATGAGAGGCTGACTGCCCGACGCCAATTCCTGCAAAAACACTAAAACCAACACGAAAAATCAAATAATAACAAGAAATACTTAAAAAGAATAAAGTCCTAAATTTTTTTTTTACGTGGGTTGCCTCCCACCAAGCGCTTGTTTAACGTCATTAGCTAGACGAAGGATACAATCAACCTAAGCCCGTAGCGCCAAGTGACGTCTTGATGCTCCTTGCGACACACTCACACTCCCTCCTCGAACAATCTCGAAGATCAACTCTTGACTCCCCCACACTTGGTTCGAACTCCTTCTCAAACATCTTCGAGTTAAACTCTGCAAGAAAAGATGTTCCACAAATGGTGAGGTTAGAAAGAAAAGAATTAATGATCACTTCCTCATTCGATTCATGTATCGAGCTGTCCTCTTCATCATCCTCCTCCAAATTCCGTAGAAATTCTTCGATTATGTCCTCTTCTTCATCCACACAACTAAAGAATTCGTCGTCTTCAATGGACTCTTCTTCGTCAATAAATTCTTCAATAATTGCTACCCTATCAGAAACCTCACAAACATTTTCCTCAACACAAGGGTTAGCAAGCTTAACATAAGAGCATAAATGAAAAGATGAAGTAGGAATAGAAGGTGAGTTCCCAAATACCGAAAATGTGACCGAACCTCCTTCGCCGGCCATGCTCAATGTACCGGTACCTACATCAATCCGGGCTCGAGTAGTGGCCATGAATGGTCGTCCCAATAAAAGTAGATGTCCGGTTGCGCTCTTAGCTCCCTTGCCTTCATGAAGCACGACGAAGTCGGTAACGACTCGAATTCCACCAACAAGGACAGTGACGTCTTCCACAACTCCCAAAGGACTGCTCACGGTGCCGTCTGCTAGCTCAATGCACATGTCGGTAGCTTGAAGGACTCTTGAGCTCATCTTCTCGAAAATAGAGTACGGCATTAAGTTCACCGCAGCTCCTAAGTCCATCAATCCCGAGACGGTTTCTCCGCTATCCAAGACAATACTCAAGTCGAAACCTCCCGGATCCCCTCGTTTAGGAAATGAGTTGATAGGCTTGGGGTCCTTTCTCTCCTTCCTAGCAACACTCCGAATAGGTGGAACATAAGGGTTGAGCGTCTGCTTCTTGTTCTTCACTCTACTCGGGAATGGAATAGGGGAAACGTACGGATCGGGCGTCTTGTGAAGAGGTTTGGCCTCCTTCTCGGCTTCCTCGAACTCCGTGCATGCATTCTGGGCGTTGGGCGCTCGTCCAATGCAGGCTGGACGCTCGTCCAAGGGTGGCTTCGCGGTTAGCTCCTCTTCAGCGTTGGACGGTCGTCCAACGTACGTTGGACGCCCGTCCAGCGCAGGCTTCGCTGGAGAAAAAGGGGAAGCTCGTCCAGGGGCTGGCGTGAAGGTGGGCGGCCGTCCAACGTTGGACGGTCGTCCAGAAACGTTGGACGCCCGTCCAACGTGATGTGCTGCATGGTTTTGGCTCGATTCCCAACGCGAATTCGGGCTCCACCTTTGGCTAGAATGGCTTTGAGTCGACAACGAGCCACCATTGCGTTGTAACACCGTGATTGCATGAGCTTGGTGAGGTGGAACGGGAGGAACATATGGAGGGTATGGGGCTTGCACCTCGTTAGCTTGTTGTGGTTGAATCCCTTGGCTCGGAATTCGCCCCGGTTGTTGCATCAGGTGCATGGAACTAGAAATTTGGCCAATGGCCAACTCGAGCCTCTTTATGTTCGCATCAAGTGCATGGAGACGATCCTCATCGACGGAAGGCTTTTGTGGAGGTCCTTGAGGACGAGAATTTGGGTATGATGGTGGTGATGTAGGAGTAGGTTGAGGTGGGTAATATGGAGGTGGTGGATAATAGGGATGTGGAGGGTATTGAGCAGGTGGATAATATGGTGGAGAAGGGTAGTAGAGATTTGGTGGAGGAGGATATGGGTTGTTATATGGTGGAGGGCGACGATATTGAAAATTCGGGTTCGTACCTTGCCCTTGAGGTGGTGGTCCTTGTGGCATGTAACCTTGGGCAGCAAAGACATCGGCTCCTCCTTCATGAGTGAATGCTCCCATGTTGTGGCAAACCTCCTTGATGTGTCCCAACTCTCCAAAAATTTCGCATTGGTCCGGCTTCCTTTCCTCCTCCTTCGGGGCCGGTGCACTGTGCTTCATCTTCAAGTTTTCGAGATCCCTTAACATGTCGGCCATTTGCTTCTTCAAATCGGGACTCATCGAAATCGCACTCGCCTCCACTTTCCTCGGTCTAGCTGATTTTTGTTGAGAACTCGCAGCGAGCGTCTCGAATATCGTCTGCAACTCGTCAGCTGTCTTGACCGCTATGTTGCCTCCGGCCGAACTGTCCACCATGAACTGACAAGTCTGGTTGAGGGCGTCGTAAAAATATTGCCAAAGCAACTCCGGTGCCATTTGATGATGAGGGCATTGTTGAAGTAGCTCTTGGAACCTCTCCCATGCTTCGTGAAACGGCTCATCGTTGTCTTGGGAGAAATTCATAATCTTCGACCGCACCTCTTGAGTCTTGCGGTTCGGATAGTACTTGAGCATGAACCTCTCACACACCGCATTCCATGTGGTGAGAGAGTTGGACGGGAGTGACAAATACCATGACTTTGCTCGATCCTTGAGGGTGTACGGGAAGCACTTCATCTTCAAGTTGTCCTCCGTGAGTCCTGAGAGTGGGAAAGATTGCACCACCGTGCAATACTCTCGAATGAACGTCAATGCATCCTCGTTGGGCAGCCCGTGGTAGGATGGGAGCAACGCCATGTGGTGAGGTTTAAGCTCATGATTCCTGACCGCTTCCGTCAGGACAATCGCCGAAGTGGTGGCTGTGAATGTAGGCCGAGCAAAATCGCCCATAACTACTCTAGCTGCCATGGCTTCGGGCTCTGCAAACCACAAAACTAAACCAAAGTCTTGAGAATCGATCTCCTCCTTCTCCTTCGCGGCTAAGATCGCTTTCCTTTGATGGACGTTGTCGACGTAGGGCGCTAAATTCCTTTGAAGACTTCGGCGACCATGCATAAACAACACTCAACAAAAGGGTTAAACGCACCGAGTGGGAGAAACAAGAAATCGAATAAACACAAATAAAAATAAAGCAAATAAAAATACTACACAATCAAACGCCTAAAGTTTTCCCCGGCAACGGCGCCAAAATTTGTTTCACTAAAAAGTGTTCGCAATAGAATGAAATCCCATCGTAGCACTAGCAAGTAAAACCTAAGTATCGAATCTCAAGGAAAACTTAACAGGGCAATTAATTATGTAGTAAACCTAAAACTAAGAAAGCATGTAAAGAAGAATTTGGGGTTTTTGTTTTTAAATCCTAGGCAAGAAAATAAAATAAAGCAATAAATAAAAGCAAGTAAATAACTAATCTAGAACTCAAGAAATAAATCTAAGAATTAAACTAGAAGAAAGCAATTAAATCTACCTAGGCAAGAATCGAAAAGAAAGCGATAAAGAAAGCAACGAAGAAAGCATAAACTACTCTAGACATGATGAATGAAATCTGGAAATTTAAAGGAAAATTAATCTAACTACGAATGCTTTGAAAAACGAGAGGATTGAAATCGAAGGAAAAAACGAATCTAAACTTTAAACTAGAAATCGAAAGAACGAAATTAAACTAAGCAAATTAAAAGAAGCAATTACGAAAACGAATCTAAAACTAAAGCAAAGCAATTAAAGCAAATAAACGAAAGCAATAAAAGAACTTACGAGAATTAAACGAAGACGAAGAACGCGAATTAAATAAAGAAGTCTTGAATTAAACGAACTACGAATCCGGATCCGAACAAAGTAAAGCTAATCTAGAAAATTTTAGTGCTGAAAAATAAAGCTAACTAATGCTAAAAACTGATACAAATTCGTCCCAAAGTACTAGTATTTATAATAGGGAGAAAACCTAATTAAATAAGGAAACAACAGCTGGACGCCGACATCTGGACGATCGTCCAGATGCTGAGGAGTTCTGGCCGGTCGTCCAGATCAGAAACTACTAAACCACGCACATAAGTACTTGGCCGGTCGTCCAGATTGTGAAGGAAATCTGGACGGTCGTCCAGATCAGGTACTGGCACGTTCGCGCGCGACTCTCTTGCTTCGGCCGTATCTTCCTCATTCGAACTCCGAATTGACCTCCGTTTTCGCCTATGTGCTCCTATCGAACCCCTCTTCGTATAATGCTTTCATTACATCCAAAATGAATCTTCAATAAAATCATGAGAGGTTAGAACTCGAGGTCAATGATTGCTCAACAACCTTTCTTCTCGTTTTCTTCTCGTTTCCACCCTTTTCATCCTACAAGTACCAAAAACTCCAAACAAACGAATCATAGCCAAAAGACACACTAAAAGACACGAAACACAACAGCTGGACGCCGACATCTGGACGATCGTCCAGATGCTGAGGAGTTCTAGCCGGTCGGCCAGATCAGAAACTGCTAAACCACGCACATAAGTACTTGGCCGGTCGTCCAGATTGTGAAGGAAATCTGGACGGTCGTCCAGATCAGGTACTGGCACGTTCGCGCGCGACTCTCTTGCTTCGGCCGTATCTTCCTCATTCGAACTCCGAATTGACCTCCGTTTTCGCCTATGTGCTCCTATCGAACCCCTCTTCGATATAATGCTTTCATTACATCCAAAATGAATCTTCAATAAAATCATGAGAGGTTAGAACTCGAGGTCAATGATTGCTCAACAACCTTTCTTCTCGTTTTCTTCTCGTTTCCGCCCTTTTCATCCTACAAGTACCAAAAACTCCAAACAAACGAATCATAGCCAAAAGACACACTAAAAGACACGAAACACAATGAAAATGAACACGAAAACACAACGAAAAACCTAACAACTAAACACCAATCACGTACACCTGTCAAGAGTTCGCATTCGAGATGGGGCAAAAACTGTTTGATGAAATCGAGGACCCGAAGATTCAAATCGAAGCACCGGTAAGTGTTTATAGAATTCGTTTTTATTTGTGTGTTTAGATCACAATTCGAGATTTCATTAATTTGTGTTTTGTTTGTGCATTTTCAGATTATTGACCTCTACATCCTGTATTGGAGGTCTCGATTACGCCGTTGAAAATCCTTAGCTCCCGGAGTAGGACACGGTGTAGTCATACTGGCGGGGTGTGATTACTACGTAAGTTGTATTATTAATTAACGTTTTTGCATTAACATTTTTAAGTACAAAGTGTAGCTCTCATTGTAAATTGTTGTTGGAAATACAGAAGGATTTGAATTGAGCCCTCGAAGCGGAGCACAAGGACGATCCGGAGCTAGGCTTGAACGCGGGCAAGACGTATCGGCAATGGAAGGCCAAAAAAAACCTGTTGGAGGTTTTCGAAGGGACAAATACGTATATCCCTTGGAAGCATGGCAAATATGTAAGTACGATTCATTTTTTTTTTCGACCCTCTATTTTCCCGACTTTAGTGTGCATTTAATTATAGCTTCGTTTGTTACAGTTTGTCATGGTTTGCCACCTCGGGACGAATCATTACGTGGTCGCTCGCGTCTGCGTTCCGGAGTGGAGGGTTGAGGTGTACGATTCAATATTGTACCGCCTCGAAAAGGGCGAGACTGGAGATCATCGGACTATACAACTCCTATGCATAAGTCGCCTCTTCCCTAAAGTCCTTGCCCAGACCGACTTTTGGAACCAACAGGTTAATATAGGGAAGAAGAGGACCGACTTTATGCCGATAAAATTCATGCCTGAAGATCAACAGTACGTCCAAGTCGACGGTGTGAGCTGCGGCGTATACGCATGCTTGTACTTTGTTGGTCCCGGGAAAGAGTAATTGGTGTATGGGGGGGGGGGAATACACCAATAACCAACCGTTTTTTACTTTTGAAAATCAGGTCGATCTAAAGGTCGATTGTCAAGGTCGATCTTTATCAGAGACAGGTTGATCTATCAAGCTCGTTTGGGAACAAGCTTGATTTATCAAACTGTGCTTATGCGGAAGTTGGTGGAGGATGATTTACTCTTTGAAAAATCTTAAGGCTGAAAGTAGATAGCAGGTTGATGCGTGATATGCAGGTTGATGCTCGTCAGATTGATAAGAAAATATAAGGGCGATAAATAGAGAGAGAGAGAGAGAGAGAGAGAGAGAGAGAGACACCGCGATATATCGTGGTTCGGAGAAACCCTCCTACGTCCACGTCAGGTCGACTCGACCTGAGAATCCCTTTACCTTTGGATTCAACCTCTCTCTTATTTATACTGACTGAGTATCAGTTCTAGATACAATCTAACCTGAAAATATCTAGACACGAGTTATGGGTCGTGACCCTTACAACCTTCGTACTGAAACGTACAAACAACCTTTCGCTAATTACAGAGCTTGACTAAACTCTACAATGGCGAAGAACACAAACAAACTTTCTAACTTCGAACTTGTCGGAGAAGAAGTTGTTGGACCAACGACAAGCAGCAGTGAACGCTTCGTCGTTGTGGTGTTTTTCGGAATCAGAAACCTCTCTTTGTCAAGTGTTTGGGAAACTAATCGGATTTCGAACACTTGAATGGATATGAACTTTGAGAGAGATTTGGGCAGAGATATGGCGTTGATAGCTTGTGTTTCCCGTGCTTGAAACCGATATGGCTTGAAGTATTTATAGGCAGTTTTGAAAAACTAGCCGTTGGAGTCAGGCTGACGTGGCACTAGCCGTTGGAAGCTGACTCACTTCTAGCCGTTGGGAATATTCGTCCTTGCTGGCACACGACGTGGCAAGGATCAGGTCGTGACGCTCCATGAAGGCGGAGCATCGACCTTGATTGATAATCCAGCTCTTGAAATCTTCTAAGGCAGTGCAGGCTGGAAGCTTGATAGGGGAGGTCGATAGGTAGGCAGATAAGCAAGCTCGATCCTAATGAGGCAGGCCGATGAACGAACTTCCTCTTACAGGGTGGATCGAACTTGCATTAGAAAATAAGAGCATCGACCTGCACTAACAGATAGCAGGTCGATCTATCGGCCTTAACCCTAAACAAGTAAAATATGCCTAAGTGTGGTTTCGATAAACATCATCAAAATCAAACTGCAAGGGGTTCCCAACAATTTCCCCCTTTTTGATGATGTCGAAACCAAACACCTTACAAATAATTCCTAAGAGATTAAACACTGAAAGATGGTATTAGAGCTTGATAATTTTTAGTCATGAAGGTTGATAAGGAATTATAAGAAGGCAGATAATGACATAAATAAATAAAGCAGTAAAGGCAGTTTGCCTGGACAAAGAGATATTGTCGTCAGGACGAAAGATGATTTTTGCTTCATTCAGCTCGATAGCGTACTTTACATTTGGAAATTAGAAGCTGTGCTACGAACTTAAATGAATACAGAGAGTGTACAAAATCATCTATCTATCTACCTCTTCTGCTGGGCACGGGCTGCCACACGCTCTTCCTGGACCTGCTCCCTCGACTTCGACTGCATACTTGCATAAATTCCATCCCTGATTCGGCGGAAGTCGGGATCGGAATTTGAAACATTTACGCCCAGGCCGATGGCAGTCTGTGCGATGTATTGGTCGATTCGGGCATAATCCAAGTATCCCGAATCACCTAGGAGTAAGGGCGTGAAATATTGTTGAGCTGGGGCCCTTATCATCACACCGACCTCTGCAGCCTTCTTCCGAAGCTCACCAACGAAATCTTGGTAAGGGAATTTGAGCATGTAGGCTGCATAGGCGTCATCGGCATCGGCAGGAAGTGAGGGGTCCTTGATCCAATAGTGTAGCAGGATGAAGCAACTGTTGAGCTCCCGCAGCAGGTTGTTCTGCGATTCGTCGAGCCATTCAACGGCCTGCTCCTGGACTCCAGCATTCAAAACGAGGGCGGACTGGCTGATCCAGTCCATCTCCCTTTTCTTCCTTGCTTCATCAGCCCGGCGCTTGGCAATGAAGCGCTTTTGCTCCTCCGGATCAACGGACTGCTCCTGCGTCGCTCCGGCCAGAATCATGGCAGAAATAAGTTCAGAATGCTTGGCCAGACGGGCTTTGGCAGCGGCGGCCTCGGCAGCACCAAGAAGAGAAATTGGATCGGCCTGGGAGGCAACGGCCTTGGAGGAGACGGCCTGGAAAGAGTGTTCGGAAAGCTCATCAAGCTCTCCAGACAAGATGGTCCAGCTGAAGAATCCAGTTCGACAGCCACAAGCCATCCTTGTAAAGCAACACAAGAAGGAACAGCCTGTTCCTCAAAAGAAAGAAAGTCGACCTGCCCAACATCGTCGACCTGCCCCCTCTCATCAAAAGCAGGCTGTCCATCCAGGGCGATACCAAGGCCAGTACTATCAAAGGCCGTATCACCCTCAGTTTTTCTATCCTGCTCATCAAGGTTGTCACTGCCACTATCCTCAACGGTCTAACTATCAAGACTGGCAGTATCAATCTGGCTTTCATGATGAGCAGTTCTATCAGACTCGATGTTCTCGCTCAAAGAAATCCAAGGCTCCCAAGCCCAAGACCGCCACTGCCTCGTCCTCAGCCTCGGATAGAAGCAGACCAACAAAACAAATTTGGGTCCCAAAGGCCGTTCCCTCAACCGATGTAGCACCCAATCTCAAGTGGGTTGCTAAGTTTAACTAATTGCAGGTTGGGAAGGCTCAAGGAAGGAGCCAAGCAGCTCGTGGAGCTGTATGGATCATTGATAGTGGATGCTCAAAGCACATGACGTGTGACAAAACGCTACTATCAAACTATCAAGAACGAGACGGGCCACTTGTAACCTTTGGAGGAAGTTCTAAGGGACTTACGAGAGGCCAGGGCGATCTAAAAGTTGGTAAAACAACTATTTCTAACGTCTCTTATGTTGAAGGTCTTAATCATAACCTATTCTCTGTGTCGCAATTCTGCTCGAGTGGTAAACGAGTAGAATTCACCGCTAACAAATGTCTCGTGAAAAATGAGGAAGGAGAAACACTTCTTACCGGAATTTTGCAGGATAGACTCTATATTGTTCAATGGACAGATTGGATAGAGACCTGCCTGGTCACAAAGGCTGATTCCGAGACAAGCTGGCTATGGCACAAGAGGTTGAGTCATTTGAACTTCAAGGCCATCAACAAGCTCGCACGCAACAAGCTGGTGAACGACCTGCCAGATCAAGTCTTCGATCGTGATCACATTTGCAGAGCCTGTCAAGCTGGAAAGCAAACAAGATCATCCTTTCCAAGCGTGACGGCACAAACATCAAATCGAATTCTTGAGCTTCTCCATCTCGACCTCTTCGGTCCAGTCACTCCCTTGAGTATAAACGGTAGAAAATACGCTCTCGTTGTTATAGATGATTATTCTAGATTTACGTGGGTTATTTTCATGTACAAAAAGAAGGAGACTTTGGAGAAGCTACCTGCGTTGCTGAGCAAACTGTGCAATCAAAAGGAGAAATCCATTATCTCCATTCGATCTGATCGAGGCACCGAATTCATCAATGCCATGATCGAGGAATATTGCACAAAGAGTGGGATTCATCATCAAACCTCAGCAGCTCGTACACCTCAACAAAATGGCGTAGTGGAACGCCGTAACAGGTCGCTGAAGGAAGCAGCTCGTACCATGTTGGATGAAACCAATCTTCCAAAGAAGTTATGGGCAGAGGCCGTTAACACAGCCTGCTATACCCAAAACAGGTCGATCATCACGACCCGACATGGAAAGACTCCATACGAGCTGTGGAACAACAAGCTCCCCAGTTAAAGTATTTTAAAGCTTTTGGGTGCTTGTGTTACATTCATAACAATGGGAAATCTCAATTAAAGACTTTTGATAGCAAGGCCGATCCAGGAGTATTTTTAGGATACTCAGAGGTTAGCAAAGCTTATAGAGTCTTTAATAAGAAAACCCTAGTTGTGGAGGTAACACCTCATGTTGTGTTTGATGAATCTACTTGTCTGTACAGAGAATCAAGTACAGGTACAGAACAGCCCGCTGCTAACAGGCCGTCTAACTCCCCCATTGACGACCTGCTAGTATGGACTCCAAATGATTTGGAGGAAGAGGATCAATCTGATCCTTGGGTCACACAGCAAGGGGGAAGTGATGCAAATGATACTTCGAGCTGTAATACATCAGCCGGACTTAACCAGGCTGATCCCCCTCCCTCAGTCCCCAAGACTGATGCTGTTCACGACCTTACATCCCAAATCGAGCAGCTCGATAACACTATGGAGCAGCTCAACATCCAAGCCGAACAGCAGCCCGATCAACAGCCCGAGCAACAGCATGTGCCCACTGATCAACCTTCAACTCACCCGGAGTTTGACGAACCCATTAATGAGCCCGAGCCAATCATTTCAAATGAAGAAAGAGCTCGACGCAGACGTTGGATCGATGCTCATCCAAAAGAACTCATTGTTGGGAACCCAAACCAAGGAGTACGAACGAGAAGGACGATTGGTGAAAGCGCACTACTAAGCTACTATCTCTCTCGAATTGAACCCAAATATGCCATTGAAGCTCTTCAAGATGCTGACTGGATTCAAGCCATGCAAGAAGAACTCAATGAATTCAAAAGAAATGAAGTATGGTCTCTAGTTGATCGTCCTTATCATCAGGGCGTCATTGGAGTCAAATGGGTTTACAAGAACAAAAGAGATGAATCTGGAGAAGTTGTCAGAAATAAAGCCCGACTGGTAGCAAAGGGTTACTGTCAACAAGAAGGAATCGACTATGATGAGACGTTTGCCCCCGTTGCAAGATTGGAAGCTATAAGGCTGTTTCTAGCTTATGCCGCTCATCAACGATTCAAAGTCTACCAGATGGATGTTAAAAGTGCATTCCTCAATGGCGTTCTCGAAGAAGAAGTCTATGTGGAACAGCCTCCTGGATTCGAGGAGGGTGATTCAAGCAAAGTCTACAAATTGCACAAGGCCGTCTACGGACTTAAGCAAGCTCCTCGAGCTTGGTATGAGACGCTATCATCCTTCCTCATCGAATCAGGATTCAAGCGTGGTTCAGTCGACAAGACGCTATTCACTATCAAAGTGAATGAACATATCCTTTTAGTACAAATTTATGTTGATGATATCATTTTTGGATCTAAATCTCCCATTTTATGCGAAAAATTTGGTAACCTCATGACCGAAAAATATAAAATGTCTATGATGGGGGAAATGAATTTCTTTCTAGGGTTGCAGGTCAAGCAGTCCGATGAAGGAATCTTCATTATCCAAACAAAGTACGCACATGAGCTGGTTGACAAGTTTGGTGTCAAAGACAGCAAGCCTGTCAAAATACCGATGCTCTCTGGTGGGAAGATCGACCCGGATCCCGAAGGAAAACCTGCCAACATAACACAGTACAGGGGTATAATTGGTTCATTACTTTATCTAACTGCTAGTCGACCTGACATCACTTTTGCAGTTGGAGTGTGTGCTCGATTTCAAGCTAATCCGAAGGAATCTCACTTGGAAGTAGCAAAGAAAATTCTTCGTTACATCAAAGGAACCACAAATCTAGGTCTTTGGTATCCTTGTGATGATAATTTGCAGCTTACAGGTTATTCAGATTCTGATCATGCAGGGTGCAAGCTCGATAGGAAATCTACCTCGGGTACTTGCCACTTTCTCGGAAACAAGCTGATATCATGGTTTTCAAAGAAGCAAACTTCAGTAGCCACCTCCACCACAGAGGTCGAGTACATGGCCGCAGGAAGTTGTTGTGCACAAATCTTGTGGATCAAACAACAACTCAAAGATTATGAAGTCGAAGTCAGTGAAGTGCCAATATTCTGCGACAGCTCGAGTGCCATCGCCATTACTCAAAATCCAGTTCTTCATTCAAGATGCAAGCACGTGGATATTCGACATCACTTTATTCGTGATCACATGGAAAAGAAGAATGTGATTATTGAGAAGATACACACTGACATTCAACGAGCTGATATTCTAACCAAACCCCTAGCCGAAGAAAGATTCAAGATGCTATGTGGAAAGCTAGGGTTATTGAATGTTGAGTCATCAGGCCGTTCATAATTGAACAGTCCGTTACCATACGAACAGGCCGCTTCAGTCAACAGGCCGTTTTCTCTCTTTCCCGGGACCAAACGGGATCAACAAGACAAGCAGGTCGTTCGTGATCTACGCAGGACGGTTTCATCTCAACAGGCCGTCTCTATTTAGACAGGCCGACATTAAGGGGGAACAGGCCGTCATTCAACAGGCCGTTACCATTTGAACAGGTCGTTTGTCAGGCCGTTATCTTCAAACAGGCCGAATGCGACGACATTGAAGTACAGGCCGATTCAAATGACAGACCGTTCTTCATTGCCAGGTCGTCGTCTGGATCAACAGATCGACCTGTATTCCTCAAATTGAGGGGGAACACTTAAGTGATCCATCATTTGAGGGGGAACTAAGGCCGATGAATACCAGGCCGATACCATAAGTCCAGGGCGTTTATTTCGACATGCCGTTCTCTGCCACAAGGTCGATATCATCAGGCCGATATCAACCTGAATGCAACAGCATTTATGAAGGGAGAATCAAAAGGGCAGTATCACCCTTTTGTCTTAGAAATTCTACAATAAGCATTGAATTTTTCATTTATTAGTGATATTTATTTCTCAATGCTTTACATTATTTAAAGCTCTGTTATTTTGCAGTAATTAGGAAAAAGGGAGTAATGATTACCTCTTTTGTAACACAGCTAGTCAAGTGTCAAATATGGACACATTGACCAATGTTACATTTAATTCCCTGCCACTTTTCTGAAAAAGTGCTGGTTTACGCACGTTTCCTTTAACCCACGCGCGGATGTGAATCATTTCACATTCCACGCGCTCTAATCGTGTGGTCGTGGGTGAGAGGGAAAATTTAAACCCTTTCAAATTCGAGTGATCCTAGCCATTCAATTTTCTATATATGGCATGCAGTTTCTCTATAAAACGTTACTTACTCCCATCTTCTTCATCGTCAAAACCTAATTTTTCTCTCTGCAAAAATCAACCGCCGCCGTCGTGCTTATTTTTCAACTGCTGGTTCTCACATCTTTTTCACTCGTTGCACAAAGATATCACCGTGGTTTGTGCTATTTCTCTGCTCTTAGTTTCACTTTTAAGTATCAGTTACTTATCTATCTATTTTGTTGCAGAAAACCTACATCAATGGCAGCACAAACATCTACCTCCGGCAAACCGGAGATGGCATGGGATGCAATCTCCACTTACTTGGAGTCGCATATCAAATACGAACCATATATGGTTCGTGATAACTTCGGCTTCCGCGATCTCGATTCTATGTTCGCGCTGGTGGAAACGTGCTTCCCTTTCCACCAGATCAGTTCTACCCGTCCGGCGAAGTCCCTTCCCAAAGTTGTGAGTGCTTTCTACTACAACTGGAACAAGGGTGACTCCGTGTCCTCTCACACCGTGTCCCTTGGGTCCAAAACGAAGGTTCATCACATCAATGTTCTCGATGCTGTGAAGGCCGCGTTCGGCATCGGGGATGGTGGAGAAATGGAACTCTCCGACATCTCCAAGGATCAATTGCAGCAGGTCGCTGATCGTGTCCTTATTGAACAGGGTCAGTATCTGGGAAGGTCGTTCAAGAGGCCGACCTCCGTCCTAAGTTCAGGCTGCTTATGGACTTCATCCAACGGTGTTTCCTTGGCCATATCGGGAATCACGACCAAGTCACGCCCTTCAAATTTCAAATAATGACGGCCGTGATCCTCAATCTGCCTGTCAGCTGGGCCAAGCTGATGGTCTCCCTGCTCTGGGAGGAGGCCAGGCTGATCGAGTGCGAGATGAACGGAGAGGCCGTTGTGGGAGTGCGTCTCCACAAAGACAGGCCGCTTCGTCTTGGGACGAAGGCGACCTGTATAATTATTTCCTTCTTCAAACAAAGGAAATGGTCGGATGCGGAAGACTTCCCCTTCAACTTCATTCCTAAAGATCTCCGCCAATTGGAGATGGCTATTGGGGTCTCACCGCAGCAATTATACGGGTCGTCTGACCTCGTAAGGGAGCATCTCACTCGGACTGGGCAGTCCAAAACTGGGTGGAGGGTGCCTAATCGACCTGTGCAGAAAAAGCGAAAGGCCGATGAAGTGCCAGTGCCCTCTCGCCCTGCCAAAAGGACTCCACCTGCAAAGTCTCCTCCTCGAAGGACGCAGGCCGCCTCAACCGATCCTCCGGTCAGGCCGTTTCACAGGATCCTCCCTATAGATCCCAAGGCCGTGGAGCCTTTAAATGTCAGGCTGCCCACGCCCTCTCCATCGCCCCTATCTACCCCGGAACGGACTCCCTCTCCAGTCCGGACCGCGATCGAGCTGTCCGCCTCGCAGCAACAACCTGCACCTTCCGTCCCGCAGGTTGTTGTCGGTTCATCACAATCTCCTTCTGCCGAACGGACTCCATCTCCAGTCCCTTCCGCCGCCGAGCCGTCCGCCTCGAAGCAACGCCCTGCATCTTCCTCGCAGGTCGTTACCTCTCCAGTGAGGGACTCCCCCAGTCCAACGAGCTGGATCTGTAGAGATCTATGATATCACTGCGGAGGATTCCCAGTCTTCCCCCCTTCGGCACGTGCCCGTGGAGGAGGACGTCGTGCTGCCGATCCAGCCATTCTCTGAGCAGCTGATGTCTGCTGCTCACTCCCAGGTCGCCGCCATGAAGGCCGAGGCCAGGCTGAAGGTCATCGACCTGATGCCAGGGATAGCCCAACTCCCAAAGTCCCTCGACCTCGCCACTCGCCTCCAGTTCTATCTGGATTGTAAGTCGAGTTACTATTACGTATTCGAGGCCTTGCTGCAGGTCGTTACTCTCAACGACCTGAAGGTCGAGGAATTGGCACTGGAAGCAGAATTTGGTTTCTTCAGCGTGGAGGATGCGGCTTCTAATTTCCAATCAATTGTGCTGCGCCGCATGAAGGTTGAGGCCAAGATTTTGGGCATCGACCTTCGCCCTCTCTACACGCAATCTCGTGCTCTCTACAACTCTGCTGCCAACGTTGGAGACGAGTTTGAGAGGATTCAAACTCCGGAACAATCGCCACCCAGGAATGATGGTGGTGATCAGCTTCTTGAAGCTGATGTTCCGACTTCCCAGATTTCAAAGGCTGATGTGGAGGTGGTGCTCGATACTATTTCTGCCAAGCTCGAGTCCATCATCACCAGCCTCCCCGAGCAGATCAAGCAGGCCGTAGCTGAGGCCCGGGTCGATATAGTCAAAGATGCCAAGATCCAGGCCGATGAAGCTGTCAGGGAGCGTGTCACGGACTTTGCCGTGAGATTATTGAAGGAATATACTGACAAGCTCCTGCCTGGCCAGCTCGAGGAACTCAACATGGCGTCCCGCGATCAGATCGGGGAAGTGTTGGAAGATTTGGCCAAGGTCGATGAGCGAGTATCCAATCTGACTTCTTCAGTCTCCAACTCGGCATCGACCTCCAACGAGCAAATCAACGCCATTCACGGCACTCTCTCCTCCCTTCTCAATGGTCAACAGGAGTTGAGGGATGCCTTGACCAAGCTGCAGGAGGAGGAGGCGACTCTTCTTTCCCTCATCAATGCCCTTTCTGATGATGTCGAAAAGGGGGAAGAAGAAAGAGCCGCAGCCGCCACCAAGAAGAAGAAGACCCATAAATCCAAATCTACTTCAACTTCTGTGGCCCCTCCTCCCGACTGCGCCTTCACGAACGTGATCTTGCAATCTTTATCCTTGCTTTCCTTGGATTTTCCATTAAATCCAATGCCAGAGTGATCGCGCGGATTGCGTTGCATGGATTGAACTTCTTCCAGCTTCTTTCCACTTTTCTTCAACTGACTCAAAGTGAGTTGAAGTTTTTCTTCCTTTTTCACGAGGAGTTCGTGTCGAATTACCAAGTCAGCCAATTTTGAGGTAAGGCTGTGTATTTCGGCATCTTTGGTCTTGAGGGACTCGTCCTTCTCGAGCTCCCTGGTATCGAACTCCTTGACCCGTAAAGTCAATTCTTCAACCTTTGACTTTAGAGTTTCGATCTCCCTTTCCTTTTCTTCATCGTAGGGAGAAAATCTTTTTTCTAATGCTAGCTTGTATTTTTCATTTTTGTCCATAAGCTCAGCATTATCTTCAACGACCTCTTTGAGTGTATCCACGAGGTCGGCATAGTCATCGAGCTGTTTCTTGATTTCTTCCCAAGACACAGCCTCGGATAGGTCTTCATCACCTTCTTCTGCACAATCATCGTCAGAAAAAGAAAGTGAAATGGGTTGAGGATCTACCTTTGAAGATCCCTCGTTTTGTTGGTGCTCTCCAACGAAACATTCTTCATCATCACTTTCGTTGAAAGCGATGTAACCTTCGTCATCACTTGACGAACTGTCAGAGAGGTGAGCTTCCTTTGTTTCTTCGGCGATCATGGCAGCTCGTTGATCTTTAAGCTTCTTATCGCGCTTTGCACGGAGCTCGTCTCTCTCTGCCTTGGTAAGATCTGGACAGTCGGTCTTGTAGTGACCTGGCCTACCACAATTGAAACAACCACCCTCGGGTGTGTTAGAAGAATTGAAGGTTGAGGGTTTACCTTCTCCCTTTTTGTCAGGGCGGTCGTGGTTGTGGTTTGAGAAGTTTCGCTTGTTGTCACGATAGAACTTTTTGTATTTGACAACCTTCCCTAGGAGCTTTTCATTTCTCCTAGCAGCTAGAGCATAGTCGAGAGTCATCTTCTCGAACTTCTTGACGATGGATTCGTCAATCGGACTTGGGGTAGCAGCTGAGGCTGAGTCGGCCTTGAAAGCTACCTCCTTATTGTTCTTTTCATCAGCCTTCTTGCTGGTGGAAGGCTGTGTTGATCCATGGATGCGGATCATCTCGTATTCATTTCCGACAAGAATGTCGAAAAGATCTTCGGTGGTGAGAGAATTGAAGTCCGAACGGGCTGGATGCATGGCGGCGTATACGTGCCAATTTGCAGGAAGAGCACGTATAACTTTGAGATTCTTCTCGCGCTGCGTATATTTGTACGGGTTGATTGCAGTGACTTCGAGAATAATCTCGGTGAAGCGAATTTTCATTGCTTCGATGGTTTCACCCGAAACCATCTTGAAGTCATCGAACTTGCTGCACGCCATGGACAGCTTGTTCTCCTTCATTTCCTCTGACCCAAGGCTGATGGACCGGAGGGTGTCCCACATTTCTTTGGCCGTTTCAAGATTTCGGATCTTGGCCAAGTAGACGCCCTTCACGGTGCTGGAGATAAGTCCCTTTGCGTAATCATCGAGGTCGGCCTCCTTCCTTTCCTCGGTTGTGTAGTCGCGAGGGTTTTTGAGGACTTTCTCGTATGTAGCCTCCCCGGGGGATGTTCCATCCACAATAATCTTCGCTGCATAAATGGGGGAGAGGCCATTCTCGATAATATCCCACATGAGGACGTGATGTGCCTTGAGACACATCTTGATTCGGAAGCTCCAATCTTCATAGCCTTGAATGGAGAAGTCTTCACATACCCTGAGAAGAGAAGCCTCCATAGCAAATAGTATGATATGAAATGAATGAAAAGATTTTTCTAAGGATCGGTTCAAAATGACCAAAAGTTTGATAAAGAACTTTTAGTATGCAAAGCAGCGGTCAAAGAACCACTGCTCTGATACCACTTGTTGGTCCCGGGAAAGAGTAATTGGTGTATGGGGGGGGGGGGGGGGGAATACACCAATAACCAACCGTTTTTGACTTTTGAAAATCAGGTCGATCTAAAGGTCGATTGTCAAGGTCGATCTTTATCAAAGACAAGTTGATCTATCAAGCTCGTTTGGGAACAAGCTTGATTTATCAAACTGTGCTTATGCGGAAGTTGGTGGAGGATGATTTACTCTTTGAAAAATCTTAAGGCTGAAAGTAGATAGCAGGTTGATGCGTGATATGCAGGTTGATGCTCGTCAGATTGATAAGAAAATATAAGGGCGATAAATAAAGAGAGAGAGAGAGAGAGAGAGAGAGACACCGCGATATATCGTGGTTCGGAGAAACCCTCCTACGTCCACGTCAGGTCGACTCGACCTGAGAATCCCTTTACCTTTGGATTCAACCTCTCTCTTATTTATACTGACTGAGTATCAGTTCTAGATACAATCTAACCTGAAAATATCTAGACACGAGTTATGGGTCGTGACTCTTACAACCTTCGTACTGAAACGTACAAACAACCTTTCGCTAATTACAGAGCTTGACTAAACTCTACAATGGCGAAGAACACAAACAAACTTTCTAACTTCGAACTTGTCGGAGAAGAAGTTGTTGGACCAACGACAAGCAGCAGTGAACGCTTCGTCGTTGTGGTGTTTTTCGGAATCGGAAACCTCTCTTTGTCAAGTGTTTGGGAAACTAATCGGATTTCGAACACTTGAATGGATATGAACTTTGAGAGAGATTTGGGCAGAGATATGGCGTTGATAGCTTGTGTTTCCCGTGCTTGAAACCGATATGGCTTGAAGTATTTATAGGCAGTTTTGAAAAACTAGCCGTTGGAGTCAGGCTGACGTGGCACTAGCCGTTGGAAGCTGACTCACTTCTAGCCGTTGGGAATATTCGTCCTTGCTGGCACACGACGTGGCAAGGATCAGGTCGTGACACTCCATGAAGGCGGAGCATCGACCTTGATTGATAATCCAGCTCTTGAAATCTTTTAAGGCAGTGCAGGCTGGAAGCTTGATAGGGGAGGTCGATAGGTAGGCAGATAAGCAAGCTCGATCCTAATGAGGCAGGCCGATGAACGACCTTCCTCTTACAGGGTGGATCGAACTTGCATTAGGAAATAAGAGCATCGACCTGCACTAACAGATAGCAGGTCGATCTATCGGCCTTAACCCTAAACAAGTAAAATATGCCTAAGTGTGGTTTCGATAAACATCATCAAAATCAAACTGCAAGGGGTTCCCAACATACTTGGATCGTATCCTCGCCTCGAGTGCACCTCCTCTACGACATACTGAAGAGGAGAAGTTCATCAAACGGTAACGAAAGGTATTGGCTAGGAGAATTTTTAGTCTTTCGTTGTATCCTGTCGACGGTCCGGTCGATCTATCGAGGATTAATGTAGATGTATAAAAAACCTTGTTGATTCTTATTTATCGAACTTGTTTATGGAATTCGTTTCTCGTATTAGATTATCGAATGTGCAATCTTTGTCAATTTGCAATTATCGTATTAGATTCTCGAATGTGGAGTCATCGAACAAATATCGAATGTGCAAGAGTAGGACTTAGAGGAAATTTGGACTTAGAAAAAATTTGAGCCATTTTTTCCCCTAAACTTTCGGTAGAGGCACGGTTGAATTGAAGTTTCAACCGTGCCTGGCACGGTCAAACAGGCAAGTCAACCGTGCCTCACACTGTAGACGGTTGACTTCCGTCAGGTACTGTTGACTTTCATTTTGACCGTGCCAAACAGTGCCTCTTAGAACCCCAACCGTGCCTAAACCATCAATTTGTACAAAATTCCATTTTTTGATCGTAATTTGCGTGTGACGTCACTATTATATGCCATAGTTGATTAAAAAACAACAAATAAAGCGGAAACATTGGGTTTTAATGATTAAAATAGCGTAATCTAATCTATCTAATGCATCGCCACTTCCTAAGATGAAACACTCCTACAATGTATATGGTCCCCTACCTCATGATCCAAAGATTCGAACTTCGTTTGAGTTCGTTGTTGTTGTTAACGGCATATAATTGATGTATCGTTAGTAACTAATGTGTAATTGATGGTTAATTTACGTACTAACATCGAAATTAACGAAAATTTAGAAGGTTGACTTTCAAAATTTGCCCCTTGACTTTAGGCACGGTTAGGGTACACTGTTAGGGTATACGGTCAAACAAGAAATTCAACAGTGCCTCGAAAGTCAACCGTCCAGAGGGCAAGGCACGGTTGACTTGCTTATTTAACCGTGTGAGGCACGGTTCTTCATTTCAACCGTGCCTCTACCGAAAGTTTGGGGGGAAAATTGGCAAAATTTTTTCTAACTCCCCCAATCAACCATGCCAATTTTATTTCCCATACCTAGTACACCATTAAATCGACATTTGAAATCCATTTCAATCCAAACATGAGATTCAATCTATCGAAATAAAATTAATCGAAAAATTATTCTACCACTCGCAAGGGGCATCGAGGTCTCGTGTGTTCCTGGCTTTGACATATGCTACATTTTTTCTTCCTTCTTCTCCCAGGCTCCGCATCTTGGGGCGGTACATTCAAGTCGACACCGTCAATCTGAATTGGAGCTCTACACACTCTCTTGTTGTGCCCAGCTTGTCCGCATCTAGTGCACCTTTGTCCAGCCGTCGATGTTGACGTTCCTTCTTCTCCTACGGCTCTTGCACGTGACTCCCTTGGTCGTCCGGCTTGCTTAGGTACTAGAGGTGGACGCACAACGCATGAGGTCACGTAGTCGGGCACGTCCCACGACTCCGGATGAGGGACAGGTTCGATGGTTGGGGTATAGGTGGCTACCAAGGTAGACTGTTTGAAATAGTGACTCACGTAATCACTTGCTCGTCCACATGAATACCTAATTGAGCATGAATAAATAAATCAGTCGTACCATTCAATCTCGTCTATATATAACTCACATAAGAATATGTCGTACCTTAGAGCCGCGTGGGCGTGTCGACAAGGCATCAAGTCCAAGTCAAACTCACGGCACGAGCACGTCGAGTTTTGAAGGTCCACGAGGTAATTGCCGTTCTCACCTTCTACCCTATACAAATTGGGAGTCGTTGTCGTCCTACACGGGTAGCGACGTCCCCATTCATGGGCTGCCGACATCTTCTCGTACGCCTTCGGAGTGAGATCGTGCTCTCGAGAAAGGGCACTTTAACGGTGTTGGTCAAACCACTTTTCTACGATCGTGCGATGCATCTCAAGCATCGAGCATATTGGC
Organism: Thymus mandschuricus; assembly: GCA_029379335.1. Taxonomy (NCBI): domain Eukaryota; kingdom Viridiplantae; phylum Streptophyta; class Magnoliopsida; order Lamiales; family Lamiaceae; genus Thymus; species Thymus mandschuricus. The sequence continues at coordinate 15,214,171 of CM057075.1, read as the reverse complement.
AGTCGACGAGCCCACAGTAGCCTTGCATTCATTGTCTCGGCCGGATTAGAAGTCATGAAACTCGTGCGTGGGACGGGACACTTTGACTTCGCCCACCTCGGAGGGCCGATATCACACAACCTTCTATAAATTCCGCCTCTTCACGGCCGAAGCATCTCAAGGCATCGAAGTTTTCATCGAACGTTGAATCTTGATTTGCGTAGGCCGCCTCTTTGAAAATTCCCAAGGCATGTTGCCCGAACGATTTCAGATACTTCGTGATGTGGTAGAAGCAGAGGCCGTGTGCTCGGTTAGGGAAAACGGCGTTCACGGCATTGATGATACTCACGTGTTGATCAGAAACGATCAATAGATCGTCCGGTGCCCCGAAACAACTCTTCACCTTCGACAAAAACCATGTCCATGATTCATCGTTCTCCTTAGGACCTAATCCTATTGCAAGAGGAAACACCTGCTCATTCCCATCTTTAGTCACAGCTACAAAGAGAGTCCCCTTGTTCTTTCCTTTCAGATGTGTCCCGTCAACAACAATCACGTGACGGAGCAAGTCACTTTGAAAGGCTTCGATGGACTGTCCAAGGGCAAGAAACATGTACACTAGTCGATCGTCAACATGCGATGTCACCATATCGTACACACTTCCCGGGTTTCTCTCCTTCAGCAGGTAGAGGTAAGACGGTAGCCTCTCATACGACTTTTCGAAACTTCCGTACATGCTCTCGATCGCTATGTTTCTCGCGCGCAGTGCAAAGCTGTAGCCTATCTGAATGCCGTACTGAGTTTGTAGCTCATTCATCATCTCATTCGGCTTCAACACGGATCCCTCGACGACCAGTCTACGTGCAAAGAAAGCTCCTAAAACCTTGGCACAAATCTGCCGCGGTTTGTTTCCGTCTAGAATCACTTGGCACGTATGGTTGGGTTCATATTTCCTAACCCTCCATATCCCGCCCTTCTTTCGTGCATGCAACAAGTATGCACAATCATCCTGGTTGCACACAAAGTTCAGTCGCTCTGTGCATGAACGTTCGGTGGTATACTCTAGTCGGTTCTCCATGTGATATAGACCCACGGCTATTTGCAAATCATCTTTCTCCTTGAAGAGGCCACCCACACGCAATTGTCCAAGTGAGGGGCTGTAATCGGGCTCGATAAAGCCTAGAGGCAATGCCGTATCTAGGTCGACGTACGGAATCAACCAATTTCTTATATCTTCGTGAGTTGCACGAGTATCATCGGATCTTCCTTCTTGATTATCTGAATGTATGCTTCGGTGCCCGATGATCCTATCAACACGCCCCGGCTCCTGAATCCATGCTCTAAACTCTGTAGTTAACGACTCAAACAAGTCGGCCCTTTGTTGTTCATCAATCGCCTCTTCAGCCCTCTCATTTCTCTCCTCCTCAGCCCTCGCCTCCTCATCCCTCGCCTCCTCATCCCCCGCCTCCTCATCCGAAGACTCCGATTCTTGATGACTAGAACCTCCAACATTCAAGTTCTGAAATACCGTGGATTGTTGTGTCATAGGAGTGCGAAAGTTGATGTTCTGTGTCTTCTCGATCACATACACGGTTGGCGAATCGTTCTGCTCCACCATAAGCCTAAGCAAATCCGTGTCGTTCTTCAGAACAACCTTCATCCTCTCGTGATCGGTTAGGTCCGTCAAGTAGTACAACATGTACTCCGATTCGGAGCCCAATTGATCACGGATCTCCCTAAGCACCTTATCACGTGTAATTCCTAATATGGGGAAGTGCACGAGGAAACTATCACCTCCCACGTACGAGGTCCTCTCCCAATGCCCACTGTGATGCACGATGATTCTCTGATACGACATTCTGAAAAAACACAAGATTTTTTTTGTTAGATTTTCGGTAAAGGCACGGTTAATTTGAGATTTCAACCGTGTCACACGGTTGAAATCTCAAATTAACCGTGCCATAATTAATAAATTAAAAAAAAAAATTAATTATATAGAGGCACGGTTGATTTGGGATTTCAACCGTGTCGGTTGAAATCCCAAATCAACCGTGCCTCTACCGTATTTAAAAAAAAAAAATTAAATTTTGGGCATGGTTTGCCCAACCGTGCCACTATGATCCAACAGTGTCACTATGGTCTCAACAGTGCCACGAAGAACAATTTCAATTTTTTATTTTTTTGAGCAAAAAAATAATCGAAAATATGCGAAACGAAATGAAATTACGATCGTACCTTTATATTAGTCGGAAAAACCTTGAATATTCCCAATTTCACGGTCGAAAATAGTCCCTCGATTTTCCAGAAATTAATATACGAAAAATAGAATATTTTGCAAAAAAATTCTCTCTCTCGCTCTCTCTCTCTAATTTTTTGTTATGTTCGAATGAAATGTTGTTGTTGCTATTGTTGTATTCAATTCAATTTTTGACACATTTATTACTGCTATCTACTCTTTTGAATTAATGAAGTGAATCAAAATCAGATTTGGTAGTTGAAATAAATTAAATGCTATTTAGTTATTTATATTAAAAATCAATTAATAGAATTTATGTCAAAAAAATACTTTAAAAAAAAGGGTTCAACCGTGTCCATTCATGGACATGGTAAGAGGGGTGAGATATGAATTACAAATTAATTAATTTTTTACGTCTAAATTATATTTAAAAAAAAAATGCTCAATTGTGAATTCTACCGTGTCCAAGCACGGTTGGAAAAGAGAGAGAAAGAGGGGAGAGAGAGAAAATTGGTCACAATTATCTAATTAGAAAAACAAGAAAATAAAAGTGGTGAGACCCAATTAAAAAGTAAGGGTATTTATGTACTTTCATGCAAAAGTGGCTATAAAACTTACACTTTTAAACTTGTGGCTATAATAGTTATAGTTATAGTGAAAGTGGGTAAATATGACTTTCTCCCTTTAAGAAATACTCCGTCATTTTTAGGTTGAGTCATTTCTTTTTGTGATTTTCGTCAAGCTTTTTTACGCCTCTAGATGATGCATTTTAAAATAGATTTTTTTTAAAAAAATTCTTTGACGGGATACTACAACACTTGTAGTATCTCGTAAAAGAAAAAATTCTTTAAAAATCCGTTTTAAAATTCGTCATCGAGAAGCGTGGAAATGCGTGCCAGAAATCACAAAAAGAAATGACTCAACTTGAAAAGGACGGAGGGAGTACTAGTTATCGGTCCCCGTATTAGTGTGGGTGTGTATTTTCCGTTTGGAACACACCCGTATTACTTTACTGTGATGGATTAAAATATAAACTCTCACCAACTTTAACATTTTTAACTTTAATATTCTATGAAACTTCTTTTATCATCAATAAGTTGGGAACCTTACTTCATTATTATCCATTTTTCATCACTTTTATCTACAATTTTCTTTTTTAACATGTAATATTTCTCTCTCCACATTAATACGCGGGACGGAGGGATTGTTATTGATCCAACATTTGCACATGTTTACAAATTCTATATATCAATCGTGTCCCATTTATTAATTAAAAATTGCAATATATTAAAATTTATAATAGACATATATGGCGAAAAGTTTGATTTTTAATTGTAATATACCCTAGTTTGAATTTTTCAAGCTATCTATAACCAATAAAAGTGAAAATAAATGTTAAAAAAATAACTATATACCCTAATTTGGATTAGTGAACCCTAGAAATAATCATAACATTAAACAAATCATTATAAATTAAAAAAATGCAGAAAACTAATAGAAATTGAGATTTGAGACAAATAATTTGAGACAGAGGATCTCATGTGTTTCATTCCACTTAATTAGTCTAATTTGCTTTTGGCACAATATTCAAGAAAAGTATAGGGGTTTAAAGGTATTTTTGTGTGTTGATTTGTTTCCATTTTAAGAAATGAGACTAATGAATGGAATAGACGAAAAAGTTTAGGTGGACTAATAGAGCGGGACAGAGGGAGTATGTCTTAACGTACTATCTCCCTCCCTAATAAGTATCGTAGCTTGCCAATTTTTTTGTCTCTAAATAAGTGTTCTATTTCAAAATTCAATGCAAAGAGTATATCAATGTTACATATTTGCACGTATAATCATTGTAAAATTTTAATTTTCTCAATGCAAAGAGTATATCAATGTTCTCAATTGCAAAGAATATCTAATAATTGAGGTGTATAACAAATTTATCACTATTATTGGTTTGTGCAGAGTAGTGGCTTGGGAATTTAAAAAGGGGTTAATGTTGTCAAAATGCACGATCTTTACCATGAACTTCATTTTTTCCACAACCTTTGAAAAAATTGTCAAACTACATGAACTTTACCATGAATTTCATTTTAGCCTCATTTGATTTTGGCACAACCTTTGAAGTTGCAAAGTTCATGTATTTTGACAGATTTTTAAAACATATTTGTTAGTGCAAGGTCTGCATGCATCTCATATTTGAATTGGCATTTTATATTCAAAGACTTCTGCTGCGTTGCTGATTTGATTATGGCATGTATCAAGAATATATATATATATATATATATATATTAACTATTATTATATATATATTATTATTATTATATTTGAAGATGGAAGAAGATTTTATGCATGGAAAGTTTCCATGCACAGAAGATCAGCTTGAAGATCTTCTAGGGTTTCCTGCGCTGAGTATATATACTGAAGAAAACCCTATTCACGTTCTGCCGCTCTTGATTATTTTGTGCGTGAGTTTTCGGTGTTCTTGCAACGTGTGTATTGCAAGGTTTTGTTTTAGAGCGAGCATGCGTTCTGAACAAGCATTCCTGGCTTTGTTCAGTTTGATCTAAGTCTTGAACTAAGAACCATTCTAGTGTTTATCACTTAATGAGTTCATCTCGTTGTTGTATTCGATCTCATTGTAAGGGAGTTGTAATCGAGACGAATAGGTGACATAAGGTGGAGTCCTTGGTGTAATGTCCTGTAAGTCTCTTGACTTCTTATAGTGGATTGAATCTCTCGGATATTGTCCCCCAGACGTAGGTGCGTTATCACCAAACTGGGTTACCAAGTTTCTTTGTTCTTTTTATTGCTTTACTGTTATTGCATTTAAGAACAGAATTAAGATCGTTTTTAGTTTTGTACAAACTAGCACTTTCAATTGGCACTAGAGCAGGTTTTGGATTGGTGGAGATCCTGAGATTCGTGTGCTAAAGCTGTGCAAACTAAGATGGACTTTCTGAAGGATGGAGGTTCTGTGAACAGACCACCCATATTGGATGGAAAAAAATATAGCTATTGGAAAGTCAGAGTCACCTCATACATTCGATCTGTTGATGAGAAGGCGTGGGGTACTGTGCTAAGTAGTTGGACTGAACCTGCAAATGATGAAGGTGACAAGAAGCCTAGAGAGAAGTGGGATGACAATGATGTTCTTATGTCAGGGTTGAATTGGAAGGCTCTAAATGTCATTCTGTCATCAGTTGATATGGAAAATTTCAACTTGATTTCAACTTGCACTTCAGCTAAGGAAGCCTGGGACACTCTGCAGAATGCATATGAAGGGAACAGCAGAGTAAAGGCTCAAAGACTACAGCAGCTGATCTCGAAGTTTGAAGTGTTGAGAATGGGAGAGGATGAAACTGTATCTGAGTTTCATGCTAAGCTGAAGAAAATTTCAAATGAGTGCTTTATGCTTGGAGAGAAAATGTCACAGGAGAAGTTATGTGCTAAGGTTTTGAGATCTCTCCCAAGGAGGTTTGATTTCAAAGTAGCAGCGATTGAAGAGGCTAGAGATCTCACTTCTATGACTCTGGATGAGTTGATTGGATCTCTTAGAACTTTTGAAATGGGGATGCGTGAGGAGGATGATCCTAGAAAGAAAGAGATAGCTTTTGTTGCTGCTGCTGACCAAAGTTCTCAGAAAAGTGTTATTGATGAAGCAGAACTTCTAGAATCATATGCTCTTCTTACTAGGAAGTTCAACAAGGCTATGAAGAAGTTTAGAGGAAAAAAGAATCAAGGAGAGAGTGCTGCTGGGAGTGGGAGTAAGCCACCCATTATCTGTCATAAATGTGGCGGAAACGGCCATATCAAGCCAGAGTGTGCTAATCTGAAGAAGAAAGGTGGAAAGTCTTATGTCGCCACTCATAGTGACAATGAAGAGTGTGATGATTCAGGAACTGAAGAGAATGTATTTCCTGATGCTCCTAGCAAAGCTTATGCAGCCAAAGTTGATAAAGAAAAATCTGAGGAAGAGATTGATAATCTGTTTGATGGAAATGAAGATGAAGATACAGAGGACAATGCTGAAGATCAGATTGAGATTGCATACAAGGAAATGTATGATAAGTGTCTTCTAGTTGTTGAGATGAATCAATCCCTCACTGATGAGTTAATTCAAGTGAAAGAGGAAAGAGATAAGTTGGTTATAAGACTGAATCATCTGGAGAAACAAGCAGCTCCTGTTGAAGAGAAAGAGATTGAGCAGTCAAATGATATGAATCAGCTGGTGAAACTGATGAAGATGATGACTAGTGGAACTGCCAAGCTTGATGAGATTCTCAAGGTTTGATGAAAGGTTAACAAGGACAAATCTGGGCTTGGATTTGTAGAAGGAAAAGGGAAACAGAAACAGCCTCGTGCTCGTAATAAAGTCTATGCTCCAGCTCCTCAGAGATATCAGCATAGCAGTTGGGGAACAGATACAGGATCCTCTCAGCAAATTAATCCACAACTGTGTCACTACTGTTGGATTCCAGGGCATATCAGGCCTCACTGTAAGAAACTGCATGAAGATCAATTCAGAATGGCTAGAAGACCTTTTCCAAATCATCTTGGGTACAACTCATATCACAGAGTTCCAGGGAACTATGGAGGTGCTCCTGGAAATTATGGAGGTCGTGGACCCTACAGGATATGCAGCTCACACTGCTCTTCTAGCTGAGACTGAAAATTCACGGTATTTTGATAGTGGCTGCTCCAGACATATGACTGGAAAAAGAGAGAGTTTGGTCAGTATTAAGTCAGTAAATGGTCAGACTGTAACTTTTGCTGATGGTGTTAAGGTTCCAGTTCTTGGATGTGGTGATTTGGCTGTTCCTAGAATGCCCAAGCTGAAGAATGTGTTCTTGGTGGATCAACTAAAGGCAGATCTTGTAAGTATAAGCCAGCTTTGTTATCAAGGAATGGATGTCAGATTTGATAAAGGCACTTGTACTGTGTATGAGAACAAGAAGGTATATCTGGTTGGTAAAAGATCTTCTGATAGTTGCTATCCAGTTGTATGCAACCATAAGAACTTCAGTGCCAAGATGAGTGAGTTTCAGATTTAGCATAAAAGGCTAGGCCATCCTAGTTTCAGACATATGAAGACCTTGATGAATAATGATGTTATCATTGGCTTACCGAAGCTGAGCTTGGATCATGAAGGTCAGTGTGGTCCATGTATGAGTGGGAAGCAAATCCATGCCACTCACAAGGCAGTGTCTGTAGTAACTACAAGCAGTATCCTTGACCTACTCCATATGGATTTGATGGGGCCAATGCAGACTGAGAGTCTTGGGAAGAAGAAGTATGTCTTGGTGGTTGTGGATGATTTCTCTAGGTATGCTTGGGTAGATTTCTTGAGAGAGAAGTCTGAGGCATTTGAAGCTTTCAAAAGGCTGCATAAAAGAGTCACTAGAGAAAAGGATAAGCATGTCAAGCGCATCAGAAGTGATCATGGAAGAGAGTTTGATAATGTCTTATTTGAAGGATTCTGTGCTCTAGAAGGAATTGAGCATCAGTTCTCTGCACCAATCACTCCTGAGCAAAATGGTGTTGTGGAGAGAAAAAATAGAGTTCTTCAAGGTATGGTGAGGACTATGATGAAGGCAACAAAAGTTCCAGCCAGATTCTGGGCAGAGGCAATGAATACAACATGCTACATCTCTAGCAGGATCTATGTCAGACCAAAGATGACTATTACTCCATATGAGATTTGGAGAGGAAGGAAGTTGAATGTCAAACACTTTCATATCTTTGGGAATACATGCTATGTGTTAAATGATAGAGATCAGAATAAGAAGCTGGATGATCGTGGTGTTAAAGGAATCTTTCTGGGATACTCTGTGAACAGTAGAGCTTTCAGAGTATTCAGCAGCAAGACTGAGACAGTCATTGAATCTGTGAATGTTAGGTTTGATGATGAGAGGTTTTGATATATCTATGGTTGGTGATGCTGAAAATGTTGTAGCTGGCCTTTCTAAGAATTCTTCCAGAACTGATCTAAATGGTGAGCCAGAATCTGCTGAAGATTTAATCAAGGAAGAGGAAAATGTGGTGAGTAGTTCTGAAAACATAGGGGCAGCTCAAGTTCACAAGAATCATTCAGCTACTGATGTTATTGGAAATCTGAATGATGGGATCAAAACAAGAGGCAAGAAGCAGGACTATGCCAAGATGATCTCTAATGTAGCTCATGTGTGCTTTACTTCAAAGATTGAGCCTAAGAATATCAAGCAGGCACTCTTGGATGAGAATTGGATTGCTGCAATGCAAGAGGAACTTATGCAGTTTGACAGGTGCAAGGTATGGTATCTGTGTCCAGAACCAGCAAATGCCAACATCATTGGCACTAAGTGGGTGTGTTGGTCCCGGTTTGTTAGAGGAAAAACACGTAGAGGGGGGGGGGGGGGGGGGGGGTGAATACGTGTTTTGAAGTTTTTCAACTTCTTTTCCTTTAACTCAGAGTGACAAGTAAAGAGCTCGCTTCAATACTTAAGACCTAGCCGTAAGCTAGATCTACAGTGTTTAGCTAGACTTGTTGACCTAAGTTTGCACTAGATGAAGAGTGAGTCTTTACTCGTGATGCGGAAATTCAGTGAGCTAATCTTTCCTAAGTAATTGAAAACTTCAGTTTGAGTTTGTTTAGTATGCTTGTGCAAATAGGGTTAGAGATACAACACAGCAATTTATAGTGGTTCGGAGATAAAACTCCTACGTCCACTTGTTGCACTAGGCAACTAGTTCTCTTCACTCAAGAACTTGAAGATTACGGGTTCTTCAAAAACCTATGTCAAGATCGAGCGTCACTTGCTTGGATCTGACGAAGACTGGGTGATTACGGGTTCACCACACAAAACCTAAACTGGACTGGAAGCTTCACTCGCTTCAGTCCTATGACAGGGAGATTACGGGTTCTCCTTACAACCTAAGCTTCGATCGAGCTTTACACAATCGAGGAAAGTGTAATCTTGGATCTAGACTCTATGATCGAGGCTTCTACTATCGAGGAAAGTAGAGCCTTGGATCGAAAACAACCTAACGACGAACACAAAACCTAACTGAAACTTTAGGGTTAGGGTTTTCTGTTTCGACAGACACACTAATAAAGAGTTCTTTACAACAAGTGCAAAGATGGCTAGAACTCTTCTCTAAGCTTGGATTTGGAATGGGCTTAGAACTCTAAGTGTGAAGGTTGCGAAGACAAGTTCCGATGAGACTGGAGCTTGGAGAACACTTGAAACAAAGACTCTATGAAATGCTTGAAAGCTGGGAGTATTTGTTTGCAGTAGGCGCTGAATGCTCAAGTAGTGTTCTATTTCTCTTCGTCTTCATCCTTCACTATTTATAGGCGGAGGGTTGGCCGAGATCCGTTGCCTGGTAGGTGGCCATGTCCCTCCTCTTCTCGACAGTACTTGCGCAGGCAGATACTTTTCAGGCGCGCCAGTTTGTCTCTTTGCCAAAAATGGCTAAGTTACAAACTTAACAGTAACTGGAGCGAGCCAGTACTGTAGCGGCGCCCTTGTCGGCCAGGCAGTCAACTCCGCCGCTCCTCTCCTCATTCGACACGTGGAGATACGCAATTAATTGCGACGATCTCTTCTTGACTGGAGTTTGAACTAGCAGTTCAAAATGGAGAGGGAATAGTGCTGTCGCTTTCTATTAGGTAGGGGCTCGCTTCGCTTTAGAAATGTAGCGTCCGCTTCAAGTGAGTCGCTTCAAGGTCATACTGTAGCGGGTACTTAGGAAAATAAATTTCCCGAGTGACTGCTTTAGTAATCGTTGACCCGTGTTGACTCGCTTTGGCTTGATATTGTTGCGCTCGCTTCGCTTCGCTTTGGCAGACTCGCTTTGAATCTACTGTAGCGCTTGCTTCGCTTCGCTATTCTCCGGCACGCTTCGCTTCGGCTGGGTAGACTCGCTTCGATTGGAAAACACACTCAAGTGAGTGGCCTTCACTTGAAATTTCTGCAGTCTATTCTATATCAAAATGGGTCGCTTGGGAATAGGATACTTAGGGGTTTTGGGATCAAATCAAAACAAATATGTACTCACTTCAGAGTGTCCCATATGAGTTCCCCCTTAACAGTGATCCTTAACAATTCCCAACAATTTCCCCCCTTTTGATGATGTCAAAACCCAACATAGGACAAGATTTTCTATCCTAGCTAACCGTGGAAAGAACTTCAAGCGACTGCTTCCTTTGCAGAATCGTTAGAATTTTTCTTTTAAGTTTCTTTCCCCTTTTTTTTTCGGTTAAGCAGTTGAGTCTTGTAGCATAAGGATAAATCATTCATCTTTCATGAGTTGTTGAGTCAATCGTCTCCTTGAGATTTAGGGAGTTTCTCACCTTAATCGTTTGGAGGATTAGATTTAAATGTTTAGAAATTTCCATAATTTATCAGTTTCAAGTAGAGTCAAGTTATCAATTCATTGTTTCCGCATGCGTGTTTGAAGAACGTTCCTACGTCGTTTCATCTATTGACGAAGGATCAGATCAACATGGGAAGTCGAAATAATTTACTTTTGCGACATTCAATTTGGAGAATTCTTTCCTTAGAGCATTAGCAGTTACATTCAGGCACAAACGTGCGCACGCCACGTGGCAGCGCCACGTAGGCATACGCACGCCACACTCGAAATGGACGGCGATGCAGGCGTACATGTGGCGTACGGTGTACGCATGCGTGTACGTGTACGCCAACACAGCGTACGCCACGTGGCAAAATTCCATTGGTTGTTTCTTCAGTTTTTTTTTTTCCTTTTTCCTTTTTTTTGCCGATGCTTTTCCTTATTTTTTATGCATTATATATACAATTGATAACTTAGTTAAATTTTCGGTGTGGGACAAAGGACATAGTTAAATTTTCGGCTGTTTCTTTCCCCTTTTTTCTTTTTTTTCCTTTTTTTTTTATTTAAACGTTTTTCTTTTCTTTTTTTTTCCTCGATTTTTTTTTTCTTATTTTCATATTTTATTATTTCCTTTATTTAATTTTCAGTTAATATTTATTGTAAATTTTCGAATATACATTGCACATTGATTTATTTAAAATCTCGTATCTAAATGACGAAAAAAATTAAAATAAATAATTTAAAAATTAATAACACACTAAAATGTCGTCAACATATAAAATAAATAGCATACACCGTACTCTACTGCATTACTTTTTAGCATACGCCGTACTCAGTCCTAGTCAGCACACTTTTTATCCTAATCAGCACAATTTTTGTCTAGCATACGCCGTACTCTCGTACTCTGCTGCTGATGCTCTTATAGAAGGGCAATAGAATATTCATGGTTCCTTATCTTGCAATTGGACATTACTCTTTCTATCCATACAAGTAATTGATCTTGTTATGAATCTCCATGAATGACTTAATGCTACATAAAAATTATTACATTACAAGCATCACATTAAAGAAAGTACTTGGGCAAAAATTGTAACTGATATTTCCTCCGTCCTATTTCAATTGTCATACTTTCATAATCGAACAGTCTCACACAAATTGTCTTGTTTCCTAAAATGTAAAAAATTAACATTTACTTTTCAATATAACCCTTACTTTGTACTTTTGAATTGTGTTTAGAGACTCATGCTGGATGAAATCAAAACAGTTGATGTGGACGGAAGGAATAATCAACATTGATCCTCCACAATGTTAATTAAATTTATGGTAGGAAAATTCAATTTTATGAAATATGGTTAGGAAATTTTGCATGAAAATCTGTTTAATTTGCATTCGAAGGAGTAAAAGGAAAATATCGTTAATTACTCCCTCCATCCCACTTCACTGATTTATTTTCTTGATTGGGTGTCTCACTTTAATTGATTTGTTTCTTAAAATGAAAAGAATTAACCCTTACTTTTCAATTTGGACCCCTTACTTTTCACTTTTAACATTGTGCCCAAAATCTCATGTCAAAATAAAACAAGTCAATTGAAAAGGGTCGGATGGAGTATATTTTTATTTATGGTTATACCGTTATGGTACTTGCAGCCTAGGAAGCACGGGGACATTCATAGGGTAGACGTATTTGTACCGGAAACGTCCCGGAGACAGGGACATTCCGATACTTCTAAAATACTCCTTAAGGCATTTTTATACAACTACTTCTTCTTTTTCTTTTTTTTATATGTTAAAAGATGGTGATGAATAAGAGTGTGATCTTTAATTGTATTGTGATGAATTTTTATTTATTTGTGGAATGTTTTAAATTTTATTTATGTTATTAGTAAGTATTAAGAAAGTGTTTGATTTAATATTTACTTAAGTTTATTATGAATTATTTTCTATTTGCATATTTTATTTGTATATTTTGAAATTTTGTTAATATATATTTATATATAACATAAAATTTTATAATGTATTTTTGACGTATCATATTCTTTGTTTTTAGGTAATTAACGTATTTCCGTTCCCATATTGTATTGTTCTCGTATTCCATATTAGTTTCCGTGCTTCATAGCTTGCAGTCAATTAACACTTAGGTTGTGTTCTCTTTGATGCGAAAGAAAATGAAAGAAAAACGAAAATTACTCTATAAATTCCACCATTTTTCTCACATTTTCTCACCTTTTATCAATGAGGGGGGATTTCACTCCTTAAAGTGGAGAAATTATTTACAACACCAAATTGGAGAGATAATATTTTATCTCCATTGTAGTGCAAATGAAGGGGAAGAAATAGAAAATGTGAGAAAATGTGAGAAAATGTGAGAAAAATGGTGTAATTTATAGGGTGATTTTCTCTTTTCTCTCATTTTCTTTCGCATCAAAGAGAACACAACCTTATAATAAAATGGTAAACAATTATATGGGATACTATAGCATATAACAAAAAAAAAAAAAAAAGGTACACTAATTGATTATAAATTCTTATTATGTTGTCGCGTCGGCCTAGCCGTAGGGGTCAGATTTAAGGTCATAGATCCCGAATTTGAGTCCTCAATAGCGCAGTCTTTAAATTTTTGTTATTAAAGCTAAAAAAAAAAAATCATATGTCACTTATAAAGTTATTAGAAATATAAGAGGATGTTATATGCAAAGATAAGAAGCACAGGTTTCTCATTTTATTTCACTCACACTGGCATTTGATCAATAATTATGGAGTGGATATTTAACTCGATTGTGAGGTTAAATATCGTAGTATTAATCTTCTCGAGGAGTAGATTGACGTGATATAATTATATGCTCAAATCCAATATATATATATATATATATATATATATATATATATATATATGTGGTGAGTGAGATATATTATATCAAAGTGTTGGTGGAGTGACTTCATTATCTATCTATACTTATATAAAAAGAGCCTTGTTTTACGAAATATAGACTTCCTATTATACCCTTAATTATATTTAATATAGTAATATAAATAATAACATAAATAGTCCTTTTATGATTTGATATAATAAGATAAATAGTCCATAAATAGTCCTTACCAATTTTTCTACTACCTACGAATTATTCAATAATATAAATAATGACATAAATAGTCCTTTGGATTGGAGGTTTTAGTTACGAACTTACGAGTGAAGTTTGCTTTTTTTTTTTTTTTTTTTTCTTTAGCCATGTATCCTTTACTCATACAGTCATACTTATTCAATTGTAAGTATTGGTCCAATTGAAAAATTATGTTTCGCAATTTCATAATCCAACTTTTTCAATTCATTAAGTGACTCATGGATACAAGTCAGGAGAATTCGTATTTTTTCTCCAATTTCTCATTGAGAGGTAAAGGATTAAATCTATAATATTTTTTTAATGTTATTAGTTTATTATAAATATTACTCCCTCCGTCCCCTTATTGATGTCCCATTTACTTTTGGGCACAAGATTTAAGGAGTGACATTTTTGTAATAAAAACTGGTGGGACCTTCCATTTAATCACCACAAAATAGCAAATGGTGGGGCCATTAGTTGGCAATTTCACTCCCTTATTACTTCTATTTTTGGAATGTGCCATTATTGTTGGGACACCCCAAAATGGCAAATGGGACATCAATAAGGGGACGGAGGGAGTATATAAGTTGGATATAAATATAAACTAAAATATTTTCAAAATTAATATTCTAATGATAATAATAATAATGTTCTAAAGATTCATTTTAGTATTAAGGGTAAAATAGACAAATCAAATAATAAAATAATAAGATAAATAGTCCATAAACAGTCCTACCAATTTTTCAACTACCTACGAATTATTCAATAATATAAAAAATAACATAAATAGTCCTTTTATGATGTAGTATAATATTTATGATTTGGTATAATTATAAAATAATAAGATAAATAGTCCATAAATAGTCCTTACCATTTTTTCTACTACCTACGAATTATTCAATCATTGAATCCTATCATACACGAAAATAATTAATTGTGTGTGTGTGTTGGCCAAGCGGTATGGGGTTAAGTTTCGGAGTTGAAGGTCCCAAAATCGAGTCCTCCGTGGTGCGGCCTTTAAATTTTTTGTTAATTGTTTCAAAAAAATATTAATTTTCTACCTACTTACCAATTTTTCACTATCTAAAGTCCTAAAATAATAATATATTTACCCCTATGTTCAAAACAAAGTCCTCTGTAGAAAAAAGTAACAAAAATGAGAATGGGGAAGCCTCGAAAATTAGGGAAAGAAAACAAATAATCTAAATTAAAGTTAAGAGTTCAGAAAAGGATCACTCAAGATTTAAGTTTCAGAAACTATAACATACATATAAACATATTTTTCCCCTATGAAGTTTACTCATACGATAATGCACTTGGAGAAGCCATTAAAGTAAGTGGTAAACCCCAATCGAGCAGTTGAACTACAAAAAACAATTCATGAATTCTCATCTTATTTTTCAATTTAACTTTCTTTAGTTTTTGGAGACTACTCATGTGGGATATTTCAAATTAGAAATATAGACTTCTCATGTGGGACGGAGGTTATATGGAGTAATATAAAGAGATGCTCGAATCTTTAATAACTTGATCATGTCTTATATACATTAAAGTGGACAAGTTATAAAGTAGTAGATAAACTTTTATACTATGTTTACATAATACTCTTTCCGATCTATAGATAGTGTTATAAAATCTAGAGGCAAAAATTATAGTGTCTATCTAGCATAAGAGAAACTAATTGTTGTTCAAAACTTAAGAAAACACAAAATCTATCCAATTTTGAGGTAAACTCCCCAAATTGCCCCCCAACACCACCCCCCACCCCACCCCATGTGCACTTGTCCTTTCACTTTTTTTTTTTTTACTTTATTTTGAATTCACCCTTTCACATTCACTTAAAAAAAAAAAAAAAAAAAAAATTGACAATTTTTTTTAATTTTCCATTTTCATTTTATTCTCTTAATTCGAGTTTTTATTTTATTATTATTATTTTTGATATAACTTACTAAATATCATAGAATTTCTTACCCATATTTGTTATATATACGAATTTAAATGATTCTAACCATTTTCCTGTCGTAATAAGTAAGAATTCATACATTCTAACCAGACATTAAGTCCACCCGTTAGAAATACCAACTTTCCTACGTTATAATCGTATATCCAAAGTTAGAATATAGTATATTCTAACCTGTGTCGTGGCATTCCCAACAGGTTCAGTCCACCCGTTAGAAATATCAACTTTCCTACGTTATACTCGCATATCGTGAGTTAGAATGTAGTATATTCTAACCTGTGTCGTGGCATTCCTACCAGGTTCAGTCCACCCGTTAAAAATACCAACTTTCCTACGTTATAATCGCATATCAATGGTTAGAATTTAGTATATTCTAACCTTAGTCGTGGCATTCTCAACAGGTTCAATCCACCCGTTAGAAATACCAACTTTCTTACGTTATGATCGCATATCGCGAGTTAGAATTTATTATTTTCTAACCTGTGTCGTGGCATTCCCAACAGGTTCAGTTCACCCGTTAGAAATACCAACTTTCCTACGTTACAATCGCATATCCCGAGTTAGAATTTAGTATATATTCTAACCTTTTGTCGTGGCATTCCCAACAGGTTCACTCCACCCGTTGGAAATACCAACTTTCTTACAATACTCTGTCTATAGTTAGTAAGAGTTAACACATTATAATCAACCATTTCTGGTTGCAATGTACATGTTGCATATATACGAATTTAATAAGTAAGAATTCATAAATTCTACCAACCCAATGAATTTTGTATAACGCGATTAGTTAGAATTAGTGGATTTATTATTTTGGTAAGAATTTGTTATTTTGGCCAAATCACGAGAGAGTGTATTCAATTTCGGAATAAGAAAACTATATATATACAATACAACCAGTTAGAATTATTGAAATAACAAAGAATGTGTATTCAATTATATATACAATCTGACAAAATTACAAAAAATGAGTTAGTCGAACCCCGTCTCCTTTTTTCCATTTAATAAGAATTTTCTATTTCTAACAATTTCTAACCATTTAATATGCTAAAATCTAATCATACATTCATGAAGAAATTAAGAAATTCTAACCATTCTTCCACCGTAATCAGGAGAAGTTTTTCAGAAGAATTAATAAATTCTAACCATTTAAACTTTGCTTGTATTAATTAAAGAGATAAATGTGCAAGAAATGATATAGTAGTAGAGTGGATATTGGGTATGAATCATGATCAACATAATCGAGAAAAGGAAAAAAGAACAAAATGGAAAAAAGCCCAAAAATTAAAAAAAAAATCAGCCGTTAGATCGGGAATCTCCTTCCAAGCCTCGACCATCTGATTCATCGTCTCCCTCGCAGCTTTCACCTAATCAAGTGATAATCACACACACATTGCAAAAAATCATAATCAAAATCGAAATTTTCGAATTTATTTGAGTGAAATATTTCAAAATTTCAAACCTTATCGAATCGCTTTGCTTCGAAGGTCTTCAAGCAGGAAGCTTTGAATTCCGATAGGGCGTTTTTTTCGACCGCCGCCATCTTCATCAGCGCCTCCGCCGCCGGCCATTTGAAGGTAAGGCAGCAAGTGCTCTTGCAAGGTAAAAGGAAATGGAAGGAAAATAAAAGAAAAAAGAAAAAGAGAAAAAATAAAAGAAAAATTGGAAATGGAGAGCAGCAGCAACGAATTAGATAAAGAACGAGGTTAGTTGAAAATCAAATATCGATGAATCACAAAATAAAGGAAGCTTACAGTCTCTGCAAGTTTGGGGGTAGTTGATATGGAATCCCATTTCCAAGATTGTTGTTGCTTATATCACTGCAAATACCCATCACGAGATATCAACAAGAAATTCAAGGTTCGATTTTTTTCTCCAAAAACTAAGAGTTGTAGAACCAGTAGCACTTGACTCAACAGGGAATTGGCAGCAGCCCCTTTTCACCGGCGACGGCGATTCGACGGAGACATAGGGTTCCTCCCTCATTTACGTTTATGACCACTACCTGGCTGACATCGGCAGCGTTGAAGATCTACAATGATGGAGAGAAGAAAGAGAGAGAAGAGAGAGGAGAGATAGAGAGAAAAGAGAAGTTGCAGACAATAGAGAAGAGAGAGAAAGGGAAGATAGATGTAGATGTGGGTGGAGAGGGAGGAATTAAATGAAAAAGGAGTTGGTGGGGGTAGTTTTGTCCACTCACTTGAAAATTGGATAGATTTTGTGTTTTTTTAAGTTTTGAACAACTATTAGTTTCTCTTAAGCTACTTAGATAGGATGATATATTTTCTCTAAAATCTAATTGAAACGTTTAAAAAAATGACAATAAAAATATTAAGTATAGTTATAACATTGTTTGCAATATTATACTTGAACTGTTTGTTTTTTGTTGGCTTGTAAAATGACAACATTATTACAGTTCAAGTAGATCTTTTGAATATAAATAAAGAGAATTGCATAGGATTGTAGGATGAACAAAATTTCTTTATATGGCTTCAATATAATAATAGTCATGGAAATAGTGAATGACAATACATAAGATGATTAAGAAGAGAATTCTAAAAAATCTGTAAGTAAACAAAGTATTTTGTTCTAAGATGAGCTATGATGATTTATTTAGTCTATCGAATATGTAACTGTTAATGATATTTTTAACATTTAGTTTAAGGATAAATGGTATGTATAACATCTAATTTAGTTTTTTTGTAGGGGAAATGTTGTTGGGTTTCGTGCTCTCACTTTTCTAAAGTGTTTTGTGGGTGATATTGATGGTAAATAAATGAAATGATCAAACATGAGTAAATATCCGAAAAAAGAAAAGTATTTGTTTATGGTGGATACCTAAAACAAAACAAAATATAAGGGTTTTTTTTTTAACAGACGGAAGGAAAGAAATATTAAATATGATTAATTTGAGGATAGATGAACAAATAGTGTTAAGTCATTTTTTTATTGTTTCGACCTTAGTATCATCATTTGTACAAGCCTATAGGAAACTTAAGGGGAAAGTAAAAATGAAAAGGAAATACACAAAATTAAGTAAAAGGGATTTAAGAAGTGAAATATAGTTATTCTTTTTATAAAGCCGTTAATCAAAGGACTTTGGGTCAATTTTCTTACTAAAATTCATAATATTATTGCAATTTAAATTTAAAATAAAGTTTATACGTGCAACACACGTCATATTTGCTAGTATTATGAAGTGGTGTTGTCCCACATTGGAGAATTAACATTCTCTAATCTTGTTTAAAAGTAACTAAACAAGTGAGTTTATTAATAAGTGGGTTAAGTGAATAAAGACAGACCCTCGCGTGCTTGGGCCTTGCCTTGAGTCTCATTCGTTTTGGGCCAAGAAGCAAAATGTTATTGGGCCGAGCAGGCAGCCCAATGATCCAGCCGTTGTGATCGCCGCAGTGACAGGCGCTGCAACGGCAACATCCCGCGAATCTCGGGTGTAATCCCTAGAATCTAGGGTGTATCAATCCACTAATTTAGGAGATACGTTTTTGAACGTCTCCTACTCCTCCTAATGGGCCTTTGACGACCAAGACTCCAAAAACCCTAGAGTTTGATGTGCCTATATATAGGAGCTTGAGAGAGCATTCATGGAAACAAGTTCATTCTTAGGTTTTGCATACACTCATCTCTCTTTGCATCCTTTTTTCTTCACGAGTTCAGTCCTCGTCTCACTCTAGTTCGCCGGAGCTCCAAGGTCTTGTGGTGCTACTACCGAGGAGACGAAGCAGTTTTATCTTTGGGGACGATACGCCAAAACCGAGAGCACTACCGGGGCGTATCTCGTCTTGCGGAAAGAGGGCTTTCCTCAACTCGGCTATTTCATTCATTTGTATTTAGTTTCGTTGTATTCAGTTGTTATTTCCGACTTGAGTTGTAATATTCTATTTTGTTTATAATAGTAGTTTTCGCCCCTGGCAAGTTATCTCTCTGTATCCGGCATTGTACTGCTACAGTGGTTAGCACATTGAAGGATACAGAACTATTCGACAAAAACCCAACACATAATTCTTTATTGTACAAATTGCATCTATTAACAAGACTTTTTGGGCATTATTCTGTTCACAAACATGACCTTCAAAATGTGGAACAAAAGAATATGACATTTACAATTTAGGCAATTTACAACACTGGTCCGATTTCCGGTGGGGTCGAACTAACGTGGCATAGGATTTGTCCGTCGACTAGGGCACAACTCGAGAAATAAGGTGTGATAGTCGAGGATTGAGTTATGCCACGTCAGTTCGGCCCTGACTGGAAATTGGGCTGTTGTCAAACTGCACAAATTATAAACTCATGCATCCATATATGCTGCCTTATAACAATATAGTTGCCGAATTTAGACCAATACCTGCGATCTTTGCACCATATACTGTTGGTAGCTCTTCTTAGCATCTTGAATGGCCTTCTGTACTTCGGTAAACATTTGCAACGAGCATTCTGCGAAGCTGTCCAGTCTGACGATAAAACCTTCCAAACTCGTCCTTACACGTTCCAAACGAGGCTCAGCATCATCTCTCATGATATCGATCATAGGCTCGTTTCTGCTGTTCTTGTCTTGACGGGGAAGAAACTGAGCAACTTCAGCAGCCAATTCCTTGATAGAATCTTCGACTCCCTTTGAGGGCAAGGCTTCGATCATGTCCAACCAGGCCCCACATATCATGTATATAGGAGGGCCACAGTGTCTCATGGATGGAGGCCTCACTCTTCTGTTCCTCTTGGAAGGTTTCTGCGTGAGCAAGACGCACTTAAAGAGCCACTTGTCGATGGCTTCCACGTAGATTTTCTGGGCGCTAATCCATTTTGTGAAGACGGACGATAAAGAGCTGAGTTTATGGCCTAGGTGGATGGTGTTCTGTCTTTGTAAATCTGATTGCATTTTCGATTTCGTGATTTTAGGGGGATGGGATACTGATATGATGAGTGATTGTAGCTTGTGGCATTCCACCATTGTTTCCCACATCCTCCTTAACCTGCCATTAGCGACAAGAAACAAGTATATGAGATGAAGGGATAACTGAGAAGGTAGGAAGGAAAAAACATCAAAATGAGGAAACGAGAAACGGGAGAAAGCGAGAGACTAAATTTGGCATTTATAGAAATGGAAAAATCTGATAGTTCTGAAGTTTTGCCTGGAATATACCCTTCGATTAACTCCTCGAGCTGTGGCTGCAGCTCCGTGTCTCTGATCTCCTCTATTTTCTTTGAGATTGAGTTGATTCTGTGAATAGCTACTGTAATTCTTGAATGTAGATCTTTGACGGCTGCACGAGTCTTTTCAGTATTCTCTCCTCGTGATTCTCTCTGTCGAAGAAGCTTGCACTTTTGATCAAAACTACTCCGAAGCACCTCACTAGCCTGCAGGCAGAAGGTATCGGAACTCAGATTAACAACCGTAGTACTTGACTGCATGCAATAAACCAAAAAGATACATGGAGTACCCAATACCCTTCTACATCCACTTCTCAAAATTTAAAAATTTTAATCGCTGCATGAAAAAGACAGACACCAAAAGTTGGCCTAACGATAGAGGTTAATGCCTGAGACCAAAGGTCTCGGTTTTGAGTCCTCCATGCCAGTCTTTAAATTTCATGTTAATTGTTTCAACAAAAATAAATAAATACTGCCTTCTCGTGCAAATAACGAACCAAATCATTTTGGCTTCTCTGTCAGTTATTGAACACCAAAGATACTTTCTACCTGTTATCATTCTGTAGTTGGGTCATACCCTATCCTGATAATTTGAAATCGTTTTACTACACCGGAAGCATGGAGGACTTTAGCCCCCTCACTCTTATTAGTTCCAAGTATAATAACAAGAAAACATGACTCGGAAAATCAAGTTAATCAATTGCAGAAACAAGATGCATATCATCCAGTAAGCAGATGAGATCATGAGCTGACCTTAACTTCGTCGTAGAGCTTCTTCTCCCATGCGTAAAGCCTATCTAAGGTTGAGGCATGACTTCCAGAGACCATACAAAAGTTGTCGAATAGAATGTTACTAGGATTAGAAATATCATCACTGGAGTTCATAGCTGGAATATTCCGAGACGAATGAGAATGAAAGGATGATGTCCGGTGCCAAGTCAAGTACTTGACTGAATTTTGAGAAGGCTCTGAAAATGGGAAAAAAGTCAAGTTGAGTTACAGTGCAAGCATTGTGCCGAGATCCAAGAACCTGACAGTTCGTAAATAAACCACTCTAAAGATTAAGCTATACTCAAAAGGCGAAACAAGCTAAGTAAAGCTTCCTACCCTCTCGTGCCTCCAAAATTAGTAAAAGTCTTCCACGAGAGTTTAATAGACTTCTGAGTTTTGAGCATATACCTTCCATAATACACCACAAAGATAGATGACATGAAAAGTTATTGATCACATAGATGCTCTAAGTTAAGTTCAACCCTCTAGACGATATCAATATCAACCCGAAATATCTTGAAACAGAACAATACATCAAAAAGCTATAAAACTTTTTTCTGAATCTACACTCACTACAGGTAATTTTTCTCTTTTATCCTTCTCCTGGAATGGATTTCTAACCTACAACCGGTTAGTAAAATGTCTATAGATGAGATATATGATTTGTGCGGAAGTTAAAATTCTGTCCGATGAAAACATTGAATAAGTTATAGGTATCAAAATTATGTCCGATGAATACATACGACCAAGATTGCATGTCTTTTACTTCGCAATTCACATTACTATAAGCTGTTGGCAAATTCAAATCTCTGGCATGATTCACCCACCTTGTTGAACCTCACTTGGATCCTCCCCGCAAGAGAAACAAGAATTTAGTAGTGATGCAGCTGCTAACCGACCTGCCAAACAAGGGAACATTTAATCAAGGAGAAGACTGAAATTATAGGTACGTAGACATGGTATACACCTTATTAAATTTATCAATTCATAAACAAACAGCTTAGTAATATACACCTCGCTGCATTTTTCCTAATAAAATCTAAACTGAATGATTACATGTTATCCAGATAATGCATCATTTGACAGCCTAAATAGAAATATGTGATAATCCCCAAGTCAAAATTTATCCTGAAAATCTCATTTTGAAGAAAATCACTAACTTAAAGCATGCATAAGAAACCAACAGAAAGAGTGGGAGAGAGTGGGGGAGAGTTACGTTCCCTCCCAGTCAAAACTGGACGAATATGGAATTTATTGGCTTCAAGCATCCGTGGAACTTCTTTCCCAGATTCAGATGCCTTAACAAAAAGCTGTTCAATGTCGTTGATGCTAGAAAAGAAATCCTTGGGTTCCACCTTGTGTTCAGGTTCACTTCCTCCGAATCCTGTAATTTTAACATCATTCCTACTAGGCTGTAAATCAGGAGACTTATTTTTTTCACCATTTGCAAAAGTAGTCTTTGATACTACACTTTCTGAGTGCTTGATCGATGAATCGCCACTTATAACATCAACCTTTCTTTCGTTCACTTCATCAGAACTCAAATCCTTGGCTTCTGCTCCTCCACTGATTGGTGAGTTGCCATGGCTGGCGCCCTTCATCACGGTGTTAACATTTTTAAAACTCCTAACGAGTGAAGCTGGAGACGGTTCATCAAATTCTTCTTCCGATTCCAGCAATTCTTCTGTTTTTCCAAAGGATAAACTCTCATGTACATTCTCCAAATCAGGAATTCCTTCCTCTTCTCTGAGATGCCTAATCTCATCAGAGCACTCTGAACTCTGATCGAACATTCTCTTTCCATCTTCGGAATAATCGTTCTCCACATTTTGGAACAGCCCAAAATAATCCCATGGCGGTGGGTTATCTAGTGGAGGAGTAGTTGAATCAACAGATATCACAATAGGCACAGAAGGCTTTTCTTCAACTTTTTTAGACTCTGTCTCCGTATATTTCATAGGATGAGCTTCAAACTGGCTCGAGGCTCGAGTTGAAGGAGTTCGCAGCAGATCCTCCGTCCTATCTACATGTTGTGATTGAGGCAGAGACGAAGAAGAAAAACGAGTGACAGACTTCTCAATCAAAGCATGAGGCTCACTTCTTAGAGCATAGGCAAAAGGTTCGACTAGAACATCAGGTTCCACAAATTTCCTCAATGCGGCCCCGATGATTTTCAGTTCCTCAATGTAAGCACTGTGAGCTGCCGCAAGAGAACACCTGCCATTAAGTGCTTGTTTGATAAACTTCTTCCTAGCACGGCAGAGCTGCAAGCTCTTGTCTTCTTCCGATTTGGAATTCGTGGCTCCCATTACTTGCACCTAGCCCTACTCATATAGTTTCCTATTCAACATCACGGCTTCTAGCTTCCAAAATTCCTATAGCCCCAAATTAGAATGAAACACAAATCAATCACTCAAATCTAACATTCAATATTTACATGATCACATTTAACCTTCAAAACATTAAGATTCAGTATAATGCAAGAACAATGTATTCTTAGATTCTTGGATACACCCTCATGTCAAAGGGAGCTTACCCAGAATTGTATGAAGTTTCAGCTTATGGAAAATAGGGAAGTTGGAACACATTGAAATCCTTGAAAAAAATGCTCAGAAAGCAAGAAAGGGCAATCAGAACAGAACTCCTTGAAATTGAATAAAAAATACCAAACTAAACTTGAAAAATGCAATGCAAAGAACATGCACAATCCAACAACACCAATGACTAGTTCAATCCAAATCGAAACCACCACAATTTTACATGCTAAAAAAGCATAAAAAGAACCCAAGGGGATCAAGGATAAAGAAAAAGAATTCTTTGGTATTACCTTTTTCCATTCGGACATGAGGAAAAGCTTATCTACAGTTTAAATTCCAAAGTGTCGGTGGTAGTGAAGGCCCCTAGGAGTGAGTTCACTGCAGATTACGATAGGGAGAATCTGAGCACACATACACACAAAAAGGATGAGAGAGAAAGGAGGTAAACTTTTTGATGCGGTTGTGTGAGTGCGCATATATATGACAGTGAGCCTGTCACGTAGGAAAAAGGCAAATCGGGGGGAGATGGGCCGCAGCAAAGATTGCATGCAATGCAACCAAATCCCATTCCGCCTGTGAGAGAGAGGGGGGGACGTAGCAGAAGAAAAGAAAATTCAACTATTCAAGTGGTTGTAGAAGGAAAAAACAAGAGCCTTTTCACGGAAGATGTTGTAAAAGTCACAGCGTTCGTCCTACGCGGGCGGTAAAGGGAAACACCTCTCTCTCTCTCTCTCTCTCTCTCTCTCTCTCTCTCTGTTGTTTCTGCACTACAGCTCCTGAGGGATTCGTGGTCCCAGACCATCATCTTTTCATGTGTTTGTGTTTTGCACCTTCTGTTTTAACAGTTTTACTATATACTCCCTCCCCGCTAGAGGTGCCCACGGTTCCGGTTCTGGTTCTAACCGGAACCGAACTGCCGGTTCCGGTTCCATCGAGGGAGGAACCGAAACCGAACCGCAAACACACGATTCCGGTTTCGGAACCGCCGGTTCCGGTTACGGTTCCGGTTCTAACCGGAAAAAACCGGACAATTATTATTATTATTATTTTTTTAATTTTAAACTTTTTTATTTCATAAGGCTTTGAACATTCTTTCAATTTTATAGGTGTTCCTCATGCAACTCTTCTCATAGTTTGGGATGTGTTAGATATCACATATCAAATAAATAAGAAGCTTGAAAAGTGTAATACTCTTATAAAAACAATAAACATATCTCACAATGAAGAAATAACAAATGGGTGTTTGAGAGTAACACTTATATAATTGAAAAAAGTCCAAATTATATATATATTTAGTTATTATTTATGAAGTTTAACAAATAATGTTATATTTGTTTATAAATTATATTTAAGAAAAAAATAAGAATAATAGAATTTATATAAATTGGACGGTTCCAAAATTTAGAACCGCCGGTTTGGAACCGGAACCGGAACCGAACCGCCGGTTACGGTTCCAAGCCTTAGGAACCTTAACCGAACCGACGGTTCCACCGGTTCCTTTTCCGGTTCCGAACCGCCGGTTCCGGTTCCGGTTAAAAAACCGCCGGTTCCGGTTACGGTTACGGTTTTAACCGCCGGTTCCGGTTCTTTTGAACACCTCTACTCCCCGCTCCCAAATACTACCTCACTTTTCATTTTTATTCACCTCATTTATTAGTTACATTTTCTAAAATAGTAAAAAATACATGACTAAAATTCATTTTCTCTCTTTAAAATTGATTATAGCCCCGTATCTTTTTTTACATGGGTTATTGTGTCATTTCAATACATTGTTAATATAGTGTGATGAAGGTAGTATAAACTTTTAACTTAGGATTTAATACTGATTATTACTTCATCCGTCACACTTTAATTGTACAACTTTCTCAATCGAGTCTTCTTAAGATATGTTAATGGGTTGGGTACCCCACCTATTAAGTGATTCTCAAACCCATACCTATAAACTTTTTATATACCATATATTATATGTCCCAAACCCGATTAAATATTGTAATACCTATACCCAAACGAAACTCATGGGGTAATACCCGTTAAATTACCCGATAAACCCAAATACAATTAATACTATTTATTTTTTAATATAAATAAAAGGTTGTCTAATTTAATATACAATATAAATTACGATCGAAATTTTAATTTAAACATGAAAATCACCAATTGTATGCAAACTAAAAAATGTATATGAATTTATTATTGTCAAATAGTTTGTTTTTAGATATATGATTTCAACTTTTTATTTATTAATAAAAATCTATAAATTACTAATAGTTATAAATATTTTTATTTATAAACTATATATATCTATAGTTCTTATAACATATATATAGATATTTATCATATACTACTACTACCCAAATCCATTTCGGGTATCTACTCTATTATCCAAATCCGTCTCAAACTCAATTTATGCTACCCAAATTGCTCCAATTAAATTTGTAACTTTTGGTGCTTGATTTTCATGTGAAAGTATTTGGTCGATACAACTGCTTACTAGGTAATTGATTAAATGCTTAGCAGACTTTAGATGTGCACTTGAATTTAAAAGTCTACAATATTAGTAATGCTTGCTAGTAGATGATTTAAGAGCTTCATTGGGTTATTTGAAGTTAATAATTCTACCTTGAGTCTTAATAGGAGATATGTGAATCGTTAATATACTTTTACCATTTTATTGAGAAATGAATTGGTGATTAGTTGGGAGTTTCCCTTACATGAATCTAAATTAAACTGGTTGACTAATTAGTGATCTGAAGATCTTCAGCCCATATCATCGTTATCTTCAGCCCATCATCTTTAATTCTCGGCACATAAAGTGAAATCCACGATCTAGGACTGCATCATAATATGCTCCGACTTTCATGTGAGGGAATGATATTTATTTAATATTGATTATAGACTATAGAGTACGAACTAAGAAACAATATACACACCGGCAATTCTTTGATCAAAGATTAAACAAGATCGATTTTGCATCAGAAGTAAGGTTACAAGTTCTCTTATATAATAAAATCAAAAAAAAAAAAAAAAAAAAAAAAAAAAAAAAAAGGAAGAGGAGAGAGAGAGAACAATAGAATAGAAGGTTACAAGAAGCAATCCACAAGATTGACCATCACTATACATCACAACAAAATGCAGCAATTCGAAAGCTACAAATTCTTACTACTTTGCACCATCGATTGCAATCTCCAGACCTTGAAACTTAAGCCACACAGGACACACGTCCTCATAAAGAGATTATTTTCCGATGCAAATGCTCTCCGGCTGAATGGCCTTCTCCATGATGATGATCATGGAAGATCAAGGTGAGAACTCCAACTAAACAGAGAACTGATCCTACGAGAAGTTTGTCGTAGCGTTCCACCCAGTGGAACTTGAGCTGACTTGCACCGTAGAATGAGAGTGCCACTAGTGACGTCATCACAGTTATCGTGCTGCAATATTGACATAGTAACGTGTCAGTGTATTTTGGTGAATTGGAAGTAATTTCAACTAATGTTAAATAGCAAGGATTCATCAAATATTCTCAATCGAATACATTCATGACAGGGTTTTGGCTAAAAGTATAAACAAGCTGGTGATTTGATAATGATGATTCGAAACACTAAAGCCACAAAGATTGTGATATGATTCTACATTGCACAGGCAGATAGAATACCTAGATGATTTGATTCCTTTTAAAATAGAAAGAAGAATCATCAAGCAACGACAGGAGCCAGCCATAAGCATGAACTGAAATGCCTAGTTTTTTACATTTGTGTTATAACTACAAGTAAATAAGCTAACCTATTATTTTACTTTGGGAGTTGAAATCATCTAGCTGCTGCAAGATCTAATACATGCAGTTGTAATAAATAATGTTCGACAATAAAGATAAGGCAAAAGGTAGAATGTAAACAACATACACATTACCTGAATAAGAGTACTATAATAGCAAGCACCATCATTGAGGATGAGTTTCCGACAGCAAGAAATACAGGAAGAGTGGTTGCACAAGGAGACAATGCAGGAACAAGAACAAGACCAGCAACAGCCATTTTTTCCATAGGTTGATTGTGAGAATGGCTGTGACCACCCTTTCCACTCAGAAACAATATGATGTAACCACCTCCAAGAAAAATGAGCAACAACGATGCAAGTTTATGCACAGTTTCCTCTCCTGCTATAGTGTTTGTTATGGTGATTGCAGTTATGCCAAGTAGCGAAGTGGATAGGACATGCAATACTGCTCCAAATGCAGCTGAAAGCAAACAAATATGAACGTTTAAATTGCAAGAAAGTTAAGTGGCAGACATAGTTAGCAAGAGGATGCTCTAAAATGAATTGATTTGAGTTCTTATGATTTTGCAAGAAGGATGATTAAAGCACAGTAATAAAACAGCAGTCAGTCAAATATCAAAGTGAGCAGGTTAGAAGTAGAACTCAATGTATCACTTCCAGAAAAGTAAGTAATGAAGGTATAACATGAGAAGGCTCTTAAAGTTTACAGAATGGCAGTTTCGTTTTCTCAAGATATGCTGTATCACTGAATTCCACTGTTCAATTCAATTCATGCTGGTGATTCTATGAAATAGTATTTCTTGGTCAGCAAATATGCTGATGAGGCGAATTGTTAACATAAATATCAGTAGAGGTGTAGAAACAGATTCAACAGACTCTAGTAATGAGGAGAATTTTCAAGTGCAGATGAATTCTCACACCATTTTATACAGAGCACAGCTTCTACACTTCCAAAATATAATCCAACACGATGTCATGGCCATGGATACATACACCTCCTCTTACAATCCAGTCGAACATCAAGTAACACAAACAACAATCCACAAAGCCCTACCGATCATTCCCTATAGCAGGAACTCTCACTGAAATACGATATACTACGCAGTAGATAACAAGTAACAGCAATGTTGCATCCAGATTGACTGTAAGTGCAAATTTCTTGAACTATTTACTCACAAATCGCGCAACAAGAACATTCGACAGCATAACAGAACTATAGAGCATATCACTCCTGTAACATTCCACTGATCAAACACTATTAGCAAAATCCTTTGCCCATTTCATGCTTAACTTAGCAAATAACAAAACAAATGCTTCACAGCCTTCCCCAAAGATTTTATTCCCCTTTCATAATGCATTTGAATCTCAACTCCAACTACCCCATTAGCCGATTACAAGGTAAAATCATACAATGCTATCCCAGATCTCGCAAATTAACAAACCCTTCACCCACTAAAGAAACAAAAAAAAAAAATCCCAAAAAATAAATAAATCGCGAGCATCACTTACTGACAAGTAGAGTGCGAGAAAGCGTCCACTTCTGAGCTCGGCCGACAATGGAAAACGGCAGCCAGTGAGTCGGAATGAAGGAGTGAAGCAGCGAAACGGTGGCTATGCCACCGATCGTCGACAAGTCTTCCGCCGTAATTCCGCCCTCCATTTTCGCCTTCTCTACTTCACCCTTTTCCCTGGTTCGCCAAATTCAATGAAATTTGCGTTTGGGTATGTATTATATTTATCACGATTGTACACTTGTTTTGCAGGGAGATCAGATTCAGGTGGAGAGAGAGAGAGAGATGCGTGAAAATATGGCGAACGTTAACTAAATGAACCAATATCAAGTTAGAAATACAAATAGAAAAAAAAAAAAATGAAAAATACAAAATAGAAATACAAATAGAAATACAGATGCAAATACAAATAAAAAATAAATAAATGAATTTTGCCTAATACGTATCGAATTATGGTTTTTTCATTTCACTCATTTTGTTGTACTTCATTCATCTATAATAATTACGCATGATATTTCATTTTCGTCCGTCCATAATATTTGTGCACAATCCATTTTACGTTCGCTCGAGGATCCATTCCCCCTCTACCCATCTGGCCCACTACTCTTTACCGATGGATCAACTACTATTTACCAAATCCATATCCAATTACATATCGATGTCTTATTGTTCGATCTTAGGGTGCCTCCAACAATAAAAGTTGGATTCAACTATTAGGAGGTGCCACATCAGCTTTTAATACCCAACAACTTTAAAAACCTACACTCTCCAACAATAAACTCAACTTCTAACTTTTATGTGGGTCCATCATATACAAACAATTAATTATATATCTATATACATATTTTAAACTATATTTCAACCAAAAATTATATACAATAGGAAGATTAATTTTTTATATATTACGAATTTTATTTAATATATAATTTTAATAAAAAAATTACGATTTTAATAATTATATGTTATAATTAAAATTAAAATTTCATTAGGAAAAATAAAATTTCATAAGACAAATCATGCATAATTAAATTGAACTAACTAGAAATACATAATTAAATTGGAAATCACAAAGTTAAATTAGAAATACATAATTAAATTGGGTGAGGCCCCACATAATTTAAGGAGTTGAGGTTTTTATTTGAGGAGTTAGGTTTTTATTTCCAACTTTTTAAAAAACCCCCAATGGTTAATACTCAACTTTTAACAACTTTTTAACTTAAAAACCCAACCATTGGGGGCACCCTTAGTTTCTATATATATTGAGGACATTTCATCGAGGCCAGATGAACCATTAGAATGACCTCCGTTTGGTTAGCTCTTTTCTCAACTCTCATACGGGCGAGTTGAACAATAGGTAGTTGCCTTTCATTCATGTGCTAGGGCAAATGAGTCCAAATGAGTTGATTTTGTTTCCTCTGCCGAATATGTTTCACCTAATTAAAAGTGTTCGCACTAGAACTAGATCATATTATAATACTAGCAAGTTTAACGTTTATATCGTATCTCAAGGAAAACTTTACAAGCACTTAATAATGTGGTAAAAATAAAAATAGTTGAGGTCTCTTTCTTATATGAAAGCTTGTCGTTCCCAAGAATCAAGTGTTGAAAGGTTTGATATATAGATCGTTTCTTGTATACAAACACAAGTGAAAAGATCTTTGTGTTCTCTTCGGTGTATTGTACCGTAGTTCAATATATTAGTATATCTTTGAGGTATGTTATTTTTGTTATGTCGAAAGAATATTAATTTTATACGAAATCTTTCAGTCTATTGTTTCGTATCAAAGTAACTTTTATTTTTATTATTATAATAAAATGTTAACAATATCAAAACATTATAATAAAATTTCAATAATTCTACATAAGGTTGAGCATAGGCATATTATGATATATTGATCTATCGATATACCGTATGAGATAATATATCTCGCTATTTAAAATCGATATATTTACCTTACCGTAGTCTTACGGTTGCTATGATACCTTACCAAAATTTTCAGTATACCGTATTTTCGTTATTTTTTCACTATGATGTGATTGATAAATCAAGGTTTCAGTAGATCTCCATCTCCCTAGCCCTAACCTAATCACTAATTTCTTCCAACACATTGTAGACAATAACTGTACAAGGCTGCAGAAATAGCCAAGTTTACATGCACAACTCAGTCACATTAAGGCAGAATTAGGCAACAAATTTCATTAGCATATTAGTATATACTCCCTCCGTCCCGCCCGATTTGGCCCGTTTTCCAAATCGGGGTGTTCCGGCCGACTTGGCCTATTTCCTTTTTGGGACCAACATTACACTTTCACTTTTTTAGTTTAATACTTTTAAATTGTTAAGAATTAATTTGATTGGCTAGTTTTAATTTTCCTTTATTGGGAACACAAATTCAAGGTTATTAATTAATGTAATTTACTCCTCCTTAAAAAGTGTGCCCAAACGAAATGAGTCAAATCGGGCGGGACGGAGGGAGTACTAGCAAACATAACGTGCATATGCACGTTAAACTCGTGATTTTAAATCTTAATAACATTTTTATTTTAAAAGTAATATTTATAATTTATGTTTTTATGTGACATCAAAACCTTCATTTTTTTTATTATAATAATTTGATATGAAGTTATTTATATAAATAATAGTAGTATTTATATTACTCCCTCTGTCCACCATTTACTGACACTATTACTATATCGGGACGTCCACCATTTACTGACCCTTTCTATTTTAGGACGTAGACCCCACAATCACTTTAACACTTTATCTATTTACTTTTTATTACTTTAACATTTTAATGGAAGCTTCCATGCTAGGCTTGACTTAAAATTTACTCTCCACAAACAAATGACACTTGGCATTTGTTCAATTAAAATATTGGGTGATTTTGTAGAGGGGTTTTCTTTTGGTTTTTTCATGAACCGGGCCAAGGTAAGTAGACCGCGTTTTTTCTTCAGTTAATAAGACCTGCTGCATGCAGGCGTCACCAATTGTATCTAAAAATTAATTTAATTGTTGAAATTATTTTATTCTTTATTTGCTCATTCATTATTTATTTTTCTATTTTAGATTATTGTTGAATTAGTTTATGATATTGTAAAATTAAAGCCTTTTTTATTTAATTATATGCTAAATACACTTAGAATTTTTAGTGGATTTACATATGATAGTTTATTTATCCGAGTTATACTTGTTTCGTCCTATCGAACTGTATATGAGATAAAATATAGTAACGCCTACAACTTGGTGAGACAATATCAATTTCACTAGATTTATTTGCTATTTTGGATAGTTCCATTTCATTAGTTATATTTACTTAAATAGAAAGAACTAAACCTTCATTTTCTATGTATACCCAATATTTTTCATTTTCAATATTTATAAATAAAATTTTGTGATGAAATGATATATGACTGGTGAAATATGAAGGAGTGGATATGTAAGAGTTTATATTTGAAAAAATGGAGGTATACATAAAAAATAATTAAGAATTGTAATGATTGTTTTTTTGACATATTTCATTTTGACATAAGATTTTAAGTGCAATGTTTAAAGTGAAAAAGTAAAAGGTTCACATTAGATTTAAGCCTTAATTTTTTCATTTTAAAAGTATGAGAGTTCATGTAAAATGACCCGATTAAAAATTCAGGACAATTGAAATAAGGAGTAATCAATTGAAATGTGAGCACAATTATGAATATATTTAATTTGTACTTCTAAGACTTTTATTCAGTGATAGTACTAATATACTTGTTTCGTTTTTTTAAGTGTTCTACTTACCTTTGTTTCAAGTGCTTAATTTCAAAATTTGATGGTAATTTGGCTACTATTTTTCTATTTTTCTATTGTCATTAATGTCTACATTCATAACTAGTTGTGACTTAAATTAAAGATAAAGAACATTAAATAGGGTTACGATTGTGAATCTAGCTAATTCTTAAGTTCTTACAATTAGAGGATGGAGATACTGAAGTAAAAAAAAAAAAAAAAACATAGGAAGTAATAAGTGTTGTTGCGTTTGGACATGAGTATGTACTCACTCCGCTCCACTGGACAAGAGACTTTCTGTTTCGACACGGGAATTATGACGAGAGTGATGATAGTGCGTTAAAGTGATATGTAGTGGGTTAAAATGTTATGTCTAACTTTTTATTGGGTTGGAATAATCTATTTTGGAAAATGTCCATATATCAGTTGGACGTCTCAAAAAGAAAAAACTTCATTTAAGAGTGAGACAGGAGTGTAATAATAAAAAAAAATTAAAATATTATAATGAAACAATATTAATGAA
Source organism: Thymus mandschuricus (assembly GCA_029379335.1). Taxonomy (NCBI): domain Eukaryota; kingdom Viridiplantae; phylum Streptophyta; class Magnoliopsida; order Lamiales; family Lamiaceae; genus Thymus; species Thymus mandschuricus. Next base: position 15,180,522 of record CM057075.1, on the reverse strand, counting down.
TCACATTAAATGTAATTACCATATAAAAAAAAATTAAAGTTAAGCTAATCCAAAATATTAAGTATATAATGGACTTTCTATTAAGAGTGATGGGACATTAATTATAATATTGTTATGTAACTAAAACACTATTACAATATAAAATTATAATGTAGCAAAAAAGAAAAATTAGAAAACACAAATCCTTAAAATGCGTCCATTTGTATGGAAAGTCTTAATCTACTAATTAAGACACAATTAAACAAAAGGGGGAAAAAAAATCTATTAAACTGACCGGTTCGACCGCCAGCAACTATATCACTTTTATTGATTAAAAAATGCCACATGTCAAGTGGTTATGGTGAGTGAATTTTGAGTCCTATGTAGCATGGAACTCACCCAATGTAATACTATTAAAAAAATCAAATAGACCCACAATTATTCCACTTTAACACTTTAACCCATTAATTTATTACTATACCATCAAAATGCAAAAAAACCTGTGCTCAAGAGGTCACTAAATGGTGGACGGAGGGAGTATATCTTATGAGTGATAGAACGCAATATAAAATATTCATTGGTCTCATATTTATAATAAAAGTGTCATACGTCGTGTATAAAAATGTTGATTGATCTGAATAAAAGTGACAATCCTATTACGATAGAATATTCAATATTACAAACTTGGTATTGCAATAATTTAATATTATGGTTATTTATAATTTTATGAATGAATAATAAAAGTATATTGTATCCTCCACGACATACAATATTATTATTCTTCTTTTCCTATAGAAATGTCAATTGTCATGAACATATCAATCAATTTAATCTCCACGACGGTTTTTAAAAGTGTCAAATATTTTAGATAAATATATCGATTAAAATATAATATCAAGTATTATGAATAAAAGTATCTTAGAATTCGGCTACATCGTGCAACCTGGCTAACAAGATTTGATCATCAATAAATGAAATTGTAATTAAAGAAAACTATTTTTAATTAAATATTATTGATCTTTACAAATTTAATATAAGTGAAAAGGTAGTGTAATACTATAAGTTCAAATTGATTACTAAAGTTATATTTGAATATATTTTTTTCTTGTTTCATCATAAAGATAATATTTATTTATCAATTTTGAAAAAAAAAAAAACTCACATAATATACTAAACTATAATTTTCCTTGATAAATAAAGTATTACTAATAATTGAAACTACGCCAATAGTTTTTGTTGTCAATTGTCGTGTATAAGGGTGGGTCGGTACGATGTATCTTAAAATTTTCTTCATACCTAATATTTTCCCTTAAATTGCGGTATGCAAAAATTCCATACATTAACCTTATCGTACATTTCGGTATACCTTAAGTCAGCATACCTTAATTTCGGTCTGGAGCAAACAACATATTTTTACCTTACCATACATTTTGGTATACCTTACCACAGTACGGTATGATGGTATACCTTTGATGTACCTTAATTTTGGTACACGGAAAAAATATTTTTATAACAAATTTTTTTACATAAAAGTTTATTAATGATATATATTCGACAATATTAATAATATCGTGACATTATAATAGTAACACATTAATTATATTACTAACTTTCGGTATACGATTTGGAAAGGTATACCCCGACATCTGAAAGTTGATACCTTTACTTTACTAACTTACCGTAGTCTTACGGTACAGTATGTTACCTTGCCAAAAATCTCGGTATAACTTAACTACGGTATTTTCGATATTTTATCAGCACGGTATGGACAATATATATATCGAGTTTTCAGTATTTTTTTTCCCCAGTCCTAGCGCGTAAAAACTAGTACTCCCTTTGTTCTCCGAGTATGTTCTTTGACTATTTTGCCACTTATTTTAATATGTCCAAAATTACATGTTACGATGAAGTTAGGCCGAATTCGATATAGATTATTATATATTATGTAGCGTAGAATAATACTTTCTCCGGCTCATGATTTTTGACACTATTTCATTTTTAAACCGTCTCGTGATTTCTGACACCTTTCCTTTAAAAAAAATAATTATCATACTAATGGTACAATATGTTTACCGTTATTATAATTACTTTAAAAATCATCTAATCCCAAAAAATAAACATTAAAAAATAAAACTAAAAAAAAAATCTCCAAATTAAATTAGACAAAGTAATTATTTTTTAATTAATTATGAAGTAATAATAATACAAATAATATGAACATTAATAATAATAAATAAAATAATTTTCTGAAACTCAAATCCTGAGCAATCCTTTTCTGAACTCTAAACTTGAATTTAGATTGTTTGTTTTTTTCCTCTAATTTTCGAGGCTTCCCCCATTCCTTTGTTTGCATAAAGGGGTGAATAAATTATTATTTTAGGTAATAACAAAATTGGTATGTAGATAGAAAATTAAATATTTCGTATATGATGGATTCAATCTATACTTATATGATTGAAAAATAATAAATTCATTATTTTCGTGTATGATGGATTCAGTCTATACTTATATGATTGAAAAATAATTTTTAGGTAGTAGAAAAATTGGTAAGGACTATTTATAGACTATTTATGTTATTATTTTATTATTATACCAAATCATAAAAATTATACCAAATTATAAAAGGACTATTAGTATTTATGTTCTTATTTATATTACTATATTAAATTTAATTAAAGGGTATAATATTCAATTAAAGGGTAAAATAGGAAGTCTACATTTGGTAAAACAAGGCTCTGTGTAGATATTCAATTCAACTTCAAAAGAGACATGGAAAAAAAAAACCCTACTAAAAAATGCCCTCATCTTATCCAACGAGTAATCCTTCTTACTCTTGATGTTATTTACAGACTAATTTTTTGACTCTCTGAACTAAGAATGGCTGCTTAATGCCTATCTACTGAATTTTTATTTTCAGGTTCTTGAATTTATGTATCAGCGACTCTATCGATTTCTGTACTCTAGAACTCTCAGCTGGCCTCACAACCTTCGACGCCTCGTGCAAATTCTGGATTCCTCGACCCAAGCTAGCTATCGAAGGTGCTGAGGGAATCGATTCTGCAGCACACTCGATTCCGTCACCAAAAACAAGCAAACCTCCACAAGTTGCCATACTACATCCAAACGTCGCCCATGGCAGAACACCAACTCGCCTGATTTGGCGCTTTCTCATTATCTCGTAGAAAGCTGATCTCATGGCAGAAAGGCTCGTTTTCTCGGCAGAAGCTATAACACCGTGAGCCACTGCACGGATCTTCTCAGCAGAAGCGATAGCCTTCAAAGTCGAGCCTTTCAGTGAGGAACTCGCCATTCCTGGAGCTACCAGTTTCGTCTTTCCAAGAGCTAAAAGAATAGCCTTTTGGGTCTGAGATAGTACGATTTGGAGTGAAGTCGGTATATGAAGCGTTGCGACTTTTACCAAAGTTGATGCTGGAACAACTTTAGTGAGAGACGAGGCCCCGAGAACTGCTGTTGCACCAGCTCCAACTGCCACCACCGGCTTATCTGCTAATTTCCATTTCCTTTTGCCTCCATTAGAATTTTCAGTATCATCTTCAAGGTTGATAATAAGTTGATCAACCGTATCCTTAACCTCGGGAGGAATAGGAGTTCCCCAGTTCTTCCTTAGCCCGGCTAATCCACTAGCATCGACCACTGCCACTATCGATTTGTACTTTTTCATCTGGCTTCGAAGAGCTTGAGCTAATATACAATGTGCCTTATCATCCACAGGGAGTTCAGAGAACTCACATTTATCAGGCTCCGGATTTCTTATAGCTCGACCTGCATTATTCAAAGCAATTCGCAACCCTTCGACTGCAATCTTGAATGCATAAACTTCGGATAAGAGTCTATTGTCTGTGATTTCTCCCTTGTCGACATCACAAAGCATCTTCTGCGCACAAGCCAAAGCCGTGCCCATCGAGGGGATATCCTTAAATATATCGTGCAAATCAACGAGCAACGGATACATACATTTCGCAAACTGTGGAGCCTCATAATTAGCTATAGGCAGAATTTCCTCACTTGCCAACTTCAGAGGCTGGCTCACACGAAACAAGAACGGTGATAAGTACTTCACCATCTGAGACTGAACTTCATCCACTACCTGAAAAGCCCTAGAATTCAGAGACAAGAGCGAGTTTCCGACTCTATGCTGAACCAAACTACATAGCTGAGAGGTGAAAGCAGACGGGAGACCCGTACTCGAATCCCCCCCACCTTCCGAATCCCCCTCAGAGCTGCATTCAGCATCATCACTCGAGGTGCACTTCACGAAGGGGGACTCGAGCATCAGGAACGCCGAACCTACTTCCTCGGCCGTTCTCTTGGCTGCAACTAGGTGTCCATTGAAACTCACTCCGAAAATCTCTCTCAACACCAAACTCCCTGCAACATCCTCATACTTCTCCTTGTTAATCCTATGCATAAAGCAATTCCTCAAAACATCAAACACAGAAGTGGGAACAACAGTATCATCACCATCAAATCCACCATTACCACCACCTCCGTCATCATCGGAGAATCCAAACCTACCTTCCCTCAATCCATCCATCTCCGATTCGCTCAACTGCCCCACTTGCACAAAAACTGCATCAGGCTTAATTTCTCTTATCAAACACTCAGCATCCACAGCTGACCTCTCTGACAAATTCTGAACAGCTAATACATAAATCACGGCCTGCGATTCGGGAGCCCGAATCGCGTAAACGAAATGCTTCGTGCATTCTGGAATCGATAGTTTCTTAACGATTCCATCCGATTCCCTCAAGTCATTAGGGTTTTTGTACAGGAGTAGAGTGGAGAGAGGCCATATGTTTTGAACATATTCCACCATAGCCCGCATCACATAAAATCCGCGAATAAATGTAAATTAACATCAAACGCAACCTTCAAGATTCAATTTTTTGTTCTTTATTCAGTCAATCGAGTCGCCAATGGAAAGATTAACAGGATTCAAGGGTTGAAAGAGTACCTGGCCTGGTGTGGATGATGAATCAAGGGTTTTCTGGGAGGTTCCGAAAAATCTTGAATCGGGTGGGAAGAAGAAGCAGGATTGACGCTGTCTCGAATAATTAGCACCCAATTGGGTAAACTCTGATCTTCATATCACTAATTAATCTCTCTTCTATCATTTTCTCTCAATATTTACCCAATCAAAAAAAATCTCTCTTTTGTTTTTAATATATTTGACCCAATGTAATTAGATATGAAATATAGTAAAATACAAAAACGCTTCATTATATACTGTAGTGCGGATACTCTTAATGTGTCTACCACTAATATGTCAGTATTAGAATTTTCCTTTTTAAATAGGTAGTATAATAGTATATTTTAATTTATGTTACGGAGTATTTAATGAGGGGGTGTTTGACTAAGTTTATAAGCGCTGTGACTGCTTATAAGCATTATAAAGTGTTTGGCAAAATAAGCTCTCTAAGTCCTTATAAACTCTCAAAATAAGTTCCAAGTGCTTATAAGCACTCCAAAAGATAAGCTCCTCCACCTCAACTTATTTTTCCAAAATTGGACTTTTTCATTGAATAAATTTATATTATTTTTATATTTTTATTATATACACTTCCATTTGGTTGTATAAAATAATATATTCCCAATTTTTTTTTTTTCAATTTCAGAGTTTAATTAATATTGAGCTTATAAGACCATCTCCAACCCTATACTCTATTTTGTAATATGCTACACTTCAAAATGCAGTATGACATACTATATTTTAGAAATCCATTCCAACCACGCACTTTATATACATACTCTATTCGTAGTTTTCCATTTATTTTACATGATTAACATTTCCTAATGTATCATAAATATTGAATAATTAATAAAATTGTATCTTAAATAACATAATTTAAGTATATTGTGGATTGCTAATTATTTATTTTTATAAAATTAAGTACGTCAAATTAAATAAAAATTATAAAATTTAGTTATAAATAAAATATAAAATACAATAAATTATAAAACAAATTATATTAATGAAATTTAGTTAAATTACTTTTTTTTAGTTTAATATTGTTCAAATAGTGAAAATAGAGTATGAAGTTGAACAGTAAAACTCCATATATAGAGTTTTACTGTTCAATACTCGATACTCTAGCTGCAAAATAGAGTACGGTTGGAATGCCCTCCGTACTCCAAAATGAAGTAATACTCCATTTTAAAGCATGAGTTGGAGATGCTCTAATCTATTTTATCCAAACACTTTGACAACTTATAGGATCTTAAATCTATGAGCTTATAAGCTCTTAAAACATCTTATAAGCAATTGGTGCTTATAAGCTCCTCAAAATAAGCTTAGAGGGTGTTTGGCTAACCTTATAAGTTAGCTTATAAGATGTTTGACTGCTTATAAGCTGTTAGACTGCTTATAAGCACTCTAAATGTGTTTGGCAAAATAAGCTCCTTGGGAGCTTATAAGATGCAAAAATAAGCAAAAAAGTGCTTATAAGCACTCCAAAAAATAAGCTCCTTCACCCCAACTTATTTTTTTAAATTTTGCTTATTTACCACTATAATTCTATTTTATTTTTATATTATATTATATACACTCCCATTTGATGTTACAACATTATGATTTCAATTTTTTTTTTAATTTTTTTTTAATTTTCAGATTTTATTTTTTTATTATCTCATTGAGCTTATAAGCTCTTTTATCCAAACACTTCAACAACTTATAAGCTCTTACCCTCGTACATCTTATAAGCTTTTAAACATCTTATAAGCACCTAGAGCTTATAAGCATTTTGAAATAAGCTTAGCCAAACGGGCCCTTAGTCAAACACCCTCTAATAGTATGATACGTTATCTGTTAGCATATTAATAATGTTCATGATAGGTAGGACCGTAGGAGAGCACTCATCTAGTACAATAATAGTAGTATTTTCTTTTACAAATATAGACGGTGGATAGTAATTTGCACGATTAATAAATAGTACTTCTTCCGTCCCAAATGAATTTAGCTAATTTTATTTTGACACATTTTAGGTATAATGTTAAAAGTTAAAAGTTTAGGGTTCAATTGAAAAGTAAATGTTAACTATTTTCATTTTAGGAAACTACTCAATTAAAGTTGCACGTCCCAATTAAAAAAAGAAGTCAAGTGAAATGGGACGGAGGGGGTATACTTCATTCGTCCATAATCTTTAGACTATGTTTATCAGCAACCTTTAACAACCTTTATCCAATCTCAATCATCTAACCTTCACATTATTAGTATTAATTTCTCTCTCTCTCTCTTTTTTTTTTTTTTTAATCAATTCACTATTTCACAACCTCAACATTATATATTATTTTTAAATATAACTTTTAGTAATAGTTTAACTATGTTTAAATAATAATTGCAAACAAAATAAATATGAAAATAAGTATTTTACAAAGTACAAACAAATATTACATGAACATTTTCAAATCAACACAAAAATGAAAGATTAGAGCAATTGAAAAACAAAATTAATATAAACAACTAACAAAACATAGTTTGATATACACATTTAATCGTCATCACCAAAATTCTGCCAGTTATGGTCGATCAAGTCATTTTGAAGAGTGTTGTGAGCTTGTCTATCATGGAGTTGTCTCCTGTTTGTCATATACTTCTTCAGGTTCGCAATTCTTTCTATAGAAAATACTAAAGTTCCATCATTTGTTTCTTCTACATCTTCATTGTGTATTAGGTCGACCTTCCATAAATTTTGTAGGATCGCAATAGTTTAGACTATGTTTATCAACAACTATATACAACCTCAACCATCCAACTTTTACATTATTATATAAATTTCTCTCTCTTTGACTAATTTACTATTCATACAATCTCAACCACTTCTGTTTTTATATGTTTATGTTTATCTATGACCATTCCAATTACCCAACCTCAACATTATATATTAATTTTTAATATAATTTTTAGTAATAATTTAATTGTGTTTAAATTTTAGTAATTAAAAACAAGAAATAAGAAAATAAGTATTTTGCAAAATACGAACATGTATTACGTAAATTATAATCTTTATTTATAGAGAATTTTATTTTACGAATTATTGTATATGTATTTATTTTCAAAAATATTGTAAACGAAAAAATATTTTATTTCATTATGCCAATGAAATAAAGTTAATAAGGAAGAGTAAATATATAAAATATTGAATAAGACCTTCAGTTTGAAAAGGTCTGTGGTTGGCACCAATCCAACCTTCAAAAGTGTTGGGAATTGTTAAGGATTCACTTGTTAAGAGGGACCTAATTGAGACACTTAATAAAATTTATTTAATGTATTTTTGATTCGATTCCAAAACCCTCTATGTAAATCCTATTCCCAAGCAATCCTATTTTGATTAGTATTATAGGATAGTATTTTTCGAGCTTGTAATGTTAGGAAAACTCATTTTATTTTAGTCGCTTTAAGTCTAGCTTGCAGGTTTCCAGTGAAGCGTGAAGGCCACTCACTTGAGTGCGTTTTAAAGTTGAAGCGAGTCCACTCGATAAAGCTGAAGCGAGAAGACCCAGACTTGGCTGCTCTCGAAAAGCGAAGCGACCACTCCGCCAAGCGAGAAAGCGACAACTCAAACTACCATCCTCTTTTCAAACTCAAGTTTGAATCCAGTCAAGTGAAGATCAGCAGCCATTAAATGCAGATCTCCACGTGGCGTTTGAATATTGGATGAGGAAGTTGACTCCAAGACAACGGCAGGCGGCAGCAACAGTAATGTCAGAGCTTAGTTACTGTTGAGCTTGGAATGAAGCTATTTCGGGAAAGAAGACAAACTGCCCTCCTGAAAAGCTGCAGGCCAAAGCCACCGTATTGTCGAGCAAAGAGAGACAAAGCCACCTACCAGCAACGGCTTCAAACTCGTCTCTACCACTATAAAAGGAGCCCAGCAGAAACGTGAACACTCTAACACTTCTCTAGATTTCCCAGCGCTCAAAACTGCAAGTTCTCGCGATCTTCAAGACTTTATTTCACGAGTTCTTCAAGAAGTGTTCCAAGCTTTAGCCCCATCAAAGCTTATGTTTCTGCAACCTTGCTCCACTCTAGATCTTAGGCTCATATACATATCCAAAGCCTAGATTAGAAGAAGAATCCTAGCCTTTACTTCAAACTGTAGAGTGTGTGTTACACAAATCCTAGCCAAAACTCTTGTTTAGTCGAGTGTGTTTTGTCGTGTTAGTGTTGTGTTGCTGTAAACAGATCCAAGTCTTCGCTCTCATCGATTGCGAAAGGCTCGATCGAAGGTTGTAGTTTGTGTCGATCCAAGCTTGCACTTTCCTCGATAGCTTGAAGCTCGATCTTGTGTTAGGTTTGCAGAGAACCCGTGGTAATCTCTGTGAATTCTTGAGTGAAGAGAATTCGTTCCCGGATTTGGAACAAAGTGGACGTAGGAGTTTTAATCTCCGAACCACTATAAATCCTCGCGTAGTATCTCTTTCTCCCTTACTCTTTTCATTTAAGTTTTTACTCGTTTTGATTATATCATATTGCACAAGCACGTAAACAAACTTAACTTGAGATTTTTAATTACTTAAGAAATATTTAGCTCACTAAATTCCGCATTCGTGTAAGTAAGCAACTCTAGAGATCAAGCACTTGCTTCGGTCTCTGGAAAGCTTGACTGTAGATCTAGCGACAACTTTGGTCTTAAGTTTCTAGTCGCTCACTTTGCATACTCTGAGACAAGTTTGAAAAAGAAGTTAAAAAATTCTAACACACGTATTCAAACCCCCCCCCCCCCCCCCCCTCTACGTGTGATCCTGCTTGTTAAACCGGGACCAACAAGTGGTATCAGAGCAGGGGTTCTAACGAGGCACTGCTTTGCATACTGGAAGCGAGCAACTCACTTCAGTTGTCTCTTCAGAACTGATCATGTTTTCTTAAGTGCATTAAAATCTTACCCACGAGCATACTGCATTGATCTAACGTTTGAAAATGTCTACTAGTCACAGTGCTTCAAGTCTACCTCAATTCTCCATCGAAGGCTACGAGACATGGAGCTTCCGTCTCGAGTGCTTCCTCAGCTCGGTCCACGACCGGATGTGGGAAGTGGTGACGGAAGGACCCATTGCCATCATGAAGGTCAATACCATTCCTGTACCAGCTGCTGAAGAACGAGAAGCTACAACTCACAATGTGTACGTTGACAAGCTCAAGGAGGAGTTTAGTGCAAACGACTTCAAGATAGCAAACTTGGATAGAGTCGCTCGACACATTATGCAAAGCACCGTGTCGGATGCCTATTTACCCAGAATCAGGAAGTGCGCAACCGCCATGGAAATGTGGGAGACACTCGTTTTGATCTCTAAAGAAACAAAAAAGATAAAGGAGAACAAGCTAGCGGTGCTGATGAGAGAGTTTGAAAGTCTAACCATGAAGCCGAGTGAGAACATAGACGCTTTCGAGCTACGCGTCACCAATCTAGTCTCGACACTTGTCTCACTTACAAAGGAGCTCACAGACAAGGAAGTGAATCGAAAGATCGTGCGAGCCTTCACAGGGAAGTGACAGACTATGAAGGAGTTGTATCTAGCCACAAAGGATCTATCAAAGCTCTCTCCAAAAATCTTGTTCTCGGAGCTCAAGGCACATGAATTCGATCTTAATTGAATGTCTCTTGATGAAGAAGATGAAGCTCCCGCTCCGAACAAAGGCGTCGCTTTCTGTTGGGGAGATTTATGAAACGAAGATGTGAACGAAATTGAAAAACGGATTCTCTGAAAGGCGTGAAAGCACTTTCAGATCGAATCAATTCGACGGTTCAATCGAAATATTCGATCGGATACAATTCAGAGTCGAACGATTAGATGTAATGTGAGAGATTTTTCGAACCAGTAGAAGAAATTGATCAGAAATCTGCCGAAGAAGAAGAACGGGAAGAAACTGATGTTTTCAGTTTTAAAACGGGTAAACGTCCTTTCGAAAAAATCTTTTCGAAAGCGACTTTTTGAAAGTTGCAAAATGGTCCTCGAATTTCCGAAAAATAAAATTTCGGTGAATTTCCTGCACAGCAACTTTATAGGAAATAAAAAATTTCCAAGCTGACCTGGGGCTCTGCCCCTTGGACCCCGCTCAGGGGCGCTGCCCCCGCACCCCCGCCAGGGGCTGCCGCCCCTGGGACCCTGCTATCGGGGGCGCTGCCCCCGAACCCCCGTCCTTTAGGGGCTTCGCCCCTAAAATCATAATAAACTCGTATAAGCGTGCACTCCGCACCTCCAAACTCATACGATGTATTATTATGATAACTCTGATCAAACTAGTCAATCCAATTACACTAAAATATCCAACAATCCTCCCCTATTTTAGTGTAATCCTTGATTAACTAAAACAAGTCACCTCAAACATTCAAACATTTGCATAAATGAAATATCATGACGATTGAATTTCACCTTAGTACACTACACATTCCATATATTCGAATAACATGGTATCACTAAGGATTGAAACATGAGAATTCATATTGAATACACGAAGATAATGTACACAAACATTTACATACTTACACGTTCTACCTTGACACTATATTTTACTAGCCTGTGTCCTTATCCTTCATAAGCATATCAAAGCCAAGTCCTAGCTTCTTGAAGCGGCTAAACTTCATGCTCATATAGGTAACTCTTTTATTCTTGCACCTGCATATGCAATTTTTCAAAAGAGTTATTAAGAATATATACATTCAACCTCCTTAACTTGCAGGTCCGAACACATACCTCGGGATAATGCTTTAATGTGTTCCAATCTCTAGAGATTAAGCCTTCCACATTGAATTCAGCATCTAGCGTCATACTAGATGGGAATTGGGTATCTTAACATCAGAGATTTTTAATGGACTTTAATCCCATCCCTATAGCCGATTTGCGCACAAGATCTCTACTTAACCATTTGGTTAAATGATCGGATAAATTCTGTTGAGTTCTCACAAACTCTACAGATATCACACCATTCATGATAAGTTCACGTATCATGCTATGTCTAACACCTAAGTGTCGAGACTTACCATTGTACACTTGACTATAAGCCTTAGCCAAGGTAGCTGCACTATCACATCTGATAGATATCGGTGACAACGGTTTAGGCCACAATGGAATCTCATAAACCAAATTTCTTTGCCATTCAGCCTCTTTACCGGCTGCTGCTAAAGCTACAAACTCAGATTCCATCGTTGAGTTAGTGATGCAAGTTTGTTTCTTTGATGCCCAACATATAGCACCACCTCCAAGAAGAAACGTCCAACCTCTTGTGGAAGAATGATCTTCCAAATTGGTAATCCAACTTGCATCAGAATAACCTTCAAGAACAGAAGGAAATCCGGAATAAGTCAATCCATAATCCATAGTTCCTTTCAAGTATTTAAATACTCGATTAACTGCTTGCCAATGGATTAAACTCGGATTGTGAGTATATCTACTCAATTTCCCGACAGCAAAGGCTATATCAGGTCTGGTACTAATCATAGCATACATGAGAGAACCAATAGCCTTTGAATATTCAAGCTGATTCACAGCAACTCCTTTATTAGGCACAAGCTTTACACTAGGATCAAAAGGAGTTCCCGTTGGAGAACAATCTTTGAGATTAAACTTTTCCAACACTTTCTCAATATAATGTGATTGAGAAATAGAAATTCCATGTTCTCCACGTGTGATCTTAATTCCAAGTATCACATCAGCCTCCCCCATGTCTTTCATATCAAACTTAGATGACAAGAATTCCTTCATTTTGTTAACTTGATCTTGGTTAGTACCAAAGATCAACATGTCATCTACGTATAAGCAAATGATTACTCCTTTACCAGAAGCATCAAACCTGCTATATACACACTTGTCTGCTTGTTTAAGTACAAAACCATTAGACAACACAATATCATCAAACTTCTGATGCCATTGCTTAGGGGCCTGCTTTAGTCCATAAAGAGATTTCACCAACTTACACACCTTGTGTTCATTACCAGGAATCACAAACCCTTCGGGTTGTTTCATGTAAATCTCTTCATCCAATTCACCATTCAAGAATGCTGTCTTAACATCCATCTGATGAATTACAAGATTATGTATAACAGCAAGTGCTAACAATAATCTAATGGTGGAAATTCTAGCCACAGGAGCATAGGTGTTGGTCCCGGTTTGTTAATAGGAAAATACGTAGAGGGGGGGTGAATACGTATTTTGAAGTTTTTCAACTTCAAATCCCTTAACTCAGAGTAACAAGTAAAGAGCTCACTTAATACTTAAAACCTAGCTGAAGCTAGATCTACAGTACATAGCTTGCCTGCTTGACCGAAGTGAGCACTTGATCAAGAGGGAGTCTTTACTCGTGTATGCGGAATTTTGGTGAGCTAAAATCTTTCCTAAGTAATTAAAAAACCAAGTTATGTTTGTTTAGATGCACGTGCAATGTATAATCAAATACAGTAAAGAGATTAGGGTTAGAGAGATATACGACACAGAGATTTATAGTGGTTCGGAGATAAAGCTCCTACGTCCACTTTGTTGCACGACGGCAACTGTTCTCTTCACTCAAGAACTTGAAGATTTTGGGCTCTTCAAAAGCCTGGTCAAGATCGGGCTTCACTTGCCTAGATCTGACGACAGGCGTAGTGATTGCGGGTTCACTACACAAACCTAGACAAGACTGGAAGCTTCACTTGCTTCAGTCAAACACAGACAGGGAGATTACGGGCTCTCCTTACAGCCTAGCTTCGATCGAGCTTAACACAAACGATGTAAGTGCAAGCTTGGATCTAAACTCTATGATCGAGGCTTCTTCAATCGATGAAAGAAGAGCCTTGGATTGAAACAACCTAACGACGAACTCAAAAACCTAACGGACAGTTTTCGGGTTTTTGGTTTACGACGACACACTATGAAGAGCTCTTTACAGTAAGTGCAAAGATGGCTAGAGCTCTTCTTCTAAGCTTGGATATGGAATGGGCTTAGATTATAAGTGTGAAGGTTGTGAAGACGAGTTCCGATGAACTGGAAACTCGGAGAACACTTGGAAACAAATACTCGAAGATTTGCTCAAAGGCTTGGGAGTGTTTGTTTGCTGTATGCGCTCGAATGCTCAAGTAGTGTTCTACTTCTTCACGTCTTGGTCCTTCACTATTTATAGGCGGAGGGTTGGCTGAGATCCGTTGCTTGGTTGGTGGCCTTGTCCCTCCTCCTCTCGAAAGTACTTGTGTAGGCGGATGCTTTTACAGACGCGTCAGTTTGTCTGTTTGCCAAAAATGGCTAACTTACAAACCTAACAGTAACTGGAGCGAGCCAGTACTGTTGCGGCGCCTTTGTCGGCCTGGCAGTCAACTCCTCTGCCCCACTCCTCTTTCGACACGTGGAGATCTTGTAATTAATGCTACGATCTCCTGTTGACTGGAGTTCAAAATATGGGCGGGAGTCGCGCTGTCGCTTTCTGGTAGGTAGTGGCTCGCTTCGCTATGAAGTTGTAGCGTCTGCTTTAGTTGAGTCACTTCGTAGTCATTCTGTAGTGAGCCGCTTCGGGAGATAAAGTTCCCTAGTGACTACTTTAGAAATTTCTGACTATAATTGACTAGTTTTGACTTTATACTGCAGCGCTCGCTTCGCTTTGCTTTGGCTTTGAACTGTAGCGCTCGCTTCGCTTCGCTTTGGCAGACTCGCTTTGAATCTACTGTAGCGCTCGCTTCGCTACACTATTCTTCGGCACGCTTCACTTCGGCTTGCTAGACTTGCTTCGCTTCGAAAAACACACTCAAGCGAGTGGCCTTCACTTGAACTTTTGAAGCCTATAATCTAAGCAAAATAAGGAGCCATCCTAGCAGAGTAGGCTTTAGAAAAATTCTAACTTATTAACTACATCAAAATGGGTCGCTTGGGAACAGAACGCTTTGGGGTTTTGGGATCAAATCAAAACAATAAGATATCCCTTATAGGTTCCCCCTTAACATGTGGTTCTTAACAATTCCCAACAATTTCCCCCTTTTTGATGATGCCAAAACCCATAAGACTTAGATAAAGAATAAATCTAGTCTATCTAACCGTGAAGGGAACTTCAAGCGACTGCTTCCTTTGCAGTTTCGTTTGTAATTTTTCTTATAAGTTCCTCTTTTTTTTTTTTCGGTTAAATTGTTTGAGTTTGTAGCAAAAGTAAAGTCATTCACAAAGCGAGTAAATGACACAGGAGAGGCATAAATAAAAGTGAGATAGATGAACAACAGTTCACAAAATAAGAAGCTTGAAACTCAAAGGTTTCCTGCAGCTTCATCCTCCTTCTCCTTCTCCTTTCCCTCTTTCTCCTTCTTCTTCTCTCCTTCATCAGCAACACTATCAACAGCATAGGCTGATAGAACTCTCAATTCCATAGTACCCACGGTGTGAATACTTGGCCTTCTCCATGTACTTTCCAGCCTGAAAGCTTCATTCACCTCCTCATCAGTGATTCCTCTGTTAGGAACGTCCGTGCCTGGATGATAAGGCATGGGGAAATCCTTTACCGCTGGAACCTTGACGATCAGAGGCTTGGGCTGAGCTAATTCTGCCGTGGTGAAGATCTTCCTACGCAGCTTCTCATCATACGTGCAGAGGAAGTTGCTGAGAGCACTCATCCGAGAGCAGCGATCCTGAAGTGGCACTACTTCCCAATAGTAGTATGCTTTAATAAATAAATCCTTGTAGTCAAGCCACAGATCGAGCAGATCACTCGGGATGAAGTCTTCAATTTCCCTGGCGTCCGGATGTTCATTCCTTCGCTTGGCCAACTCCTCTTCTGACCTGCCTGATAGTTGAGCCATGACCTTCTTGAATTTTGCTCCTGACTCGCTGTTCCACGTTGGACGTTTCTCATTGAGTCGTTTGCGAATATAGTCTTGTTCATCTGTGTGGGGGTAGCGACCAGACTCAACCATCTCCTTGGTTGCTACATCACACGCGTCAGATATGGCTTGAGTCTCGCAAGCTTCGGATTCATCAGGCATATGCGGAACGAAAGCACTGCGCACTAAAGATGATTGGATGAGTATCACTTCACTGAAGTGCTCCTCAATCCTGGAATCAATTATCTGTAGTCGCTTTGCCTTAATTCTCTTCTCCCTTTCTCTCTCACTTCTCCCTTCCTCTCTTTCCTTCCTCTTTCTCTCCTCCTTCTCAGCCCTAGAAGCAACTGCTTGCTTGACCTTTTGGCGCTTGGCCGCAGAGTCATCTCCTTTCGTCTCTGGAACAGTTCACTTCAGTGGCTGCTTCGGTGGTGGGGGAGGCGGCATATCTTTCTTTGTAGCTGCACTAAAAGGAACAACTGCTGATGAAGTGAGTGCAGCAGTTTAAGCGAGTGCAGCTGTTGAAGCAAGCGCGGCGGCTGAAGCGGGCGCAGCTGAAGCGGGCGCTTTGGAACTTGAAGAAGCACCTGCAGCAGATTTGTTCGTTAGATCAAAAAGGCGCTCCATCTCCCTCGCCATGGCAAAATCCTGCTCCACCTGCTTCCGCCTCTCCTCCTTCGTTATCACCGTCACCGGAGGATGCCGTGCGATTGAAGCACTAAGCACCTTTTCTTGAAGCGGCCTGCTGGGCTCTTCGGGCTTTTTCATCAACTCCTCCTCCGTGAGCTTTACTTTGCCCTTTAGTTCGCTCAGAGCCCTCGCTCATTATCTACTACTTCCTCCTTATCACCAGCACCACTACCTCCCTCCAGCATTCTCTCTACATCAACTCTGCTTCCTCCTGAACCTCCGACTCCTCCTAGCTTCACTTGTCCTTCCCCCTTTTTGGCATCATCACTGCCAGGGGTTAGGATGATTGATTTTCCGGAGATGGATTGATGGAGTGAATTGACTGTGTTGAGGATGGCCTCCAACATCCTTTCGGCTTTTCCTACGGTGAGAGCCACCAGTTCAGCTGTTTTGATGGAGATTTCCTCCAGCAAGTACTCACATTGCTTCTCTCTCTCAACAACAGAAGCCATCATCCTCTCCAATGGTTCCACTGTTCTGAAGCGAGCCTCCAGCTCCGCTTCAACTTCCCTCCTCATTTCCTTCTTCTCCTCTTGCAAGTTGAAGTACTAAAATTCCTGAGCCGCTTGAAGTTCAGCTTGCATTGTTTCAAGGCTCCTCTCTCTCTGGTTTAGAGAGAGATGGAATTCGGCACTTGCAGCAATCTTCTCAGTGTACGCTTCACCCAGCTCCTTGACCTTTTGCAGTAGTATAGTTAGTTCAGCATTCTGCAAATCAATGGCCTGTGCACTCCTCCTCCGACTCTCCAGTTCTTTCTTGTCGACCTCACTTTCTTGCTTAAGTTCCTTCATTTCATTCCTGAGTGAGTCGAGAGTCTTTTTAGTGCTAAGTAGCTCACTCCCTTTCCTTATCAACTCTTCCTCTCTCTTCTTGAATGCCTCCTTCAGTTTCTTCATCTCCCTTTCCAAGTCCTTCTTCTCCTTGCCAATGGAGACAAGCTTGGCATTAACCTCCCTCAAGCGGCTCCTTTCCACGTCAAGCGAGCCCTTGAGTTCGGTGATTGTTGCTGATTGATCTCCCACCAATTTCACCTGTGCCTCCAGCACCTTCTCTTTCTCCTCTAGCAGCCTCTCCTTTTCCTCCACCTTTCCCTCCAAATCCTTCTTCTTCCTGTCAAAGTCTTCCCTAAGACTTATGACCTCCCCCGCCTTTTTCTCCATCTCCTCACTCATCTTAGTTATCTCGCTATGAAGGCTAGCGATCTCCACATCCTTAACTTCCACCTCCTCCTTATGCTCCCTGATCAGCTTTCTTTCATGGAAAGAGGGCACTCGCTTGGGAATTGTAGCGAGTGGATAGGCTTCTTTCACCTTTCCATCCAACTTCTCCCAGAAGCTGGTCCCTTCAAGAAAGGCATGGAAGCCGTTTTCGCCAATGAAGTTGAGTAGTTTGGCCTCCATTTGGATCAGTTCCTCTTCTTTGAAAGCTTTGAGAAGTCTGAATATTTTATAGTACTCCGTTCCACGGTAGGTGATATATGTCAGGAAATCGACGACATTGGTGTAGAACACGTCAGTCCATGGAACGTTGGAGTAGCGGAGATTAATTGTCTCTGCTACTTGCTCTCTATCCATGGCATAGCGTTGGAGAGCTAGCATTTCTGTGGTGAGGGCAGGAGGTACGAATGATGGAATTATGGGGAGTTCACCGGTAGTTTGGGCGGTATCGGCTGTGGCTGCCGATGATGAGGGGGATAGGGGTGATGATGAGGCTTCTTGGGTTTCGGAAACTTGGATGGTTTCAGTGGGTGATGGTTATGTTTGCTGGGTTTGAAATGGTTTGAAAGTGGTGTAGGCTTCGACTGGGTCGACATGGAGTAAAGGAATTTTGGGTATCTGGAAGGAAGATGCGCATTCTTCTTCCTGGGGAGAGAGGGGGGTTGTCTCTGTGAGAGGTTGTTGGGTTGATGAAGCTTGAGGTTCTGGTATTTGGGTGGTTTGGGTTTGGATTTGTAGTGGGGGTGATTTGGCTTTGATTGGTAAAGGCTGGGGTTGAGTCACTTCAATGTCCTCAAGCGGCTTCTCCACCGCCTCGCTTTCTTGGACAAGCAAAGTGACTCGCTTCATCTTCTTCTTGCCTCGCTTCGGCGCGGCTTGCTTCCCGGGTGAAGCGACCTGCCTCGCTTGGCTCACTTCGGCTTGCCTTTCGGCAACCGGTCTTGCAACGGGCACTTCAACTTCAAGAAGTCCCAAATCCATCAGTGTCTTGGATTTTCTCCACTTGTCATAGTAGATGGATTGTTTGTTGTAGATGGCAATGTCTGATTCCGGCCAAACATTGTCCGGATATTTTTCCTCCAAGGCAGCAGACAGCCTAGAGAAAAATTTCAGTTTCCCCTTGCGGAGAATCTGATCGGTGCTTCCCTTCACGAAAGCAAAGTCATCAGCGGCTTCGTGAATTTGTTTGAGGAACCAACCATGCCAGTTGAAGCTGGTTCCGGTGAGGCTGTCGATGATGACTGCAGTGGCGATCAGCTTCGTCTCGGAGAGAGTATCTAGGGTTCCGATGTAGCATGCGACACTCTTCGAGAAGAGCTCGCAGATATGATTGAAGGGGGCCTTCAGACTTGTATGGATACTGGCCTCCTTGTAATTCGGATTTGCTTTGTCGGTTGCAAATCGACCGTACTGAACTCCGGCCGAAAGACCCAAATCCAGCAGCGAGTCTCCTCCTCCTCTCGGCAAGTCGAACGCTCCGATGAGTTCACTCATATCCACCTCCACCGGCTTCTTGGTTTGTGGATCAGTGAATGAGGATGTATTCTGCTCCTTCCTCAAGTTTAGCAAGAGCTCACCCACCGCTTTTGCCAGAATTTTTGACGGAACCGCCGTCACGAACTTCCATAGACCGGCCTTGGTCACGGCTCTACGGAGAAATCCATTTTTCTCGATGATTGAGGGATCGAGATGAGGCTCGACATTGATGTGTTTGTCGAGCTCCGTGAGAAACTCCTCCATCGTCTCTGTCTTCTACTTCTTGCCCATGGTGAGTTTTGAGAGATTTTGAATTGAATTTGAGAATTTAACGACGAAAAGCTGGGGATTTTTAGGACCCGTGAATTGCAGAGAGTTTTTGCACGAAGATGGCAAAGATTGAGATTTGTGAAAGTTTTTACAGTCTGCAATTCCACCCTTAAATAGAGGTAGGGCTTTGTCGACGTGGCAGGGGCAAGACAGTAATATCGCCGTAAGTCCTGTAGGTAGGCGGCGGACGTGCGGTGATGGATCTGATGTGTCCGGCGTCATCACAGTAAAAGTGAACCGCCACTTGCTCGGCGTCTCCACGTGGCCTGCTGTGATTGGTTTGTCTTATACGGCGTTGATCCAACGGCTGTAGATCTGGGACTGTTAAGATTCGACGGCTGGATCTTCTCCGTCTTTTCCCGCTTCGAATTCAAAGTGAGAACCACGCGCCCGATATTTTCGCCGTACGTGAACCTGCATTAAATGCTTGGCAGAAAGTGTAATTTGCACTCGAGTGCAGACAGCTCATACTCGCTTCGTGTCCGCTCGCTTTGAGTTGGGCCGCTAGGCCTTGACTCACTTGAGAGGCATTCGCTTGAGTGACTGTTCCGCACTCGCTTGCGATGGCTAGCTTTGAGTGACGTAGCACTCGCTTGGCGATCTGAAGCGACTGGAATAAGAAATTGAATTTCTTTGCTTAATTTTAAAATGTTTCTGACTTACATACTTCGAGGATAACAAGAATGTTTTCCTCTTTGTATTTGTGTCAGATTCATTTCATATTTTCCACATAGCGAGTGAAGGTTTCTAGCACGCTTCAGCTCACTTAGTGTACTTAAAATTGAAACGCTTACCAGTCAATCTCACTTCGTAGGAGATTGATACCACTTATTGAAGACATCATTTGATTTGGACTTCAAGTTGTTGAACCCACTTGTTGATGAATGCATTCGCTTTGAAGCTTGTTGATACCTCCTGTAGAGTATTTCATCTTCTTGTCATTCATCTTCATGGCATTCATCTTCCTCTACGAATTAGAGAGTCCTCCATCGAAGTGAATGAGGAAGAAAATGAATATAGTACACAAGCTTACTACAACCCAGAGGGGAGCTTCACGTAAGTGTACATATTCACGACGAATGGGAGATGAGTACAAGTCCTTATCTCAGAGCAGAAATGGACAGGATGACAATGAGAATGCTCTGACAAGACAATCTCGTATTTTACGCAGAAGCATGTCACCAGCCCTGCAACCTTTTGTAGAAAAAGGTAAACCTTCAAGCTTCTTCCTATAAGCTACAGAATGAACTTGCAATCGACTCGCTTTGACCCAAGCTAGGGCAAATTGAAGCGATGCAAAATTCAAGATAGCAGCATCCTTGCTTGCTTTGGAAGCAGCTTGCTCCGAGAGTAAGCACTAGTTCCCCCTTAACCAAAATACTTAACAATTCCTGTAAGTTGGTAAGGAACTTCTTCCAATACTCCACCTTTCTCCACCTAACTTCAATTTCTTCAAGCGGGTGAGATTTTGAAGTGACTCGCTTGAGTTTGGTGAAGATCCGAAGCGAGTGACGCTACGAAAAACTAGCGACCACTCCTTCGTGCATCCTGGATCTAGCACTCTTCACCAGGGTCTAATAACCCTAATTCCATGCATAGTTGATTCAAACGAGACTCAGCTAGAGGCTTGGTGAGGATATCTGCTCGCTGGAGATCGGTATGAATTTTCTCGAGCTTGATATCCTTCTTCTCGACATGATCACGAATGAAGTGATGGCGGATTTCCACGTGCTTGCACCTGGTGTGAAGCACTGGATTTTGAGAGATGCAGATTGAGCTGTTGTTGTCGCAGAATATCGGAATTTCATTTGCTTCAACATTGTAGTCCTTCAACTGCTGACGAAGCCATAGAATTTGGGAACAGCAGCTTCCAGCGGCCATATATTCGGCTTCAGTCGTTGAAGTAGCTACACTCGTCTGCTTCTTTGAAAACCATGAGATCAGCTTGCTTCCCAAGAACTGACAAGTGCCCGAGGTTGATTTCCTATCAATTCGGCACCCTCCATAGTCAGCGTCTGAATATCCAGTGAGCTCCAAGTTGTCCTCCGTTGGATACCACAGCCCCATATTGACAGTGCCCTTCAAATATCGAAGAATTCTTTTGGCAGCTTCAAGATGGCTGTGCTTGGGGTTGCTTTGGAAGCGAGCACAGACTCCAACTGCAAAAGCTATATCCGGCCTACTTGCAGTGAGATATAGAAGGGATTCAATCAAGGCTCGATAGTCTGTAGCATCCACAGACTTACCATCTATGTCTGGCTCCATCTTCCAGTTCGTGTTCATCGGAATCTTCACAGCTTTGGCATGCTGAACACCGAACTTGGCAAGCATATCTCGAGTATACTTCGCTTGATTGATGAAGATACCATCATCCTGCTGCTTTACTTGAAGACCTAGAAAGCAGCTCATCAAACCAATCATCGACATCTCATATTTGGTCTTCATAAGCTCTCCAAACTTCTCGCTAAGCGACTGGTTTGGTGATCCAAATATGATGTCGTCCACGTAGATCTGAACCCATAGCATATCATCTCCATGATTGATGGTGAATAGGGTTCGATCTATCTTCCCTTTGTGGAAACCATTATCCACTAGGAATTGGGATAGTGTATCATACCAAGCACTGGGAGCTTGCTTCAACCCGTATAGGGCTTTCTTCAAGCGATACACCTTGTCTCCCTGCTCGAAACCCGGTGGCTGCTCCACATACACTTCTTCCTTTAATTCACCGTTGAGGAACGCGCTCTTCACATCCATTTGATACACTTTGAATTTCTTAGCCGCTGCATAGGCCAGAAATAGTCGAATCGCTTCAAGCCGTGCCACTGGAGCGAAGGTTTCATCAAAGTCGATTCCTTCCTCTTGGCAGTAGCCTTTAGCGACGGGCGCCTTGTTCCTCACAACGTTGTGGTCCTCGTCTGTCTTGTTCTTGAACACCCATTTGGTGCCAATCACATGCTGGAATTTGGGACGATCCACGAGGTACCATACATCGTTTCTGGTGAACTGATTCAGCTCTTCTTGCATGGCAATCACCCAATTTGAATCGGCTAGAGCTTCTTCCACGCATGACGGCTCGATGTTTGAGAGAAAGCAACTGAACATGGCACTTTCTCCAAACACTTGACTCCTGGTCACTACACCCTTGGATGGATCTCCAATGATTTGACTTGGTGAGTGATCCTTGAGCCATGCACGCTTGGATCTGCCAGGTTCATCTCCATCTTCTTCCTGGACACTCGCTTCACCAACTGAAGCGACTGGAATGGGTGCTTGGCCAGCACTCGCTTCCGGAATCTTTGGGGCAGCTTCACCTTCTCCTTTGGGATTTTGCTCGCTTGAATCTTTGATCTCATCATCTTCTTCGAGCATGTCCCAAGTGAGTGAGTTTGAGGGTTCCTTGCTTGAATTCTTCTCATTTGAGTTAACCTGTTCCTGTGAAGGACTTAAAGAAGATTCATCAAATACGACATGGGGTGATTCCTCCACGATTAGGGTTTTAAAGTTGAACACCCTGTAAGCTTTGCTTGATGTAGAATATCCCAAGAATATTCCTTCATCAGCTTTGCTTTCAAAGGCTTTCAACTGCGACTTCCCATTGTCATGGATGAAGACCCTACAACCAAAAATATGGAAATAAGATATGTTAGGAATTCTCCCTGTCCATATTTCATATGGTGTTTTGTCGTGCCGTTTGCAGAGAAGCGTTCTATTCTGCGTGTAGCATGCTGTATTGGCAGCTTCAGCCCAATACTTCATCGGAAGCTTCGAGTCTGCAATCATGGTTCGAACGGCTTCTTTGATGATCCGATTCCTTCTTTCAGCAACTCCATTCTGCTGAGGTGTGCGCGCTGAGGATATCTGATGTGCTATGCCATGCTCCGTGCAGTAAGCTTCAATGGTAGAGTTCAAGAACTCTGTCCTTTCTTGCTGAAGAGAAATACAACCCAAGTGTAGCGAGAGAAGTCGTCGACTACGACTAGAGTGTACTTTCTTCCATTCACACTAACTGGAGTGACTGGACCAAACAGATCCATATGAAGCAGCTCGAGCACTCGCTTTGATGACGCTTCTTTGAGACTGGTGAAGTGCTTCTTCGTCTGCTTCCCTCGTTGGCATGGTGAGCAAGGATGGTCTTTGATGAAGACTTCATTCGGTATGCCTTGCACCAAACCCTTTCAAGCTAAGCGATTGATGGCTTTGAAGTTGAGATGGTTCAAGCGTCTGTGCCATAGCCATCCTATTTCTGTAGTACTCCTTGCTACTAAGCACGTCTCCTCTTTGCAGCTGTCCCATTGTGCTATATAGACGTTCCTTTGTCTAATTCCAGTTAACACAATCTGGGATGTGAACTTGCTCTTCACTATGCACTTGTTGGAAATGAATTCCACCTTGTATCCCTTGTCACAGAATTGTGAAATGGATAACAAGTTGTGCTTGAGTCCTTCCACGTAGGAGACTTCTTCAATCGTGAGCTTTCCGACTTTCAGTGCGCCGTACCCTTTGGTGCTTCCTCGAGAATTATCACCAAAAGTGACGTGTGGACCCTTCTTCTCTATGTAGTTTTGAAGTAGAGCTCTCATGCCGGTCATGTGTCTTGAACATCCACTGTCCAAGTACCAGATTTGTTGACCCTCACTTGGCATGGGATCCACGGCGCTCACCTGCAATTAGACAGATTTTGGTACCCAAATCAGTTTGGGTCCTTGCAGGTTAGTTCCCTTAGGTACCCACACTTGCTTCACTCTCTTTTGAGATGAAGCTTGTGTCTTGGGTTTCTCGACCTTCGAAAACTGTGACTTCTGCCTTAAAGCAGCTTCACATGTGCAGCAGTGTGTGCAAGAGGGGTAGCGGCTCGCTTCAGTCCTACCTATGCTCTTACCCTTTGGCTTGTATCCTGAAGCGACTCGCTTCAGATTAGCTACGGGCTTAGAGACTGACTTAGGTTTTATAGTCTGTCGAAGCGGCTCGCTAGGTTTTCTCGAAGCGGTCCAACTAGGGTTTTGACCCCGACTCGCTTGAGTTACCTTGGGAGTTCGAAGCGGCCTTCTTGGTGCTTCGAATTCTTCCCCCTCAAAGTTAGTCCGGTTGGACCATCTCCAATCCGGATAACGTGACACATAGACATTACTCCTTTTCTTGAAAGGGAGATCCTTTGTCTCTCGTGTCTTGGCTTGAGACTTAGAAGCTTCAACATTTTTCCCATTACCCTTTGATTGGTAAGTTTTAGCAGTTTGAGTGCTAGGGAATGTTGAGTTTTGCTTGCCCTTAGTTTCCGCCCTAAAAGATATAGACATCTTCATTGGCTTCCTTTTAGGGTTCTCAGCCACTTTGCCTTTGTCTTTGTTAGTGGTCGCTTTGGATGCAGTGGGCATTTCCAAAGTAACTGATGGTGTGGTGTTTGAAGCACCAACAAAGACAGTAGGCTTGGAAGGTCCACCCTCATATCCGAGTCCTCCGTTTCTACCAAAAGGTAGAAGTGAGCTCTCTAGTGCCTGCCTAGCATATGAAGCTTTGTTCAAGTTGGCAACTAGAGCGGATTGGGTTTCATACCTTCCTTCCAAGCTTTGATGTCTCGCGAAGAGATCCTCGAACTTACTAGTCATAGCCCTTAGATTAAGTTTGACTTGGTCAAGCTCAGTGACTAGTTTTCGGTTCTCCTTCTCGCTTTGAGACATAGCTTGCTTCAACACTTCGTGGTCACTTGACAATTTAATGTGCTTGTCAAGCAACTCACTCCATGTCGAGGAATTAGCTTCCTCTTGGTGAGTGTGTGCGTGTGTAATTGAACTAGGTGAGGGATAGATAAATACCTCTCCGGTCGCTTCGTCGGTGAGCGCCATGAGTCCAAGATCCTCACCCTCACTGGATTTGGGATCAGTGAATGCATCGGAGTCGCTAACTGGATCTTCAGTTGAAGCGACCGGCACTTCACTCGCTACGAGCGCTCGCCTTGGAGCATCCCTCTTTGCTTTCAGTTCCTCTCGCTCCTTCGCACTCAGCTTTGGGCAATCGGATTTGTAGTGGCCCATCTTGTGGCAGTGGTAGCATTCCACTTCCATCATGTCCCTTGAGATCGGCTTGGTCGTCTCTTCTCTCTTCCCTTTTCCTTCTCGAGCATCAGTGCTCCTCCCTTTGTATTGCTTGTAGAATCTTTTGTATATTTGCCCACTCGAGAGTTCATCTTGTTGAAGTTCTTGGATAAGAACGCAATGTGTTCTTCCAACTCTTCCCTCGTCATCTTGGCTAGCGACTGGTCACTTGGCCCTTCAGCAGCTTTGAAAGCTACACCTTTTGATGTCGTGGGAGCTTCATCCTCTTCGTCGAGATTCATTCGATTCAGATCGAATTCATGAGCTTTGAGTTCGGAGAACAGAATCTCCGGTGTGAGCTTTGAAAGATCCTTGGTAGCTAGGTACAGTTCTTTCATTGTCTGCCACTTCCTTGTGAGAGCTCGGACAATCTTCAGGTTGACTTCCTTATCTGTGAGTTCTTTCCCAAGCGAGTTGAGAGTTGCAATGATGTTTGTAACTCTCAGCTCGAAGGCGTCGATGGACCCCCCTGACTTCATTATCAGACTTTCAAACTCCCGCATCTGAACGGCAAGCTTGTTTTCTTTGATTTTGTCTGTTCCTTGAGAAATGAGGGCTAGGGTTTCCCACATTTCTTTCGCCATTGCGCACTTCCTTATCCGTGGTAGATAGGCGTCCGATACGGTGCTCTGCATCGTGTGGTGTGCTATCTTGTCAAGGTTGGCGACTTTGAAGTCATTCGGAGTGTACTCATCTTTGTCCTTTTCTACGTATGTTTGTCGAACATGAGCCTCGCGTCCTTCAGCAGCTGGGATGTTCACAGATATGGCTTTCTTGATTTCGATTGGTCCGTCCTCTATGACTTCCCACATCCGGTCGTGGATGGAGCATAGGAAGCTCTCGACTCGGAAACTCCATGTCTCGTATCCTTCGATCGAGAACTGTGGATGATTTGATGCGCTGTATGTAGACATAGCAAACTATCAGTAGTAAATGCAATATGCGTGGGTGAGTTTTTGATGCACTTAGGAAAACAGGATCCGGTTCAGTGAGACAACGTGAAGCGAGTGGGGGCTCGCTTCAGGTATGCAAAGCAGAGGCTCGAAAGAACCGCTGCTCTGATACCACTTGTTGGTCCCGGTTTGTTAATAGAAAAAATACGTAGAGGGGGGGGTGAATACGTATTTTGAAGTTTTTCAACTTCAAATCCCTTAACTCAGAGTAACAAGTAAAGAGCTCACTTAATACTTAAAACCTAGCTGAAGCTAGATCTACAGTACGTAGCTTGCCTGCTTGACCGAAGTGAGCACTTGATCAAGAGGGAGTCTTTACTCGTGTATGCGGAATTTTGGTGAGCTAAAATCTTTCCTAATTAATTAAAAAACCAAGTTATGTTTGTTTAGATGCACGTGCAATGGATAATCAAATACAGTAAAGAGATTAGGGTTAGAGAGATATACGACACAAAGATTTATAGTGGTTCGGAGATAAAGCTCCTACGTCCACTTTGTTGCACGACGGCAACTGTTCTCTTCACTCAAGAACTTGAAGATTTTGGGCTCTTCAAAAGCCTGGTCAAGATCGGGCTTCACTTGCCTAGATCCGACGACAGACGTAGTGATTGCGGGTTCACTACACAAACCTAGACAAGACTGGAAGCTTCACTTGCTTCAGTCAAACACAGACAGAGAGATTACGGGCTCTCCTTACAGCCTAGCTTCGATCGAGCTTAACACAAACGATGTAAGTGCAAGCTTGGATCTGAACTCTATGATCGAGGTTTCTTCAATCGATGAAAGAAGAGCCTTGGATCGAAACAACCTAACGACGAACTCAAAAACCTAACGGACAGTTTTCGGGTTTTTGGTTTACGACGACACACTATGAAGAGCTCTTTACAGTAAGTGCAAAGATGGCTAGAGCTCTTCTTCTAAGCTTGGATATGGAATGGGCTTAGATTCTAAGTGTGAAGGTTGTGAAGACGAGTTCCGATGAATTGGAAACTCGGAGAACACTTGGAAACAAAGACTCGAAGATTTGCTCAAAGGCTTGGGAGTGTTTGTTTGCTGTATGCGCTCGAATGCTCAAGTAGTGTTCTACTTCTTCACGTCTTGGTCCTTCACTATTTATAGGCGGAGGGTTGGCTGAGATCCATTGCTTGGTTGGTGGCCTTGTCCCTCCTCCTCTCGACAGTTATTGTGCAGGCGGATGCTTTTACAGACGCGTCAGTTTGTCTGTTGCCAAAAATGGCTAACTTACAAACCTAACAGTAACTGGAGCGAGCCAGTACTGTTGCGGCGCCTTTGTCGGCCTGGCAGTCAACTCCTCTGCCCCACTCCTCTTTCGACACGTGGAGATCTTGTAATTAATGCTACGATCTCCTGTTGACTGGAGTTCAAAATATGGGCGGGAGTCGCGCTGTCGCTTTCTGGTAGGTAGTGGCTCGCTTCGCTATGAAGTTGTAGCGTCTGTTTTTGTTAAGTCACTTCGTAGTCATTCTGTAGTGAGCCGCTTCGGGAGATAAAGTTCCCTAGTGACTACTTTAGAAATTTCTGACTAAAATTGACTAGTTTTGACTTTATACTGCAGCGCTCGCTTCGCTTTGCTTTGGCTTTGAACTGTAGCGCTCGCTTCGCTTCGCTTTGGCACACTCGCTTTGAATCTACTGTAGCGCTCGCTTCGCTACACTATTCTTCGGCTTGCTAGACTTGCTTCGCTTCGAAAAACACACTCAAGCGAGTGGCCTTCACTTGAACTTTTGAAGCCTATAATCTAAGCAAAATAAGGAGCCATCCTAGCAGAGTAGGCTTTAGAAAAATTCTAACTTATTAATACATCAAAATGGGTCGCTTGGGAACAGAACGCTTTGGGGTTTTGGGATCAAATCAAAACAATAAGATATCCCTTATAGGTTCCCCCTTAACATGTGGTTCTTAACAATTCCCAACAATAGGTATCAAAGAAATCAATCCCTTCCTTTTGTCTAAATCCTTGGATAACCAGTCTAGCTTTATACTTGTCTATGCTTCCATCCACCTTCATCTTCCTTTTGAAGATCCATTTACTACCCAATGGTTTACATCCAGGTGGTAAATCGGTAAATTTCCAAGTATTGTTGTGCAATATAGAGTCAATCTCATCTTGGATTGCCTCTTTCCAAAATGCAGCATCCCTAGAAGCCATAGCTTTACTGTACGTCCTTGGATCACCATCAATATTGAAACAATATTGATACTGAAAGTTAATTTCAGTTCTTGATTCTTCCACCAAATACAGTTGGAAATCATCACCAAATGACTTAGGTTTCCGTGCTCTAATACTCCTCCTAGGCTCAGGAGGTGTATCAGTCACTCGGTCACTCACACCAGAATTACTAGAACTTGCAATCATGTCTCCAGGTTTTGGTATAGATGTGAATCTATTTTCATTCCCAAAATCAGCATCCCTTGGCTCAATAATAGAGTGCACAGATACATAGTCATTAGGTTCTATAACATAGAACCTATAACAAACTGAATTTTCAGGATAACCAATAAATACACAATCTATACCTCTTTGGCCTACGGTTTTCATCTTAGGGTCAGTTAGTCTCACCACAGCTCTACATCTCCAAACTCTGAGATAACCCAGTTTTGGTGGTTTCTTAAACCAAAGTTCATAAGGGGTTATCTTATTCCTTTTATTAGGAACTCGATTTAGTAAATAACAGGCTGTCAACATAGCCTCACCCCAAAAACCTTCACTTAGACCAGAATATAATAACATTGAGTTAACCGTTTCTTTCAATATTCTGTTCTTTCTTTCAGCTACACCATTTTGTTGTGGTGTATACGGAGCTGTGGTCTTATGCACTATACCAGTAGATTGAAAATATACTGGATCATAGTACTCACCTCCCCTATCAGTGCGAAGAGTTTTAATCTTCACACCATGACGAAGCTCTACTTCCTCTTTATAGATTTTAAATTTATCAAGAGCTTCATCTTTCGAATGGCACAAGTAGACATAGCAATATCTAGTAGCATCGTCAATAAAAGTAACGACATATTTTTTATTACCAAGTGACGGAGTAGAATGAAAATCACATAGATCACTATGTACAAGCTCTAACAAAGAAGTATCTCTAACAACATGCTGAGGGAAGGGTTGTCTAGTGATCTTAGTCAACATGCAAGTCATACACTTTTCAGAATTCAACTCAAACGCAGGAATCAAACTCATTTTCGACATATCCTTCAATCTCTTATAATGCACATGTCCTAGTCTAGCATGCCATAATTCTAGAACAAGTAGAAGCCATGCAAACAGAATTCTTAACACAAGAAATATCCAGATTCAACTTAAACATACCATTCAAATAACCAAATCCTACAAAGGAACCATGTCTTGACAAGATATACTTGTCACTTTCAAATACTTGCTTATAGCCACAACTATTCAACACAATACTAGACACCAAGTTCTTACGAATACCAGGTACATACAGAACATTACTTAAATATAAAGAGTTTCCAGAGGTAAACACTAGATTAACAGTTCCTAGTCCCTTGATTGGTTCGGTAGCAACATTGCCCATCTTTAATAAAGATCCATCTTCAATTGGCTTGAAGTCCTTGAACCATTGAAGATCCTTGCATACATGACATGTAACACCCGA
Source organism: Thymus mandschuricus (assembly GCA_029379335.1). Lineage (NCBI taxonomy): Eukaryota > Viridiplantae > Streptophyta > Magnoliopsida > Lamiales > Lamiaceae > Thymus > Thymus mandschuricus. The sequence goes on along the minus strand of CM057075.1, from coordinate 15,150,353 downwards.
ATCAACCCACCAAGATACATCATCATCATGCACATATAATGCTTCAGAGATTATGGACACATAATTCTCAACAGAATGATCATAAGGTGCCATAAACGAACCTGATTGCTTTTCAGGATCCTTAGATCCACTTGCACTAGCCTCGTTTTTCCCTTTTCCTCCACTCTTTCCAGACCTACAATCCTTCTTGAAGTGCCCGGTTTTACCACACTTCCAGCAAGTCAACTTAGGCTTCTTATTAGGAGCCTTACTGATCTTCCCTTGAAACTTTCGTTTCCCTTTACCAGCTTTAGAACCACCCTTCGAGGGTTCACCCTCTTCCACCATGTTCACAGAGGAACCAGCCACTGTTTTAGTATCACCACCAGAAACCTTTTCCATATCACGTATGGACTGTTCAATTTGGAAATGACTTCCAAGTTCAACAAAAGTCATTTCCTCCTTCTTATGTTTCAGATTATTCTTAAAATCGTTCCAGGATGGTGGCAATTTATCAATGATACTAGAAACAGAAATGCATTCATCCATTTTCATATCATATTGGGCGAATTGTCCCAATATCCTAAGCAATTCATTATACTGCTCCATGACAGGCCTCGAATCAACCATTTTATAGTTTATAAAATTACCAACAAGAAACTTCTTGCTTGAGGCGTCTTCTGCCATGTATTTGGCTTTGAGGGAATCCCACAATTCCTTTGAAGATTCTACGTTTTGATACACATCGAAGAGGGAATCAGACATACCGTTCAAGATGTGACCACGACATATGTAATCATCATTTTCCCACTTCAGGCGGAGCCTCGCTTGCTCCAATGTTTCGTCATCACCGGCATCAGGCATGGGAGTACTCAGAACGTACACAACCTTGAGATTCGTCAACATGAAGTGCATCTTCTTCTGCCAACATCTGAAATCCTGCCCAGAGAACTTGTCCAACTTCTCGAAATTCCTCGTCATGTCCTTTACAGATTCTTGGTTCGCCATCTTCGGAAATTGATTCGATCTTTGTTGGGGAGATTTATGAAACGAAGATGTGAACGAAATTGAAAAACGGATTCTCTGAAAGGCGTGAAAGCACTTTCAGATCGAATCAATTCGACGGTTCAATCGAAATATTCGATCGGATACGATTCAGAGTCGAACAATCAGATGTAATGTGAAAGATTTTTCGAACCAGTAGAAGAAATTGATCAGAAATCTGCCGAAGAAGAAGAACGGGAAGAAACTGATGTTTTCAGTTTTAAAACGGGTAAACGTCCTTTCGAAAAATCTTTTCGAAAGCAACTTTTTGAAAGTTGCAAAGTGGTCCTCGAATTTCCGAAAAATAAAATTTCGGTGAATTTCCTGCACAGCAACTTTATAGGAAATAAAAAATTTCCAAGCTGACCTGGGGCTCTGCCCCTTGGACCCCGCCAGGGGCTACCGCCCCTTGGACCCCGCTCAGGGGCGCTGCCCCCGCACCCTCGCCAGGGGCTGCCGCCCCTGGGACCCTGCTATCGGGGGCGCTGCCCCCGAACCCCCGTCCTTTAGGGGCTTCGCCCCTAAAATCATAATAAACTCGTATAAGCGTGCACTCCGCACCTCCAAACTCATACGATGTATTATTATGATAACTCTGATCAAACTAGTCAATCCAATTACACTAAAATATCCAACACTTTCAAGGCTGGAGAAACCTCAACCGACTCACAAATCTCCAAGATGTCTCGAGAAGAGCTAGAAGAGCACTACGTATTTCTGACCAAAAATTTCAACAAGATGAACTCGAGAGTCGGAAAGTACAAGCACTTCTACAAGCAATATCAAGGGAGAAATGTCGAAGCACGTGAAGGACTTGGAAAATGTGAAGATCAATCCAAGCCGATCGCAAAAAATAGCATGGATGTGAAATGCTATCATTGCCACAAAATGGGCCACTACAAGTCCGAATGCCCAAAGCTCAGTGCAAAGGAAAGAGAGGAACTCAAAGCTAGGAGAGACGCTCCAAGGCGAGCGCTAGTAGCAAGCGAGTCGACTTCCAAGCTAAGCGACAAGGATGAAAGCGACTCAGACGCTTTCACTGATCCTAACTCAAGTGAGGAAGAAGACCTTGGTCTTATGGCGCTCACTGATGAAGAAACTGGAGAGGTATTTCTCTATGCTCCACCTCTTTCAATTACAAAGGCACACGAGCACAAAGAGGAAGTTCATTCCTCGACATGGAGTGAGTTACTTAACAAACACCATGATTTGTTAAGAAATCACGAAGTGTTGCAACAAGCTCTGACGAAAAGCAAGAGCTAGAACAAAAAGATAGTCGCTGAGCTTGACTTGGTCAAACTTAACTTAAGAGCGATGACTGGAAAGTTCGAGGACCTCTTCGCACGTCACAAGAGCTTGGAGGAGAAGTGTCACACCCAATCCATTCTAGTTGCTAATCTAAACATGGCATCATATGCTAGACAAGCACTAGAAGGCTCGCTACTACCCTTTGGTAGGAAAGTTGGCCTTGGATATGAAGGTGGATCCTCCAAACCCACAGTATTTGCCGGTGCCTAAAGTACACAACCATCAGTCTTGTTGGAAAAGCCCACTGCTCCCAAAGCGACCACTGACAAAGAAAAGGGAAAGATTGAGACACTCAAGGGTAACCCAATAAAGCTATAAATAGCCTTGAGGGGAGAACCAAAAAGTAAAACTACCACAACAGAATCAAGCACTCTACATGCTAAGTCACACCATTCAAAAGGTGGAAGAGATTCTGTTGAAGCAACAAGCTCTCAATCTAAGATACCAAGAACAAAAGATGTCCTTTTGCCAAAAGGATTAATGTTCATGTATCAAGTGACTCCGATTGGAGATGGTCCAATCGTCCTTACGTTCAGGGGGAAGGTGCTGAATTTCCCAAAAGGAAGATTCACAACCCAAGCGTCTCCAAAGCGTGTCAAGGTCAAAAGCCTAGTTTGAGTTTGCAGAAGAGACCAAGCGAGAAGCTTGCAAAAGTTAAAAACCCTAAGTCAGACTCTACACTCACAGCTAATCTCAAGCATCATGCTTCAGGATATAAGCATAAGAGTAAGAGCATAGGTACTTCAAAAGCAAGCTCCTCACATGCCCTCCTACCTCACACACACGTTTGCACATGTGAATCTGCGTCCAAGCATAACTAGAGCTTTGGAAAGGTTGAAGGACCCAAGACACAAGCGACTACTTTTAAAAGAGTCAAACAAGTGTGGGTACCCAAGAAAACTTACCTGCAAGGACCCAAGCTGATTTGGGTACCAAAATTGTAATCTCTGCAAGTGAGCCCCGTGGATCCCATGCCAAAAGGAGACCACCAAGCGATCTGGTACTTGGACAGTGGATGTTCAAGGCACATGACTGGTATGAGGTCTCTCCTTCAAGATTACGTTGAGAAAAAGGGTCCACAGGTGATGTTCGGTGACAATTCAAAAGGAGTCACCAAGGAATATGGCGTATTGAAGATTGGGAAGATGAGGATTGACAACGTCTCATATGTGGAAGGACTCAAGCACAACCTATTGTCCATATCACAATTTTGTGATAAAAGGGTATTGTGTGGAGTTCATAGCCAACAAGTGCGTAGTGAAGAACAAGTCAACACCCAAGTCGCTTTGACTGGCGCACGCAAGCGAAACATCTACATCGCCCAATGGGAGAGCTGCAAGGAAGCTACGTGCTTGGTCAACAGAAGTGCTACAGAACTTGGATGGATATGGCATCGACGCTTGAGTCACCTCAACTTCAAGACAATCAACCGCATTGCCCGCAAAGGATTGGTGAAAGGCATACCAAATGAAGTTTATGTTAAAGACCACTCATGCTCACCATGCCAGCAAGGGAAGAAAACCAAGAAAAAAATTCAAAGCTTGGAAGAGCCTTCATCCCTGCGTGTGTTGCAACTGCTTCACGTGGATTTATTTGGGCCAGTCACTCCAGTAAGCGTCAATGGAAGGAAATTGACACTTGTGGTAGTCGATGATTACTCTCGCTACACTTGGGTGATATTCCTATTCCGCAAGAAGGAGACACTGACCAAGCTTCTACAACTACTCAAGCGACTCGCTGTTAAGAAGAGTCAAGCAATTGCAACCATTCGCTCGGATAAAGGCATCGAGAATGGCATTGCACATCAAACCTCTTCAGCTCGTACACCACAACAAAATGGAGTAGCTGAACGATGGAACAAAATCATCAAGGAAGTTGTGCGTACAATGATTGCTGACTCAAAGCTTCCGATGAAGTATTGGGCTGAAGCGGCCAACATAACTTGCTACACCGAAAATAGGATGCTGCTCAGCAAACGCTTCGACAAGACACCATATGAAATATGGACAGGAAGAATTCCTGACATTTCTTATTTCGATATATTTGGTTATCGGGTCTTCATCCATAATAATGGGAAAACACAATTGAAAGCTTTCGAGGGCAAAGCTGATGAAGGAATATTCTTAGGATATTCACATCAAGCAAAGTTTATCGAGTCTTCAATTGCAAAACCCTAATTGTGGAGGAATCGCCCCATGTCATATTTGATGAATCTACTTTTAAGCCTTCTCGGGAACAGGTTGAAGATATTCAAGCGAACAAGGAAGATCCGACTAACTCACTATCATGGGACACGCTTGAAGATGATGAAGAGATCAAAGATCCAAGCGAACAAGTCATTCAAGATGAGGAAGTGAAAGCTGCATCTAAGACTCAAGAAGAGGAAGTATACAAAGAGCCAATTCAAGTTTCTTCAGAAGATGAGTCAAGCGTCCACCCAGAGAAGAATGAAGCTGAGGGATCCAAGCGAGCATGGCTCAAAATCACACACCAAATATCATTCTTGGAGATCCAGCCAAAGGTGTTGTGACGAGAAGTCAAGTTTTGGGAGAAAGTGCCATGTTCAGTTGTTTTTAATCCAACATTGAGCCATCAAGCGTTGAAGAAGCTCTCAGCAACTCAAATTGGATCCTAGCCATGCAAGAAGAGCTCAATCAGTTCACAAGGAATGACGTTTGGTACTTGGTGGATCGACCCAAGTTTCAGCATGTCATAGGCACTAAATGGGTATTCAAGAACAAGACTGATGAGGATCACAATGTTGTGAGGAACAAAGCGAGACTAGTCGCTAAGGGTTTGTCACGACCCCACCCCGCTTAGAAAGGAATAGGCGAGGTCGCGACGTAAAAGGAACGGGAATTAAACAAAATAACAACAACTCAAGGTGAAACAGTGCGGAAGCGTTGCATTGAATTACATTAAATTCCCACCATTCGTCGAGAATGGTTGGGAGAAAGTACTGTTTAGCAGCGGAATCGTTTACATAACATGAAGGAAACGGAAACGTTGTTCATAAGAAGAAGTACTGTCTTGCAAAGTCAATAAGTTGCAGCGATACACAAAAGGAAAGGTGTTGCAACGATACACCAAATGGAGTTCGAACAAATAACATGAAAAACACAGTGGAAGAACGTAGGATGCATGTATGGAGACATGCACCACCAAGAGACTTCGACTCTTTCTTGCTCGACAAAAGCCTTCCCCGACTGCTTCACTCCATCAGTTCAACCTGCACATGGGAAATATGTACAGGGCTGAGTACAAAGTACTCAGTGAACACATGCCAAAACATTTTAATTGTCAGCCATGCGAGTGATTCATAAAGTTTTACGGAAAAGACCTATGATCACTAAAACATTTTGTAAAGTAAGCTCTTGCAAGCTTTGGTTTTCTTGGTGTAATCCGTCATATCTGAACTGAAAGGTGTATCCGGTAAGGGTGGCCACCCTCCCGGATACCTCGACCGGCCAATACGTAGATCACGGTCTACATAACTGAGTGCACTAAACCCATCGAGGAGCGACCCCGATAGGCCCAAATTCATTCTGATAACTGGTGGCCGAAGCCCTTGAGGCCGAAGCCTTTCAGATAGACATCATACAAAACAAAACATTTATGGCATGGCAATTCTTTAAAAGAACTTAACATAAATAAACATTTTCGTTGTATGAAAGCCCACCTCGATAGCTTGCCTTGATTCACTTAAGATCGTGAGTGCCGCTTTAACTTCGGCCTTTCCCTTCGCCTAACCTCGTTCAAAGAACGCAACATAAGAGTCTTGAAGAAAAATTGATAATCGTATCGATCTATGCGAAGGTTTCTTCTATCGAGGTCATGATCTCTTATTTAAACGTTTCTAGATTAACATTCTGAAATCGATCACCTCGATCGGTACTTGTGTCTTATAACTCCTTTCATCCTCGATGGAGATCGTAGGATGTTGGATCTGGTCATCTTATGAAGCTTCGTGACTTTTATTGCATATTATAAGTGGTCTACACTTATAATGTTATTATCTTGGTTGATCGTTCGATCATTAATAATCTTCATAGTTCCATTAAAAGCATTAGGGTTTCGACCCAATTACTTAAGTTCGGAAAGTTATTAAATCAACCCCGAAGAGTCGTTTCGTATTTTCGGCTCATTATGATTTAAAAGTCCGGCCCAATCGGTTGGCCCGGCTTAATAGGTAATTAATCGGTCCAAATGGTTGGCCCGATTCGTTAAATATATCATTGGCCCATTATTCAATTTAATCGGCCCAAATGGTTGGCCCGATTCGTTAAATAACTATCGGCCCATGTTTCAATTTAATCGGCCCAAATGGTTGGCCCGATTCGTTAAATAACTATTGGCCCATGTTTCAATTTAATCGGCCCAAATGGTTGGGCTTGATTCGTTTAATAACTGTTGGCCCATTATTACTCGTTTAATAATTATCGGCCCGTAATGTATTCGTTTAATAATTATGGCCCATTATATATTCGTCGGCCCGGCTCGTAGCCCGGCTCGTGTTATTAACCGTTAGCCCGGCCCGTTATAATTAATGGGTAAAACCCTCCCCCTCTTTCACGACTCTCATTCACGGCCTGCACCCTCCTTTCTCTTCTTCCTCGCGACATCTCCCCCTTCTGCCTTCTCGGCAGTCTGTCGCCGTTCATCCTCCGCCCTCACCGGCGGTCGCTATTTGGTGGCTTCTATTGCCGTCGGTCACTGTCCTTCTCCGTTCTTTGGATTCCTGATTTTCCCAAGGGAAGGGATGCCCTAATTGGCTTCGGATTTTGGGGAAAATCTTTCCGGTGTGATTATTCCGATGAATTGGCCGCCGATTATGCCTCTTCTTCGTCCTCCGTCGCCGTGGTGAGACGGCGCTGGCGCGGGCCTCCTCTGTTCTCGATTCCTCCTCCTCCGGTGGCTCAGGTTCCGCGATTCATTCCGTAGCCGGGAGAAACTCCCACGGCGACTCCGTTGGTCGGTCGTTCGGCCTAAATTAAGGCTTTGACCTCTTCGGTTAAAGGGACAATTCCCACTTGGCTTCGCCGTCGTTCAACGTCGTTGCCGTCGTCGCCGTTGCTATCTCCCTTCTCTGTCCTCTTTTTCCTCTTATGTCAATTTCTCTAACCTTCCTCCTTCTTTTGTAGGTGGGGTGGCTCCTGCCGGTGGCCCTCCTTGCGGTGGTGGTTCTCCTATGTTCTTGCCGTGGCTCCTTGTGAGTCTTCACTCGACTCGGCGACCTCCTGCTGCCATTTCTCCTTATACCGATGATGATAAGTCCTCTCCTACTCTTGTTCTTCTCTTCCCCCTCGGTTCTAGTTGACGGTTAAATACTTATAGGCATATATTTCGGGGTTTGGAGCAGTTTGTGTGTTATGTGGATTATGTTGACTGTCGTTGGTTGTTGTTGGTTGTTGTTGGGATGAATCCTCCAGTTTTGGAGCAATTGTTGTGTTCGGTTCATTGTTAAATTGGGGATACTTTGTGAGGTTTCTTATGCCTTATGATTAAACATGCTTGGTCACGATTCCATACTTAAATGAAGTCAAACTATTATCTTGGGGCCTATGTTTGTTCTAAGTCATGTTTCATACTTGCATGCTTGGTTTTGGTTGAAATCTTTGAGTCCTATGAACATGCATTGGGTTTCCTTGTTTGGGCAGTTTCTAGGCTAAGTCCTTGAGGTCTTTTGGTGGGGATAGCATGCTTATTTGGGCTTAGTTCCTAGAGAAATATGGGGAGGTACTTACTTGCTTGATGGGGGTTTGGAAATGGTGTCCTTTGGCCTTGATTTGGGGCTGCCTTCTTGGTGCTCTTCTTAGCTGCTGCCCTCTCGGTTTCCTTCTTCTAGGGCCGAATGTTGGTGACCTAACAATGTTGGGTTAGTTCCCTTGCATCCTAAAATCAGTCCTTCAACCATTAATGGTTAAATGGGAGGTCTTACTTGTGATTTAGGGGCTGTAAATCCTTGTTAGCCTTGGCTTCCTTCTCTTCCTTTCCTTGTTTTTGTTCCTAAGATAGTGTGGGCTCTTGTTAGCTCATGCATGGATGAAAATCGAATGGGGAAAGGGAGAGGTATTCTTTACCGTGAGCTTGGACTTGAAAAAGGTTGGAGATCTATGGCTCTTCTCCTTCTTCCTCTCGGTTCTTGCTATCTCTCTCTCGGTTCTTGCTAACTCTCTCTTGTTTGAATGTTTGGGGGTTGTTGTGTGTATGAAAAATGATAACTTGTATTGTTATCTTTTGTTGTGTGTAGGGTTTAGGCTTCAATCATCATGGAAGGGAGAGAAATGAATGGGGATTGGGGAGATGTTCCTTCTCAAGGATTCTTGGCAGATTTTGCAAGAAAAAGAAAGGAGAGAGAGAGAGAGAGAGTTGCCGGTGTGCATGCAGTTGGTAATTCCCCATGCATTTGAGCAATGATGATTGGGTTAATTCCCTCCTTAACCACACTTAAGGGGTGTTTTATCCTCTAATTATTGGGTTAGGGAATAATTTGAGCTCTAATTGTGCTAATGAGAGAGAGGGTGTCGTTGGAAGGCTGCCGATTCCCTTTGTTTTTCCTTTTTTTTTTTTTTCCTTTTTTTTGTACATTATTGTAATAAAATGTAACATATTATGATCGGAATAATATTTATATTCCCGGGCCTTTATTTCTTGTTGGTAATTACGAACAATGTAATCTTTTCTTGGGCCGATATCTTTCATAACTAATTCGTGAAACGGGCCTTAAAACTGAATGTGGGCCTCGGCCCTTCTTTGAAGAATAATAATTATTCGTTTCATTTGTCGGGCCTTCTTAATTATTAAATTCTTATTGGCAACATTACTTATAATTATACGTCATTGCTTTTCGTAATACCTTTAAAATTTGGTTATACTAATAATAATAATAATAATAATAATAATACTCTTAATCATTAATTAATGTCGGGGTTTTATTACTCACTAATAAAAACCGCTACTAGTACATCCTACACCCCTTACGAATATTTAGTCCCGAAATTTACTTACCTTCTACAAACAACTCGGGGTGTTTCTCCTTCATTCTGGCCTCTAATTCCCACGTGGCTTCTTCCTGTCCATGGTGTCTCCATAGTACTTTCACTAGAGGAATCTACTTATTTCTAAGCTGCTGGATCTTTCGGTCCACTATAGCCTCAGGTTTCGTTTCGTAGCTTAAGTCGGGCTCTATAACGGTTTCCTCTTGTCGTAATACATGTTTAGGGTCAAACACATACTTTCTTAGCTGAGACACATGAAATACGTTATGAACGCCTCCTAAATTTGGCGGTAAGGCCAATCTGTATGCTACTGGACCTATCCTTTCTAGTACTTCGTAGGGTCCAATGAAACGAGGCTTCAGCTTGCCCTTGATGCCAAACCTAGTCAATCCCTTGGTAGGGGAAACCTTTAGGAAAACCTTGTCTCCTATCTCAAACTGCAGTTCAGTCCTTCGGTTGTCAGCATACGACTTTTGCCTACTTTGAGCTTCTCGCATCGTATCTCGGATCTTACGTACGATTCCAACCATCTCATCAATTGCCTCGGGTCCTAGGCTCTTTCTTTCTCCTATTTCTTCCCAATAAAGAGGAGATCTACATTTCCTTCCGTACAGTGCCTCATACGGGGCAATGCCTATGGTCGATTGATAACTATTGTTGTATGCAAACTCAGCTAAGGGCAGAATGTTCTCCCAGTCTCCACCTTTATCGAGTATTACTGCTCTCAACATGTCTTCAAGAATCTGTATGGTCCTCTTGGACTGTCCATCAGTCTGAGGATGATAGGCAGTACTGAAGTTCAATCGGGTGCCTAGTTCCCTTTGCATGCTCATCCAGAATTTGGAAGTGAATTTCGCATCTCTATCCGATGTAATCGACAGTGGTACTCCATAGAGACGTACGATCTCTCGAACGTACAACTGTGCTAGCTTGTCGAACCATAAGTGGTCGGAATAGGGATGAAATGAGCACACTTTGTTAGTCGGTCTACTATCACCAGATAGCCGTGTTCCCTCTTCTGGTTCGAGATAAACCTATCACGAAATCCATGGTGATATGCTCCCATTTCCACTGTGGAATTTCCAACGGTTGGAGCTTCCCGTGGGGCCGTTGGTGCAATGCCTTCACTTGCTGACACGTCAAGCAGCGCTCGATGAAAGAGGCTATGTCTCTCTTCATTCCTTCCCACCAGAATTTCTCTTTTAAATCCCGATACATCTTGGTACCTCCGGGATGTGCGGTGTACGGGGTGTCGTGAGCTTCACTCAGAATTTCGTCTCGAAGCTTGTCGTCATGTGGAATGCATAACCTTCCTTGGAAGGTAAGTGCGTTGTCGGCCTCCTCCCGATATCCTTCCATCCCATTTGTCCTTACCTTTAAGCGGATCTTTTCTAGCGCCTCGTCCTTCCTTTGCTCGTGAACGATCCTACTTCTCAAATCAGGCTCTATGGTGATAGTGGCAATAATCCCGTCTATCGTGGTTGGTGGGGACACTACTTCAAGTCTTAGCCTACTAAATTCTCGAATAAGTGTTTCTTCGGAAGTGAGAAGATAAGCTAATTCTGGTCTAGTCTTTCGACTTAGGGGCGTCAGCCACAACATTAGCTTTCCCTAGATGGTAGTTAATGCTACAGTCGTAATCCTTAACCAATTCGAGCCATCGTCGCTGCCTCATATTGAGGTCCTTCTGTTCGAAGAAGTACTTAAGGCTCTTGTGGTCAGTGAAGATTTCACATCTCACCCCATAGAGATGATGTCTCCAAATCTTCAACGCATGCACTACTGCAGCTAATTCCAAATCGTGAGTTGGGTAGTTCAGCTCATGAGGCCGGAGTTGTCATGAGGCATACGCTATCACTCTTCCATCTTGCATTAACACACATCCGAGTCCATTCTTGGAAGCATCGGTGTAAACTGTATAACTCTTGTTGGGTTCTGGAACTGCTAAAATTGGGGCTGTGGTTAACTTCTCTTTGAGTATCTGGAAACTTGCTTCACACTCGGTAGTCCAGACAAATTTGATTCCTTTTCTCAGCAATTGCGTCATCGGTCTTGCTATCTTGGAGAATCCTTCAATGAATCTCCGATAGTACCCAGCCAATCCCAAGAAGCTCCGGACTTCATTCGGGGTTGTCGGGGACTTCCAGTTCTGTACAGTTGCTACCTTGGCAGCAGGCCCGTCTCAATATATATTGAGGCCCTGTTCTAATTATAAATTAGGCCCTTAAATTTAATCAAAATATAAAATAAAAACGATAATTATATTACGATAATTATATTACGATATAACGTTTTAGATATCAATCATATATGTTTGCTCCTTATTTTTAATTTCAACACTATCATTATCATTATCATCCAAATCATTCATGTTATCATCATCCACATTAGTTTCATTAGCTCCATCATCACTTTGATCATTCGACACATTATCATCTATCAAAGTTTCATCTTTATCTAATGACACATTATCATCAAGAATAGTAGAATCATCTTTATCCTCGATATTTTCATTTAGAACATTAGATTCTTTCACAATAAACTTATCAAGAGCTCCCTTTTGGGATTGAGTCAACTCTTCCAATCTCTTTTTCTTCTTACGTTTTTCATAACCAGATTCATATTTTCTAACTTTAGGAGGCATACTGAAAAGAAATCCAGTTAAAGAAAAGGATAGATCACACCTGGAATTGTAGGAATTCTGATTTCATCAAAAAAAAAATACAAAATCTGCACGGCTGCACCACACTCCTGCTGTCTCGCAAGGCTGCAATCCTGCAAGCAATTAGAAAAAAAAAATCAAGAGAAAAACATAAGACTCATTAATTAAATATCTAAACTACAATTTACAACCCATATCAAAGTATAAACTATAAACCATTTCAAATTAATAAATTACCAGGGGGCAGGGGCTGCACCGCTGCAGTGCTGCTGCAAATCTGCAATTCCACAACGGTGATAGCAATTTTGAAACAAAGATGCTGAATAAAATCAAATTCTGAATTTTGAGTGGATAGAAATCTACATCAATTGCAAATAAATAGGGAAAAAAATTCCCGTTGAACTCCATTGATCTAGATAAAATTAATGTAAGAGACGTTTGTCTTGGAAAATTGGAACTGAAATAATGAAATTAATTATAAGAGAAGAGGAGGAAGGAAGAAAAGGAGAAGAAAGGCGGAAGAAAAATCGCTGCGGCTGCTATGAAGAAGAAGAAGAACAGGAATTTGCTTTTTTTTTTTTTTTATGGTCCTTAGCAAATATTAAATAATAGAATAAAAAATTGGGCTTATATATAATTGGGCTTTTAAAAAAATTTGGGGCCCTAGTAAATTGGGGGCCCTGTTCTCAAGAACAGGCTGAACCCCTTTAAAGACGGGCCTGCTTGGCAGGGTCTACTTTGATTCCTTCTAAGGACACGATATGTCCTAGGAAGATCACTTCTCTGAGCCAAAACTCACACTTGCTAAACTTTGCGTAGAGTCTTTCCTTTCTAAGGGTTCCTATAACTGTTCTCAAATGTTCCCCATGTTCTTCCTTACTCCTTGAGTAGATAAGCAAGTCGTCTATGAAGACTAGGACAAACTTATCAAGGTAAGGGTGAAACACACGATTCATTAGGTCCATAAACACTGCTGGTGCATTGGTGAGTCCGAATGGAACAACTACGAACTCGTAATGGCTGTATCGGGTTCAAAAGGCAGTCTTGGGTATATCACTAGGTGGAATTTTCAATTGATGGTACCCTGATTTCAAGTCTATCTTCGAAAAGACACTAGCTCCCTTGAGTTGGTCGAATAGATCGTCTATCCTAGGCAAGGGATACTTATTCTTGAGAGTCAACTTCTCCAACTCTCGATAGTCAACGCACATTCTCATCGATCCATCCTTTTTCCTTACGAAGAGGACCGGTGCTCCCCATGGTGATGCACTAGGTCTAATGAAACCTAACTCTAGGAGTTCTTGCAATTGGATCTTAAGTTCTTCCAATTCCTTTGGAGCCATACGGTACGGTGCTTTGGACACCGGAGCTGCCCCAGGCTCAAGTTCAATGGTAAATTCTATCTCGCGATCAGGTGGTAATCCTGGCAATGTGTCGGAAAACACATCGGGAAATTCCTTCACAATTTCCACGTCATCTATACTCTTTTCCTCCTTGGTCTCTCCGTACATGTGAACTAGGTATGACGGGTACCCCTTCTTAACCAAGGTGGCGGCTTGAAAGGCTGAGATGATGGCCTTCCTTTGGTTCATGGAGATGCCGTAAAAGTCCGTTGGTTCCTCACCAGGTGGTTGAAACGAAATTCGTCTCTCATCACACAAGATAGTGGCATGGTGTTGTGTTAACCAGTCCATTCCTAAGATCACATCTACGTCCTTCATAGTCATGACACTTAAGTTGTTTGCCGAAAGTTTGAGTGATCCTAGTTCAAGTTCTAGGTTAGGGCAACAATGCGTGAGAACTTTAGTTCCTCCTATCGGAGACGTGATACCTAAATCAACTCTTAGTGGTTTGGCCTCTAGGTTCAGCTCTTCTACACATGCTTGAGATATGAAAGAATGTGAAACACCCGTATCAAACAGAATTGAGGGGTAAAGGATCAGCTTCCTCCGCCAGTGTAAAGACTTTCCGCCGCAGCCGTTCATTGAAGTGGCACAAGAAGTTGTTGAGAGCGTTCATTCTTGAGCACTCATCTTGATAAGGCACTACATGCCAGTAGTAGTAGGCCTTGATAAATTTGTCCTTAAGATGAGCCATGTCTCAAGAAGGTCTCTCGGGATGAAGTCTTCGATTTGCCTTGCATTTGGATAATGTTCTCTTCGCATGACCAGCTCCTCCTCCGATCTGCTTGATAGCTCCTTCATGACTTTGTGAAATTTGGCACCTGCTTCGGACTTGAATCGAGGAAGCTTCTCATTCACACGCTTGCGAATGTAGTCATGTTCTTCGGGTGGGTAGCGGCTAGAATCGATCATCTCCTTCAATGTAACATGGCAGGTATCGATCCATGCTTGAGTTTGGCATGCTTCAGATTCATCAGGAGTATGGTATGAAGGCGCTACGTGAGATGGTGGATTGAATGAGTCTCACTTCATTCCAGTGCGACTCAATCCGTTCATCCAACTTCTTCAACCTCTTCATCTTCACTTCCTCATCCTTATCCTTCCTTCTCTTCTTCTCTTCTGCCTTTCTTTTCCTCCTCTCAAAGCGGCTGGATTTCTTAGTGATTGCCTGCTGCATCTTTTGGCGCTTGGCCGCAGGGTCCTCTTCCCTGGACTCAGGTACAGTGCGCTTCAAATGAGATTTAGGCGCAGGAGGTGGTGGGGGAGGCATCTGCTCTTTTTGAGAGGGCACAATAGCTTGGCTGGCGGAAGCGGCGCCCAAGGTCGTTTAAGCAGAAGCAGCAGCAGCTATAGCGGGCGCACCTGAAGCGCCTACTTGGGAGCTTTCAGCCAATTTTCTCTGAGGAAGTTCAAACTCTTGCTCTAGAGCACGGGCAAGAGCTTCATCCGCCGCGATCTGTAGCTCTCTTTGTTCCTTGGTTAATGGAACAACGGCGGGATGAGCAGCCATGGAGGAAGCTAGCAGCTTCCCAGACGTTGGCTTTCGGGGCTCCTCTAGCATCTTGTCCTTGCCCTTCTTCCTAGCAAGCTTGGCCCGAGCTTCATCGTCCATCTGCTCCTCCTAAGCTTCACTTCCTTTACCAATTCCGCTCCCTCCTACGATCAAGCCACTGGCTTCGATCCTTCTCTCTCCTGCTCCACTTCCTCCTTCTCCATCTGTCCTCAAGGTTTCATTTGGTTTCACAATCATTTCCCCCTTTTTGGCATTATCAAGGCTGCCGGGGGTGGTAGTTGTCACCTTTTCGCTGATGGATTGGTGTATTTCATTGACTTTGCTGTAAACTGCATGAAGCAACTGCTCAGCTCGCTTCGCAAAGACTTGCTCCTGGGAGAGCACGAGTTCTGCAGTCTTGGCTGATATCTCATCCAATAGGAATTTGCACTGATTTTCCCTCTCATTTACAGAGATCATCAGGCTTTCCAGAGGCTCTACTGCCTTGAAGCGAGCGTCCAGCTCCGCTTCAACATCTTTGGTTATCTTCTTCCTCTCTTCTTGCAAGACGAGGTCAAAGTGGGTTTGGGACGCTTCAAATTCAGCTTTAGCAGTAGCCAGGCTCCTTTCCCTTCTGTTCAACGTAGCATGGAACATAGCATCTGTGGAGATCTTGACAGTGAAATCTCCTGCTATTTTCTAAGCTTTCGCGATTTGAATGGCAAGCTCAGCCTACTTCAAGTCAACTTTCTTGGCATTTTTTCGTCTGCTTTCCAGTTCACTGAGCTCCTCATCACGCTCAGATTTCAGAATTTTATGCTCCTTTTCCAAGGTATCAAGAGCCTTCTTTGTTCTAGTCAACTCGCTTCCGAGCTTGACTAGTTCATTGTCTGCCTTATCCACTTTCTTCCTCTCCTTTTCCAACTCCTTTTCCAACTTCCTCTTTTCCTCCCCGACTGTCACTAGCTTGGCATTCACATCTTTTAGCCTGCTTTGCTCAGCCTCAAGTGACTGATTGAGTTCTTGAGCGTTTTTCTCCAACTCTTCTACTCGCTTCGCCTTCTCCTCCAGCAACTTTTCCTTCTCATCCACTAACTTGGATTTCTCCTCAACTTTCCCCTCCAACTCACCCTTCTTTTTGTCAAAATCTTCTCGCAGATTCTTGACCTCCAACACCTTTCTTTCCAACTCCTCAGTCTTCTGCGTGAGAACGCTTTGAAGACTGGATATTTCCGCATCCTTCACCTCCACCTCAGCCTCATGCTCTTTCATCAATCTGAGTTCATGCTTGGACGGCACATGCTCTGGGATGGACGCATCTGGGTATTCTCGCTTAACTCTGGCGTCGAGTATCTCCCAATAGTTGGCCTCGTTGATGAACATGTGAAAGCCATCAACTCCGATGAAATTGAGCACCTCCACCTCCTTCTCTTCGATCACCTCCTCTGTGAGAGATTTACGGAGATTAAAGATCTTATAATACTCCGTTCCTCTGTACGCGATGTACGTGAGGAAGTCGACAGTTTTGGTGAAAAAGTCATCAGACATCTTCACGGAGGGGTAGCGATCATGGATTATCTCTGCAGCTTGCTCTTTATCCTTGATGTATCTGGTTAGAGCCTTTTCTTCTGCAGATGGGGATGGTGGTTGGATTGGTGGTGGTATGATGGTGAGGTTTATATCGGCAGTTTGGGCGGTTTCAGCTGTTTCAGCTGATGAGGATGGAGAGTTGGGGGTGGAAGCTTGAGTGGCTTCGGGTTGGGTGATTTGGGGTTGAGTTTGTTGAGTGAGTGGAATGGCGTAGAGTTTGTAGGCATCAGTAAGATCTGTGCCTAGGAAGGGTACATTGGGAATGTGAAAGGATAAAGTTGATTCTAGTGGTGAGGTTGGATTTTGGGTGGCGGTTGCTTCGGGTTTAGTGATGGGATGGGCGGTAGTTGAGGTTTGGGGTTCTGGTGGTGGCTTGGTTTGGGTTTGGGTTTGGATAGGGGGTGTTTGGGTTGTTTGGTCTTTGGGTGGTGAGAGAATGGGCTGATCGGCTTCTGCTTCCTTCTCGAGCGGCTGCACCTCAGCCTCGCTCGCTTCAATTATCGCAGTAACACGCCGCACTTTCATCGGTCGCTTCGACCTTGCTTTCTTTGGTGTAGCTCGCTTCCCTGATGAAGCAGCTTCCTTTCCCTCTTCCGCCTCGCTACGTCTTTCAGCGACTGGAGCGACTGGGGGTACTCTGACGTTGATGATTCCCAGATCGATTGGGATCTTCTCCGTCTTCCATGAGTCATAGTATATAGTATTCTTTTTATACTCGGTCGTGCCGGTCCACCTCCTGTTCTTGAACAGGTTCTCCAGGGCGTAGGAAATTATGGAGAAGAATTTGAGTCTACCCTTGCGGAGAATTTTGCTGTCACTTCCTTTCTCGAAATCGAAGTCCTTAGCAACTTCTTGTATCTGCTTGATGAACCAGCCGTGCCAGTTGAATTTTGTTCCGGTCAAGCTGTCGACAATGACCGTGGTGGCGAAGATTTTAGTGTCGGAGAGTTGGCTCAGCGAACCGACACCACACAGCACCGATTTTGTATATAGTTCGCAAATGTAGTTGAACGAAACCAGCAAATCCGATCTGATGTTGATGTGCTTTGGATCATCAAACACTTTGTCCTTCTTGGTGGCGAACCGGGCATACTTGACATTGACAGATAACTCCAGATCCGTCAAGGAGTCAGGTCCCTCCTTCGGCAAGTTGAATATACCAGCAATGGCGCTCAACTCAACCTCCACAGGCTTCTCGTCCTGTGGGTCTGTAAAAGTTGAGGAGTTCTCTCCCTCCCTCAAGTTTAACAGAATCTCGGCGACACCTTTTGCCAGAATCTGCTCCGGCTTCGCCGTTACGAACTTCCACAAGCCGGCCGTGGTCACGGCCTTGCGGAGAAATCCGTTCCTGTCCACCACGTTCTCGTCGAGATGGGGTTCGACGTTAATGTTATTATCAATGGAGGTCAGGAATTGCTCCATTGTTTGAGACTTCTCTTTCTTTCCCATGGTTGATTTTGTAGAGGGAGATTTGAGAAAGATTTAAGATTTTGGGGGATTTGAGACTCGTGAGTTGCAGAGACGCAGATCTTGCACGAGAATGGCAATTTAAGAGAGTGATGAAAAGTTCTGCAGATCTCCGTCTGTGCACTTATATAGAACTAGGGTTCGGCTGATGTGGCAGGGGCAGTTTGGTAACTTCCCAAAAACTCCTGTTTGTATACGGCGGAAAGCAGCGATTGATCTGATGTGTCCGGCGTCATCACGGTAAAAGTGAACCGCCATCTTGACTTGGCACTCCACGTGGCCGTCTGTTATTCGTCTCTCCAATCGGCATCGATCCAACGGCTAAGATTCTGGAACTGTTCAGATTCGACGGCTGGATCAAGGGCGATTTTCCCGCTTCTCTTTGAATTGAATTGCACGCGCCCGTCTTTTCGGTATGTACGCACCGCTGCATTAAATGCTAAAGTAAAAAGTGAAATTTGCACTCAAGTGCAAACAACTCATACTCACTTTGTACCCGCTCGCTTCGAGTATAGCTGCTTGGCTTTCACTCGCTTGCGAAGTACTCGCTTGGAGTGACTGTTCTGCACTCGCTTGCGATGGCTTGCTTGAGTGACGTAGCACTCGCTTGGCCATCCGAAGCAACTGGAATAAGAAATGAAATTTCTTTGACATTATTTAAAATGTTTCTGACTTACATACTTCGAGGATAAACAAGAGTGTTTTCCTCTTTGTATTTGTGTCAGATTCATTTTATATTTTCCACATAGTAAGTGAAGGTTTCTAGCACGCTTCAGTTTACTTAGTGTACTTTGAATTGAAACACTTACCAGTCAATCTCACTTCGTAGGAGATTGATACCACTTTGTAGTATTTGACACCACTTGATGGATTCCTTTTTAGGCTTGGTCTTCATGGCATTCATCTCTTCCATCTTCCTCTACGAATTAGAGAGTCCTCCATCGAGGTGAATGGGGAAGAGAATAAATATAGTATACAAGCTTACTACGACCCGAAGGGAGCTTCACGTAAGTGTACTTATTCACGATGAATGGGAGATGAGTACAAGTCCTTATCTCAGGTCGGAATAGAACAGGATGACAATGAGTATGCTCTGACAAGACAATCTCGTATTTTACGCAAAGACATGTCACCAGTCATGCAACCTTTTAAAGTAAAAGGTAACTCTTCAAGCTTCATACTAGAGAATGGAAATCTAGGCTAGATAGCAGCTTTCCTAGTTCGCTTTGGAAGTAGCTTGCTCCGAGAGCAAACAATAGTTCCCCCTTAACCAATGGCTTAACAATTCCTGTAACCGGGTAGGGAACATCTTCCAACACTCCACCTTTCTCCACCTTGTTTCTCCTTCTTCAAGCAAGTGGAATTTTGAAGTGACTCACTTGAGTTGGTGAAGATCCGAAGCGAGTGACGCTTAGAGCATCTCCAAGAGCAACACTAAAATAGTGCTGAGCACTATTTTAGTGCAGAGTTTTGCTCCAACAGTCCGCACTAAAATAGCGAAATTATAGTGCAATGAACAGTGTTCCCCTAAATATAGAGTAACACTATTCACTGCACTATAATTTTGTGTTCATCATTTTGTGCTCGTGATTGTTTGCGATTTTTATTTGTGGTGTAGTATTTCAATTTAGTTTGTTTTGTTGTATGAGTAATAATTTTATTTTTTTCTTTTCACAATTTAATTTGATATATGCTTATTTGTTTTGTGTGTATCAAATTTTTTTAATTATTTTGTTTGTTCTTTTCACAATTTATCGTATGTTACTTGTAATAATTTAACTAATTTTTCTCTTCTTTTTAAACTCTATGTATAATTTACGTGTGATACAAATATATATACAAAATGATTGTATAAATTAATGAAACAAAATATAAAAACAAAAATGCATTAATAAGAAAAACGTAAAATTACATAACATTGCCAAATTAAAGTACAAAACAAACTACACCATGCATGGGAACATACGTTAATATAAAACTGAAAAAATTAAAGATACATTTTTTCCCCTAATAATCCGAAAGTCCATCTCCACTTCCTCCGGCACCGGGAAATAAATTCCGAAACATATCAAAACCGTGAGCGTTGCCTTGTTGTGTGTTTCTTCGTTTCCGCATAATTTGTTGTTGCTCCAACCGGAAGTAATTTTATAATTTATTAAGAATGTAATTTTAATTATTTGCAATATCTACTTATTTTATCTTAATTAAATGAGTTAAAATTTATATCATTGACATTTTTTTTAATCATGTTCACATTTTATTAAAAAAATGAATGAAAAAGGATATTTTGGAATATTCCTTTTCTGCTGTATTTTAGTGCGAACTATTGGAGATGAGTTACTGTTTTTGCACTATTTTAGTGATAGTGCTGCTGGAAAATAGGGGAAACTGTTGGAGATGCTCTTAAGGACAAGCAACCACTCCTTCGTGCATCCTGGAATTAGCACTCTTCACCAGGGTCTAGTAACCCCAATTCCATGCATAGCTGATTGAAACGAAACTCAGCTAGAGGCTTGGTGAGGATATCAGCTCGCTGGAGATCGGTATGGATTTTCTCGAGCTTGATATCTTTCTTCTCGACATGATCACGAATGAAGTGATGTCGGATCTCTACGTGCTTGCATCTGGTGTGAAGCACTGGATTCTGCAAGATGCATATAGCACTGTTGTTGTCGCAGAAGATTGGAATTTCATTCGCTTCAACTCTGTAGTCCTTCAACTACTGACGAAGCCATAGAATTTGAGAATAGCAGCTTTCGGCGGCCATATATTTGGCTTCCGTCGTTGAAGTAGCTACACTGGTCTGCTTCTTTGAGAACCATGAGATCAGCTTGCTTCCCAAGAACTGACAAGTGCCCGACGTTGATTTCCTATCAACACGGCATCCTCCATAGTCAGCATCGGAATATCCAGTGAGCTCCAGATTATCTTCAGCTGGATACCACAGCCCCATGTTGACAGTGCCCTTGAGATAGCGAAGGATTCGCTTGGCAGCTTCAAGATGATTGTGCTTGGGATTTCTTTGGAAGCGAGCACAGACTCCGACTGCAAATGCAATATCTGGCCTGCTTGCAGTGAGATATAGAAGGGATCCGATCAAGGCTCGATAGTCTGTGGCATCCACAGACTTCCCATCTAGGTCTGGCTCCATTTTCCAGTTGGTGTTCATAGGGATCTTCACAGCTTTAGCATGCTGAACACCGAACTTGGCAAGCATATCTCGAGTGTACTTGGCTTGATTGATGAAGATTCCATCATCTTGTTGCTTCACTTGAAGACCTAGGAAGCAACTCATCAAACCAATCATGGACATCTCATATTTGGTCTTCATCAGTTCTCCAAACTTCTCGCTAAGTGACTGGTTTGGTGACCCAAATATGATGTCATCTACATAGATCTGGACCCGTAGCATGTCTTCTCCATGATTGATGGTGAAGAGAGTCCGATCTATCTTCCCTTTGTTGAATCCATTATCCACTAAGAACTGAGATAGTGTATCATACCATGCCCTAGGCACCTGCTTCAACCCATACAGGGCCTTCTTCAAAGGATACACCTTATCTCCTTGCTCGAAACCCGGTGGCTGCTCCACATACACTTCTTCCTTCAGTTCGCCATTGAGGAACGCGCTCTTGACATCCATTTGATAAACTTTGAACTTCTTGACCGCTGCATAGGCAAGAAATAGTCTGATTGCTTCAAGCCGTGCCACTGGAGCGAAGGTCTCATCGAAGTCGATTCCTTCCTCTTGGCAGTATCCTTTAGCGACGAGTCGCGCCTTATTTCTCACAACGTTGTGGTCCTCGTCCGTCTTGTTCTTGAACACCCACTTGGTGCCAATAACATGCTGAAATTTGGGACGATCCACGAGGTACCATACATCATTCCTGGTGTACTGATTCAGCTCCTCTTACATGGCAATCACCCAATTTGAATCAGCTAGTGCTTCTTCCACGCTTGCTGGCTCAATATTTGAGAGAAAGCAACTGAACATAGCACTTTCTTCAAACACTTGACTTCTGGTCACTACGCCCTTGGATGGATCTCCAATGATTTGACTTGGTGAGTGATCCTTGAGCCACGCACGCTTGGATCCACCAGCTTCATCTTCATCTACATGGGGGTCGCTTGCTTCTCCATCTGAAGCGACCGGAATGGGTGCTTGGCTTGCACTCGCTTCAGGAGTCTTGGGGGCAGCTTCAACCTTTTCTTGGACAATCTGCTCGCTTGAGTCCTTGATTTCCTCATCGTCTTCAAGCATGTCCCAAGTTAGTGAATTAACGGGTTCCTCGCTTGATCTTTCTTCATTCACTTGAACCTGTTCCTGTGGAAGACTCAAAGAAGATTCATCAAATACGACATGGGGTGATTCTTCCACAATTAGGGTTTTACAATTGAATACCCTGTAAGCTTTGCTCGATGTAGAATATCCTAAGAATATTCCTTCATCGGCTTTACTTTCAAAGGCTTTCAACTGTGACTTCCCATTATCATGGATGAAGACCCTACAACCAAAGATATGGAAATAAGAGATGTTAGGAATTCTCCCTGTCCATATTTCATATGGTGTTTGGTCGTGTCGTTTATTGAGAATCGTCCGATTCTGTGTGTAGCATGCTGTATTGGCAGCTTCAGCCCAATACTTCATTGGTAGCTTTGAATCAGCAATCATAGTGTGGACAGCTTCCTTGATAATTCGATTTCTTCTTTCAGCAACTCCATTCTGCTGAGGTGTGCGTGCTGAGGACGTCTGGTGTGCTATTCTATGCTCCGTGCAGTATGCTTCGATGGTTGAGTTTAGAAACTCAGTGCCTTTGTCGGAGCGGATGGTAGCAATCGCTTGATTCTTTTCCACAGCAAGTCGCTTGAGCAATTGTGGAAGCTTGGCCAGTGTCTCCTTCTTGCTAAAGAGAAATACGACCCAGGTGTAGCGAGAGAAGTCGTCGACTACAACTAGAGTGTATTTTCTTCCATTTACACTAACTGGAGTGACTGGACCAAACAGATCCATATGAAGTAGCTCGAGCACTCGCTTGGATGAAGCTTCTTCAAGACTGGCGAAGTGCTTCTTCATCTGCTTCCCTTGTTGGCATGGTGAGCATGGATGATCTTTGACAAAGACTTCATTTGGTATGCCTTGTACAAAGCCTTTTCGAGCTATGCGGTAGATTGTCTTGAAGTTGAGATGGTTCAAGCATCGGTGACATAGTCATCCCATTTCTGTAGCACTCCTCGCGACTAAGCACGTATCCTCCTTGCAGCTTTCCCATTGTGCTATGTAGACGTTCCTTTGTCTCATTCCAGTGAGCACAATCTGGGAAGTGAGCTTGTTTTTCACAATGCACTTGTTGGAGATAAACTCCACCTTGTATCCCTTATCACAAAATTTTGAGATGGATAACAAGTTGTGCTTCAATCCTTCCACGTAGGAAACTTCTTCAATCTTGATCTTTCCAATCTTCAATGCGCCGTATCCCTTGGTTCTTCCTCGAGAGTTGTCACCAAAGGTTACTGATAGGGATTAATATCAGCTGTAATGCCCAAATAACCCGAGTTGATAAGAATATGTACTCTCCTCATTTCTGGAGCTACGACATACTAGAAGCCACAGTGAACGTAGAAATCTTATTAGGAAGAAATGGAATGATAAGCTCTGGGTGAAAGAAGCCTTACCGTCATTATTATTAAGATTATTTCATAATAATCCTGGTAGAAGTCAATGGAAGTTGTTCTGCATATAAAGCATGCAATCAAAGAGATTTCATGAGCATTAAATGCTCAGCACAATCAAGAACCATAATCCATGTAGAAGCCGTGGGGTTTTAACTATTCCCAGAAGCCCTATAGGGTCTGTAAGCGTCTGCAAAGCCGAGAGGATCTGATCAGATCCCATAAGTATTCAGCGAAGTTCAAGGTTCTGCTTAACATACGGTCTGCGTGACTCTATGTACTATAGAGTGATGACCACTACATTTATGACGGAGGATACTTTACCTCCAAGGGAATTCCTTTTCTGTCCCTCCTTCACACGAATGCTCGTTCTTCATCCTCAACATACCTATAAATACTAAACGAACTCATCCATCACAGGATTATTCACTCTCTTACGAACAAACACGCTCCTTAGCGTACTGTTCCATCCAACTCCAGACTCTCTCTCTCTCTCTCGAGCTCCTCTGAGCTCAGGTAAGCCAAGGCGGGCCAAACCTTCTCTCGGGAAGCCGGAGTTCACTTTCACATCCCTCTATTCTTCTCGACGCAGGGAAGAATCTCTCTCTTACACACACTACCTTGAGCTTAAGGTAAAACCCTCATCACTTAAAGGGGAATGAGGCTCAACGGAGCCCCTCGCCCCTCGTTTCTCCCCTTCTCCTACCTTGTTTCTTCATTACCTACTTATATGAGTTTAAAGCTCCATGAATCTTGTTAGTTTATGGCTGAATACGCCCTTTATCCGTTGCTCATAGCTCAACTATTACATGTCATTACCACATGAATCATGCTCTATGCGAAATGCTCATCTATGGCTCTATGTACACATGAATCTCTTGCTCTTTACCGTTTTAATGCTTTATCCATGAATATTCCTTGTGAAAACATGATGAAAAAAACCTTAAATTGTTGTGGATCTCTAACCCGGATCTATCAGTTACGTGTGGACCCGTCTTCTCAATATAGTCTTGAAGTAGAGCTCTCATGCCAGTCATGTGTCTCGAACATCCACTGTCCAAGTACCAAATTTGTTGACCTTCACTTGGCATGGGGTCCATGGCGCTCACCTGCAATTAGACAAGTTTTGGTACCCAAATCAGTTTAGGTTCTTGCAGGTTAGTTCCCTTAGGTACCCACACTTGCTTCACTTTCTTTTGAAAGTTAGCTTGTGTTTTGGGCTTCTCGACCTTCTTAAATTGTGACTTCTGCTTAGATGCAGCTTCACAAGTGCAGCAGTGTATGCAAGAGGGGTAGCGACTCGCTTGAGACATACCTATGCTCTTACCCTTTTGCTTATATCTTGAAGCGACTCGCTTCAGATTAGCTACAGGCTTAGAGACTGACATAGGGTTTACAGTCTTTCGAAGCGGCTCGCTTGGTTTCCTCGAAGCGGTCAAGCTAGGGTTTTGACCCCGACTCGCTTGAGTAACCTTGGAAGTTTGAAGCGACTTCCTCGGTGCTTCGAATACTTCCCCCTCAACATGAGTACGGTTGGACCATCTCCAATCCGGCTCTCGTGACACATAGACATTACTCCATTTCTTGAAAGGGAGATCCTTTGTCTCTCGTGTCTTGGTCTGAGACTTAGAAGCTTCAACAGGTTTCCCTTTACCCTTGGATTGGTAAGTTTTAGCATTGTTAGTGCTAGGTGCTGTTGAATTTCGCTTACCCTTAGATTCTGCCCTTGAAGATATAGACATCTTCATTGGCTTCTTCGTAGGATTCTCAACCACTTTGCCTTTGTCCTTGTTAGTGGTCACTCTGGAGGCAGTGGGCACATCCAAAGGAATTGATGGTGTTGTGTTAGAAGCACCAACAAAGACAGTAGGCTTGGAAGGTCCACCCTCATATCCGAGTCCTCCCTTTCTACCAAAAGGTAGAAGCGAGCTCTCTAGTGTCTGCCTTGCATATGAGTGTTTGTTCAAATTGGCCACTAGATTGGATTGGGTTTCATACCTTCCTTCCAAGCTTTGATGTCTAGCAAAGAGATCCTCGAACTTACTAGCCATAGCCCTTAAGTTAAGTTTAACTTGGTCAAGCTCAGTGGCTAGCTTTCGGTTCTCCTTCTCGCTTTGAGACATAGCTTGTTTCAACACTTTGTGATCACTTGACAATTTGAGGTGTTTGTCAAGTAACTCACTCCATGTCGAGGAATTAACTTCCTCTTGGTGAGTGTGTGCGAGTGTAATTGAACTAGATGAAGGAAAGAAAAATACCTCCCCAGTATCTTCGTCGGTGAGCACCATCAATCCCAGATATTCTCCCTCACTGGAGTTGGGATCAGTGAATGCATCCGAGTCGCTTGAGACATCTTCAGTTGAAACGACTGGCTGCTCGATTCCTACAAGCGCTCGCCTGGGAGCTTCTCTTTTAGCCTTCAGTTCTTCTCGCTCCTTTGCACTCAACTTTGGGCATTCAGATTTGTAATGGCCCATTTTGTAGCAGTGGTAGCACTCCACTTCCATCATGTCTGATAGATCCGGGTTGGAGATCCACAACAATTTAAGAGATTATTTATCATGTTTTGCAAGGAGCATTCATGGATAAAGCGTTAAAGCGATAAGGGGCAAGAGATTCATACGTTCGAAGAGCTATCATCGTATATTTTGTACGGAACATCATTTGCATAGGAGTAATAAGTAGTAATCATGCTATACGCTTAAGTAAAGGGTGCGTCTAGCCATAAACTAGTAGGATCCATGGAGTTTAACACTCATTTAAGTAGATAATGAAGAAGCGAAGCAAAGGGAAGAAAAAAGGAGTAAGGAGCGCGGAGCTCTGTTCGGCCTCATTCCCTTTAGGAAATGAGGGTTTTACCTTAAGCTCAAGGGGATGAGCTAAAAAGACTCTTCTCGGTGCCGAAGAGGAGGAATGACAATGATTGCGGGCGATGATTCCCGGCAGGAGGCTTCGGAAGCCTGGACTATTCGGGCTCAAAGGAGCTCGTGGAGTAGTATGTGAGTGAATGAAACAGTACGCCAGAGTGCGTGTTTGTATGGAGAGTTGAGTAGTGATTATGATGATGATGAAGTATGCGATAGTCGGGTATTTATAGGTGCAAGGAGGGTGAAAGAGCAAGCATTCGTGTGAAGGAAGGACATAAAGGGAATTCCCATGGGGACAGGATTCCCTCCGTCATGAATGCAGTGGTCCTCACTCTAGAGTACGTAGAGTCATGCGGATAGTGTGCTACACAGAACCTAGGGTTCTGCCAGATGCTTAGGGTATTGATCAGATCCTTTGGTTCTGACAGATGCCGATAAATCCCATATGGCTTCTGGGAGGAGATAAGACTTCTAGCTTCTGCGTAAGACGTACCTTATACACGTATTGAGCGTCTGAAGCCTTTAAGAACCCATAGAGCTTCTGGTAATACGCTACCATATAGAGCAGTCTCTGTTTGAAGCCTTATCAAGAGTGATAACTGTCTTCCTTAATGGTGATACCGAGTCTAGTTCTAACTAGACCTTATTAGTCCTTCCATCCTGACGAAATTTCCTTGTTCAGCAGAAAATATCCAATACTTTGAAGCAAAGGACACAACCATTCATTTAATATTTAAATGAAAGTCTGAGACGGTATTCCCAGCTTATAGGAAGGGTGTCTTTCTAGTGGATCAATTTATTTGGATAACGAGGCTGATATTAGTCCCTATCAGCTACTCCCCCCCCCCCCCCCCCCCCCCCGGTCCAGAAGTACCAGTACAAGGGCTTCTGACGGATATTTTGGTGGGAAAACCAATCTCGCTTCGGCTATTGCTTTTTTGTAGCATTTTTTCTTTCTCTCTCTCTCTCTCCTTTTTTTTTTTTTTTTTTTTTTTTTTTTTTACAGATGTCTGGTTACATAGGAAGTTGAAACGGCGGTTATTCTCCCGAGAATAAAGTTGGGCCTATTTCCGTTGCTCATCATTACTCTTTTATCTAGGGCAAGGGAATATGGGGCTATTTAAAATATATTTTGAAATATGCATTATTATTCTGTCTCATTTGCGGACGAAAAAGGCGTTTCCCTTTTCCTGGGACGACGTGGGGCGATAAGTAGGGAACTACCTCACTCCTTCTTTTCAACTTCTTCATCTTTCTCTCTTTACATTATGCTTCAGAGAGGAGAGGGTGACATTTGCGAATCGCCTGCCGTCCCCAACGATTACTCCGACGACCCCCTTACTACCGTCCTCATTTAGGTATTCTATTACCTTTTTATTTTCCAGTGCTCCTGTGTAGGCTTCCTTTTGAATTTCTTGAGGTTAGGGCAACTTTTACTGTTTCCCCTGTTCTCATTTTGTATCTTCGAGAGAATATCGTTAGCTCCGGTTTTCTTGAACTGTGAAACTGATCATGATGTGAATGTAATTGATGCTTTATCCTTAGAACTATCGATCAGTTAGAAAATTCTTAGAAATTGGACTTATTCATGTTTATTTGAGATTCCACTCTTTTACTTTCCCTTACCGGTAGTTATTTCTATTTTGTAGCCATGGATACTGCAAAGCTGAATATGAAGCAGAAGATCCATGAAAAGTTGCTGAAGAGAATCGAATAGGCAGAAAACAGCGATCCCAGCCCTGTTCTGTTAGTAGGCGATACACCTTCTCTAGTGCATGTAGAGCCTGAAAGCCATAAAGCTTCTCAGGAAATTCTCCGAGAGGTAAAAACTGCAAAACCTCGGTTGAAACCTTTCTATCCGCATTTGGTTGCCTCCAACCGGCCAACTTCATCTTCTCCTATTCTTATTGATGTGGAAGTTGGTACCTCCACTCTGGCTGCCCTAGAGCCTCACTCTTCCTCCTTAAAAAGGAAAAGTGATTCTCCCTCTTCCCCAGTCAGGAAGAAGGGTAAAATGTTGGAGGATCCCCCTTCTGCTCAAGCGCTAAGCCTAGAACAACTGAAGGAGCATCTTTCCCAATTTGAGAAGAGTAGAGAGCAACTCCAAGTTGAGGTTCACCAACTTCGAGGCCTCTTGCGGGATAAAGAGGAGCATTGTCTATCATCGGGCAGAATGCACTTTCCCTTTCTGAACGTGTAAGGGAACTTGAGGGAGCTTTGAAGGTCTCATCAGATAGAGTGGAGCGATTACAAGAATTCTACGCAGCGGAAGTGGGGCAGTTAACGCCTACTCATGAGCGGGAGCTAGCACGAGCCCAAGTTTCCTCTTTTACTGAAGGAAAAAGGGCAGGGGTAAATCAGGGCATTTCCTCGGGGATTAAAGACTGTAGGTCCAATCTATTGATGACCCCACATGGTCAAGCTTTCCTAGATTCTTTGCTTAAGCGTCTGCCAGAAGCTTATATCCGATCTCAGGATTTCTGGCTTCGAATGTTTGACCCCCTTACCGAGTGGACGGTCTCTACCATCCATGAATGTTGCCAACAACTAGGCGTTCCTGATCGCGCGGCCACCATCAATGCGGGGCCCATTGTAAGGATGTTTGACACAGAGCCTGACTCTCTTCGGAAGAATCGCTTTGCTTCTCCTAAGGAGCCTTGGTTTATGCCCGTGCTAAGAGAAGCATCTCAGATCCTCCGCCAGCCTGCTGGGGCCTTAGAAGATCTCCCTCCTTGGGATGCTCCTTTGTTTTCTCTTTCCCCTCATAATACTATGGTTATGAGATTGATACGGAAAGCTTTTGACCATCTACCTTCTTTTTCTTTTATTGTTGTTGTCTCTTTTCTTCCCTCTTTCTCTCTTTTTTTTTTTCTTTTTTTTTTTCAATCTTTTTCCTCATATTAGGAATTGAGAGAAAGAGAGGCTTACAGCCCATCTGCCAGCGGGGGAGGTACTTCGTTGCTACCTACTCCAGGAGAAGTGAAGGATGGCTCTGAGGAAGAGAATGCTTTAAAGATTCCAACGAACTCATCCAAAGGTGGTCCCTCTACTACTCCAGCTTTGGCTGCTATCGAGGAGTGGTCTTCCTCTTCTCATTCATCAAGTTCTAAGGATTTAGCCTTTATCCCTGATTCCTCTCTCTGATCTTATTGCTTTTGATAAGATACTTTAAAAAAAAAAAAAAAAAAAAAAAAAAAAAAACTATCTATTTTTTAGTATTTGTGATGGGGTGCTTTTTGTGATCCTGAGATCATGCTGTTGAAGCACAAACAATATTATTTCTTTCCTGTTTTGGCCAGATGCTTCTTAGGGCCTCTCTTTGGACTTGATGTCTTTCTATTTCCACTGTGATGACTAATGCATCGTCGTGTGGATGAGTCACTTTTTGGTTATCTTCCGGTCCAAATGAGATTTCTGGTGGGGGTAGGCCTTTTTCGACCTTCCAGACCCCATGTCTTTCGTGCATATGTAGCTCTCTGGCAGATGCCTTTCTGCTCCCGTTGGAATCTTCCATGGTTGGTCCTCCGTATATCATTTTGATAACGCCTTTAGGCTCTGGTCCTTGGCCAGCATCAGGCTATTTTTCAGGAGCTTCTTTGCGCCTTTTGTTCTGTTCTGTCTCTCTCTTGACGTATTCCAAGAGTTCTCCTTCTTGAATTAACTTCTCGATGGCAATCCTCAAATTTCTACAGTCATTGGTCATATGACCAAAGTCATTATGGAATTTGCAACCTTTCGGAAGGTGGATTTCTTGGGGGCTATCTATGCCCGGTAGGGATCTGGACCCCTGGCTTTTTCATAACCACTTCTAGCAAGTCAACGGGTTGCTTGATGAGCGGAGTAAAAGATCTCAGAAATCTGTCATTCTTGTCAGTCTTTTTAGCATCTGGAGCTGGCCTTTTCTTTTCTTCCGGCTTCTTTTCCTTTTGAGAGGCCAGCTCAGCCCTCTTGTTGCTTAGAGCCTCTTCCATGTGGATATATTTTTGGACTCTTGTCAGTAACTCTTCAAAAGAGGTAGCTTCTTTCTTGATGAGAGAGGCAAAGAACTGTCCTGGCTTCAAACCATCTACACAGGCGTGCACCTTTAGTTTTGGCTCTACTCCCGGGATTTCCAGGACGGCCTCATTGAAACGTGTCATGTAGTCTCTCAGACTTTCGTTAGCTCCCTGCTTTATGGTCATCAGATGCAAGGAATTCCAAGTAATCCTTTTGGCGCTGACGAACTGCTGTAAAAAGACTTCCCTCAGATCCGTGAAGGAATGAATAGAAGCTTTTGGCAACTGCTTGAACCAGTGCTGAGCAGTTCCTGACAGGGTTGTGAGGAATACCCTGCACTTAACCCCCTCTGATTATTGATGAAGGAGACATAAGCTTTCGAACTTCATCAAGTGCTCTTCGGGGTCTCCTTTCCCCTGATACTCGCAAGAGATTGTTTTGAAATTGCTTGGAACAGGATCAGTTTGAATATCTACTGAGAACGGGTTGTTCTCGTCAATATATAAGGGAAAGAGTTCTGACTTGTTTCCCCCATTCCTGTTGTTTGAGAAGGGTTTCGGGTTTCCTTCTTCATTTGGGTTGCGAATCTCTTTTTCGCTCGCCTCTGTTTCCTTTGAAACTCTTTCAGTGGCTTGCTTTTGTTCTTTCAACCTTTTTACTTCTTTTGCCAAAAGTTTCATCTGCTCTTGTTGTTGGGCGCATTTCTTGGCCCATATATTATCAGTATTCTCATTGAGGTTTTCCTCGAGTTCTTCAGGTCCTTCTTCATTTGGGGATTCCCAATCAGTGAAGAATCCCTCTTCTTCCTCAGCCGCTATCGGAGGCAGCTTTGAGACTAGCTCTTGTGTTATGCCTTGATGTATGGGCTTCTGCTTGTGCATTGCGGAAGTGTTCTTGCTTCCCCCTCCCTCCTGGGTCTCGCCCAAGGGATCTGTGTTCTGAGGATTTACTCCCAAGGTATGAAGTCTTTTCTCAACAGCCCCCTCTACTACTCCTTCTACGAGGGCTTTCATTTGGAGGAGCATAGCCGGAGAAAACTGAGCCTCCATGTTGACACTAGCCTCTGTCAGCATAGTGCCTTTTCCTTTGTTTCCAATTATAGGATTTTCTGGATTTCCAGTGGCTTGGCCAGCCTCCTTTGAAGCAGCATCTGAAGCGGCATTCATCCTTACAAGATTCTGCAAAGATTTGAGGATGTTTAGAGGATTAATTTCAGACGCTCTTTGAAAGAGACTTAAGATATATGTAATTTGTTGTTAACAGATTTTCTGTATTTAAGCATTGTTTATGGTGGTTTTAACAAATA
Organism: Thymus mandschuricus; assembly: GCA_029379335.1. Classification (NCBI taxonomy): domain Eukaryota; kingdom Viridiplantae; phylum Streptophyta; class Magnoliopsida; order Lamiales; family Lamiaceae; genus Thymus; species Thymus mandschuricus. Next base: position 15,118,571 of record CM057075.1, on the reverse strand, counting down.
TAGCCTATTCATTATAAGGCTCTTAAAGGGTGGCTTCTGCCAATATAGGATGAAGGTAAGTGATGACTTAATGATGAGAAACTAATTATGACGCAGGGCTTTTATATAGTTCCCTCTTCTATGGACCTTGGTACGAGGCATCTGGCCAGTGCAAAATTTAGTTGTGGGATACTGCTGATTTAACAGATCCTTGCAAACCACTTATGGTAGCCCTAACAAGCTTTGTTCATTTAATATAAGGCTTTTTCAAGGGTGGCTTTTACCAGAATGAGGTTGAGGTCAATGACAACTGCCCTTGAAAAATCCACTATCAGAGTGTTTGTTTTCCTAAGGCTTTCTTTAATAAACTTCTGAAAAGGATCTCGTCATGAGAGGAGGTTATTTAGAATTTGTACGGCATCGTATTTTATTAAGCTCAATGTGAGACGCTCGGCCATACAGGCCTTTTTATGTGTAGTGCCTGCTTTATAGGACTGTCTTATAGGATATTCCCTGTCAGCCAAGGACTATGAGAGTGATGTCCCTTATACGGGATTTATGAGAGTATTGCCCATTGAACAGAGCTTACAAGAGCTTGGTCTATTCTATAGGGCTTATAAAAGTGTTGCCTATTAAATAGGGCTTATGAGAATAATACCTTCTATAGGGGTTTATGAAGATATCGTCTACCAAATAGAGTTTTCGAAAATACCGCTTATGAGATAGGATTTAGGTAGGATTCTGCCCATCAAAATGCGATGAGTAAATCTTGTGGGAGTGACATAAAAATGTTTCCTTTAAAACAAGGCTTGGGGGTGCGTTGCCTATCTGATAGGGCTTATGGGGGGCGTTGCCCCGTTATATGGGGCTTGCGAGGATGTGGCCTACTGTGTAGGGCTTATGAAAGGTTCTGCCCATTATATGGGGCTTACAAAAGTGTTACCTACTGTGTAGGGCTTACGAAGTGTTCTGCCCATTATATGGGGCTTACGAGAGTGTTGCCTGTTAGACAGGGCTTTTGAAGGAAGGTTCTGCCCGTTATACGGGGCTTATGAGGATGTTGCCTGTTAGACAGGGCTTCTGGAGAAAGGTTTTGCCCGTTATACGGGGCTTATGAAGATACTGCCTGTTAGACAGGGCTTCTGAAGGAAGGTTCTGCCCGTTTATGCGAGGCTTACGAAGATACTGCCTGTTAGATAGGGCTTCTGAAGGGAGGTTATGCCCGTTATACGGGGCTTATGAGAATGTTTGCCTGTTAGACAGGGCTTCGGGGAGGTTCTGCCTTCAGATGTGGGCTCCCTTCATCAAAGTGAATGGGGTGACCTCGTCATCTTCAGCTCTCCGTTTTTTAATGTTTTTATTCTATGGATTTTCAATTCATGGTACTACAGGGGCATTCGACTAGCTTTAATAGCGATGCTTCCTCTGTAATCGCCAATCCTTTTCAACCCGTAAATTGATTTCGTATTTAGCAGATAGTGAATAGAGTTGTAAGCTCACCAATTACACAAGGTGACTTGAATGTATTCTAAGATTGCTGCAATCTCTTGCTGGGCTTTCCTTCAGATTCTTCACAACCTTAGGATTTTGACAAGCGAAACAATTTAGTCGCCACAATTCATATCATGAAGAAAATACAACCTCGAAATCGCGGGGTCGATTTAGTATGAGCAAGGCAGCTAGAACAGATTCACAATATTCATACTGAAATTTTCTGGGCATAACATCAATCTAGCATTCAATGTATACTCCTCCTATTATGCAACAACCATTTTAGGCGCCCATCGCAACAGGGGAAATAACAGGGTAAACTTCTAGATGTATCGTCAAAAATCAGCTAGAAATTCGAAGACAGATAAGAGATTAGAATCCCAGGTTCATGGGCTTTAACAGTGTTTACAATTAGCAGATCTATACTCGCATACAAGGAGAAAGAATCAACATCTCAAGCACAAGTTTCTTTTCATCAGATCACAATCAAGGGGAGCTTAGTAGAAATTAGGCAATGATATACATATATGGATTCTCGTCGATTAAACAGCGAGTACAACATACCCAATCAATATAATATCAATCTTCCTCATATTCTTCAAATAAGGAAACGATAAGAAACAATTATCAACAACATTATAACAATGAACCAGAATTTTGCATAAAAAACAGGGGAAATCGACATCTTAAACTCAAGTGTTTCCCACAGACGGCGCTAGTTGATAGATCCGGGTTGGAGATCCACAACAATTTAAGAGATTATTCAGCATGTTTTGCAAGGAGCATTCATGGATAAAGCGTTAAAGCGATAAGGGGCAAGAGATTCATACGTTCGAAGAGCCATAATCGTATATTTTGTACGGAACATCATTTGCATAGGAGTAATAAGTAGTAATCATGTTATACGCTTAAGTAAAGGGTGCGTCTAGCCATAAACTAGTAGGATCCATGGAGTTTAATACTCATTTAAGTAGATAATGAAGAAGCGAAGCGAAGGGAAGAAAAAAGGAGTAAGGAGCGCGGAGCTCTGTTCGGCCTCATTCCCTTTAGGAAATGAGGGTTTTACCTTAAGCTCAAGGGGATGAGCTAAAAAGACTCTTCTCGGTGCCAAAGAGGAGGAATGACAACGATTGCGGGCAATGATTCCCGACAGGAGGCTTCGGAAGCCTAGACTATTCGGGCTCAAAGGAGCTCGTGGAGTAGTATGTGAGTGAATGAAACAGTACACCAGAGTGCGTGTTTGTATGGAGAGTTGAGTAGTGATTATGATGATGATGAAGTATGCGATAGTCGGGTATTTATAGGTGCAAGGAGGGTGAAAGAGCAAGCATTCGTGTGAAGGAAGGACAGAAAGGGAATTCCCATGGGGAAGGGATTCCCTCCGTCATGAATGCAGTGGTCCTCACTCTAGTGTACGTAGAGTCATGCGGATAGTGTGCTACACAGAACCTAGGGTTCTGCCAGATGCTTAGGGCATTGATCAGATCCTTTGGTTCTGACAGATGTCGATAAATCCCATATGGCTTCTGGGAGGAGATAAGACTTCTAGCTTCTGCGTAAGACGTACCTTATACACGTATTGAGCGTCTGAAGCCTTTAAGAACCCATAGAGCTTCTGGTAATACGCTACCATATAGAGCAGTCTCTGTTTGAAGCCTTATCAAGAGTGATAATTGTCTTCCTTAATGGTGATGCCGAGTCTAGTTCTAACTAGACCTTATTAGTCCTTCCATCCTGACGAAATTTCCTTGTTCAGCAGAAAATATCCAATACTTTGAAGCAAAGGACACAACCATTCATTTAATATTTAAATGAAAGTCTAAGACGGTATTCCTAGCTTATAGGAAGGGTGTCTTTCTAATGGATCGATTTATTTGGATAACGAGACTGATATTAGTCCCTATCAATGTCCCTTGAGATTGGTTTGGTCGTCTCTTCTCTCTTTCCTTTGCCTTCACGAGCATCAGTGCTCCTTCCCTTGTACTGCTTGTAGAATCTCTTGTACTTGCCCACACGTGAGTTCATCTTGTTGAAGTTCTTGGATAAGAACGCAACATGCTCTTCCAGCTCTTCTCTTGACATCTTAGCGAGTGTCTGGTCGCTTGGCCCTTCAGCAGCTTTGAAAGGACCTCCATTTGATGTCGTGGGAGCTTCATCTTCGTCATCAAGACTCATTCTGTTCGGATCGAACTCGTGAGCCTTGAGCTTCGACGTGTACTTCGACAAATCCTTGGTAGCTAGGTACAGCTCCTTCATGGTTTGCCATTTTCTTGTGAGAGCTCGAACGATCTTGAGGTTCACCTCCTTGTCTGTGAGTTCCTTTCCAAGTGAGTTGAGAGTAGCAATGATGTTGGTGACTCTCAGCTCGAAGGCATCAATGGACTCTCCTGGCTTCATTATCAGGCTTTCAAACTCCCGCATTTGTACAGCGAGCTTGTTCTCCTTAATCTTGTCCGTTCCTTGAGAAATGAGGGCTAGGGTTTCCCACATTTCTTTCACCGTCGCACACTTCCTGATCCTTGGTAGATAGGCATCCGACACAGTGCTCTGCATCGTGTGGCGTGCGATCTTATCGAGGTTGGCAATTTTGAAGTCGTTGGAGTTGTACTCGTCCTTGTCCTTCTCGACATATGTCTGTCTGACGTGAGCAGGACGGCCTTCTGCATCTGGAACATCCACAGAGATAGCTTTCTTGATTTCAATCGGTCCTTCCTCTATTACTTCCCACATTCTGTCATGGATGGAACTGAGGAAGCTCTCGACTCGAAAGCTCCATGTCTCGTATCCTTCAATAGAGAACTGTGGAAGATTTGATGCACTGTATGTAGACATAGCAAACTATCAGCAGTAATGCAGTATGCGTGAGTGAGGGTTTTATGCACTTAGGAAAACTGGATCCGGTTCAGTGAGACAACATGAAGCGAGTGGGGACTCGCTTCGGATATGCAAAGCAGAGGCTCGAAAGAACCGCTGCTCTGATACCACTTGTTGGTCCCGGTTTGTAAGAGGAAAAACACGTAGGGGGGGGGGGGGGGGGGGGTGAATACGTGTTTTGAAGTTTTTCAACTTCTTTTCCTCAAAATCAGAGTACTAAGTAAAGTGCTAGCTTGAACCATTGTGACCTAGCCGAGAGCTAGATCTATAGTATTCGCAACTCTCTTGACCTAAGCTTAGAGCTTGATCAAGAGTGAGAATTTACTCTAAATGCGGAATTTCGGTGAGCTAAATCTTTCCTAAGTAATTGAAATCTCAGTTTATGTTGTTTAAATGCTTATGCAATGAATAATCAAACAGTAAGCAAATAGAGAGATTAGGGTTAGAGATACGACACAGAGGTTTATAGTGGTTCGGAGATGAAGCTCCTACGTCCACTTGTTGCACTAGGCAACTCTTGAAGATTACGGGCTCTTCAAAAGCCTATGTCAAGATCGAGCTTCACTCGCTTGGATCTGACGAAAACTGGGTGATTACGGGTTCACCACACAAGACCTAGACCTGGACTGGAAGCTTCACTCGCTTCAGTCCGACGACAGGGAGATTGCGGGTTCTCCTTACAACCTAGCTTCGATCGAGCTTCACTATCGATGAAAGTGTAAGCTTGGATCTAGACTCTATGATCGAGGTTTCTACAATCGATGAGAGTAGAGCCTTAGATCGAACACAACCTGACGACGAACACACAAAACCTAAAACTTTTGGGGTTAGGGTTTTCTGTTTCGACAGATACACACTAATGAAGAGTTCTTTACAACAAGTGCAAAGATGGCTAGAACTCTTCTTCTAAGCTGGGATTTTGAATGGGCTTAGAAATCTAAGTGTGAAGGTTGCGAAGACGAGTTCCGATGAAACTGGAACTCAGAGAACACTTGGAAACAAAGACTCGAAGTAATGCTCAAAGGCTGGGAGTGTTTGTTTGCAGTAGGCGCTCAATGCTCAAGTAGTGTTCTACCCTTCTTCGTCTTCATCCTTCACTATTTATAGGTTGAGGTTTGGCTGAGATCCGTTGCTTGGTAGGTGGCCTTGTCCCTCCTCCTCTCGACTGTACTTGCGCAGGCAGTGCTTTTTCAGGTGTGCCAGTTTTGTCACTTTGCCTAAAATGGCTAAGTTACAAAGTTAACAGTAACTGGAGCGAGCCAGTACGGTAGCGGCGCCCTGTCGGCCTGGCAGTCAACTCCGCTGCTCCTCTCCGCATTCGACACATGGAGATCTTGCATTTAATGCGACGATCTTCAGTTGACTTCAGTTCAAAATAAGAGCGGGAATCGAGTTGTCGCTTTCTGTTAGGTAGCGGCTCGCTTCGCCTTAGTTTTGTAGCGTCCGCTTTGAATCGAGTCGCTTCACGGTCAACTGTAGCGAGTACTTGGCAAGAGAGTTTCCCAAGTGACTGCTTTAGTAAGTTTTGACCCGCGTTGACTCGCTTTGGCTTTTCACTGTAGTGCTCGCTATGCTTCGCTTTGGCAGACTCGCTTTGAATCTACTGTTGCGCTCGCTTCGCTTCGCTATTCTTCGGCATGCTTCACTTCGGCTAGGTTGACTCGCTTCGATTGGAAAACACACTCAAACGAGTGGCCTTCACTTGAATTTTCTGCAGTCTAAAAACCTAAGTGACTAAAGCAAAACAAAGCCATCCTAACAGTATAGGCTTAGAAAAATTTCTAACCTATTATCTACATCAAATTGGGTCGCTTGGGAATAGGACACTTAGGGGTTTTGGGATCAAATCAAAACATATGTAACATTTCTTAAAATGTCCCATATTGGTTCCCCCTTAACATGTTGTCCTTAACAATTCCCAACACTCCCCCTCTTTCACGACTCTCATTCACGGCCTGCACCCTCCTTTCTCTTCTTCCTCGCGACATCTCCCCCTTCTGCCTTCTCGGCAGTCTGTCGCCGTTCATCCTCCGCCCTCGCCGGCGGTCACTATTTGGTGGCTTCTATTGCCGTCGGTCACTGTCCTTCTCCGTTCTTTCGATTCCCGATTTTCCCAAGGGAAGGGATGCCCTAATTGGCTTCGGATTTTGGGGAAAATCTTTCCGGTGTGATTCTTTCGATGAATTGGCCGCCGATTATGCCTCTTCTTCGTCCTCCGTCGCCGTGGTGAGACGGCGCTGGCGCGGGCCTCCTCTGTTCTCGATTCCTACTCCTCCGGTGGCTCGGGTTCCGTCGATTCATTCCGTCACCGGGAGCAACTCCCACGGCGACTCCGTTGGTCGGCCGTTCGGCCTAAATTAAGGCTTTGACCTCTTCGGTTAAAGGGACAACTCCCACTTGGCTTCGCCGTCGTTCAACTTCATTGCCGTCGTCGCCGTTGCTATCTCCCTTCTCTGTCCTCTTTTTCCTCTTCTGTCAATTTCTCTAACCTTCCTCCTTCTTTTGTAGGTGGGGTGGCTCCTGCCGGTGGCCCTCCTTGCGGTGGTGGTTCTCCTCTGTTCTTGCCGTGGCTCCTTGTGAGTCTCCACTCGACCTCAGCGACCTCCTGCTGCCATTTCTCCTTATACCGATGATGATAAGTCCTCTCCCACTCTTGTTCTTCTCTTCCCCCTCGGTTCTAGTTGACGGTTAAATACTTATAGGCCTATATTTCGGGGTTTGGAGCAGTTTGTGTGTTATGTGGATTATGTTGACTGTCGTTGGTTGTTGTTGGTTGTTGGGATGAATCCTCCAGTTTTGGAGCAATTGTTGTGTTCGGTTCATTGTTAGATTGGGGATACTTTGTGAGGTTTCTTATGCCTTATGATTAAACATGCTTGGTCACGATTCCATACTTAAATGAAGGTAAACTATTATCTTGGGGCCTATGTTTGTTCTAAGTCATGTTTCATACTTGCATGCTTGGTTTTGGTTGAAATCTTTGAGTCCTATGAACATGCATTGGGTTTCCTTGTTTGGGCAGTTTCTAGGCTAAGTCCTTGAGGTCTTTTGGTGGGGATAACATGCTTATTTGGGCTTAGTTCCTAGAGAAATATGGGGAGGTACTTACTTCCTTGATGGGGGTTTGTAAATGGTGTCCCGTGACCTTGATTTGGGGCTCCCTTCTTGGTGCTCTTCTTAGCTGCTGCCCTCTCGGTTTCCTTCTTCTAGGGCCGAATGTTGGTGACCTAAGAATGTTGGGTTAGTTCCCTTGCATCCTAAAATCAGTCCTTCAACCATTAATGGTTAAATGGGAGGTCTTACTTGTGATTTAGGGGCTGGAAATCCTTGTTAGCCTTGGCTTCCTTCTCTTCCTTTCCTTGTTTTTGTTCCTAAGATAGTGTGGGCTCTTGTTAGCTCATGCATGGATGAAAATCGAATGGGGAAAGGGAGAGGTATTCTTTACCGTGAGCTTGGACTTGAAAAGGTTGGAGATCTATGGCTCTTCTCCTTCTCTCGGTTCTTGCTATCTCTCTCTCGGTTCTTGCTAACTCTCTCTTGTTTGAATGTTTGGGGGTTGTTGTGTGTATGGAAAATGATAACTTGTATTGTTGTCTTTTGTTGTGTGTATGGTTTCGGCTTCAATCATCATGGAAGGGAGAGAGATGAATGGGGATTGGGGAGATGTACTACAAACCCTTCCGGTTGCTTCATATAGATTTCATCATCTAACTCACCATTTAGAAACGCAGTCTTCACATCCATTTGATGAATCTCAAGATTGTGCAAAGCAGCAATAGCGAGAAGCACTCTAATAGATGTATGTCTCGTTACAGGTGAGTAAGTGTCAAAGAAATCATATCCTTCTCTTTGTCTAAAGCTTTGGACTACAAGTCTAGCTTTATACTTATCAATAGTACCATCGGCGTTATACTTTCTCTTTAGGATCCATTTACAGCCTAAAGACTTACTTCCTTGAGGAAGTTCGGTTAGCACCCAAGTATTGTTTTCCATAATGGAATCAATTTCACTGTTGATAGCTTCTTTCCAAAGATCTCCATCTGATCTAGACAGAGCCTCCATGATCGTTCTTGGTTCGTCATCTAACATCATCACAACATAGTCCGGACCAAAGCTTTTTGGAGTCTTTTTCCGATCACTACGTCTTGGTTCTATATCCAAAGGATTAGACCTTGGCCGTTTACGACTAGTTGATTCCTCAACTCTCGGCTCAGAATTTGAGTTTTCTTCCACTTGTCTATAACTAGTAGATTCTAACTCAACATTCTCGTTAGATGAAACCCGACCTTTATCCTTGCTAGGATAAATATTTTCGAAGAATATTGCATTTCTTGACTCTATAGTTGTTCCCACATGTATATCGGGTATCTCCGATTTATGCACAAGAAAACGATAGGCGCTACTGTTTAGTGCATATCCAATAAAGATACAATCAACCGTTTTAGGTCCAATTGCAACTCGCTTTGGAAATGGCACTTCAACTTTAGCCAAACAACCCCACACCTTAAGGTATTTGTAAGAAGGTTTTCTTCCTTTCCATAGTTCATATGGAGTCACCTCTTTACCTTTGAGTGGGATTTGTTCAAGATATAATTAGCCGTTAAGACAGCTTCCCCCCCCACAAATTTTGGGGTAATCCTGAACTGATCAACAAAGCATTCATCATGTCTTTAAGAGTTCGATTCTTGCGTTCTGCAAGGCCATTAGACTGTGGTGAATAGGGGGCTGTCGTTTGATGAATTATACCACTTTCGTTGCACAATTCTTCAAACGGAGCTACTTATTCTCCACCTCTATCACTTCGAATCATCTTAATGCGACAGCCAAGTTGATTTTTGACTTCATTTTTGAAGTGTTTGAACGCTTCAATTGCTTCATCTTTTCCTCTTAATAGGTAAAGATAACTGTACTTTGTACTATCATCGATGAAAGTAATAAAGTACTTTTTCCCACCCCTCGTTTGTACAAACTTCAAATCACATACGTCTGTATGGATTAACTCGAGAGGTATAGTGTTCCGTTCTACCGACTTAAAAGGTAGTTTCGTCATTTTTGCTTCAACACAAACTTCACACTTATCATGTGAATTTATGTTCTCAACATTTAGTAAGTTCATATTTACTAGTCTCTTTATAGCATTTAGATTCACATGTCCTAATCTACAATGCCATAAATTGGAACACTCAAGCAAGTAAGCAGAAGTAGAAGCATTCTCATTATTTCCCTTCTTGGGAGCACGGGTTACAACCACAGCAGTGCTAAGCTTGAAAAGCCCATCAATCATGTGACCACGACCAAGGGGCTTTCCCTTCTTACTAATAGTAACACTATCAGCATCAAACACTAGCCTAAACTTATTCTTAACAAGAATAGAACCAGATACAAGATTTTTGCGAATGTCCGGAACATGAAGAACAATGCGCAGGAGCAGCTGTTGACCCGAAGTCAGCTTCAAAGCCACGTTGCCAATCCCAACAACTTTGGAGGTGTTGGAGTTGCCCATGTGGATCTTCTTGTCCGCACTAGCCTCCTTGTAGGTGGAAAACGCATTCTTGTCCGAGCACACGTGCACGGTTGCAGCAGTGTCCACATACCAAGCCTTCGGGCTATCAACATGGTTAGCCTCGAACACGACAGCAGCAAGGTCACCCTCATCCCACTTGTCTTCATTGTTGTCGACAGCGTTGGCATGAGCTTTGGCCTTCTTCTTTTTCGGCTTAGTGCAGTCCGCATCCTTGTGACCCGGTTTGTCACAATTGTAGCACACCCCCCCAAACTTAGGGGTAGGTCCCTTTTTAGAAGGGCCCGGACGAGAACGTTTGGAAGAGCCTCCGGACTTGTCCGTCTTTTCCGTTAGGTTGGCTCGCGCATCCATAGGAGCTTTCCCTTTCGTCTTCCTAACTTCTCTCAAGTGTGCCTCCACTTGAAGGTTTTTCACCAAGATTTGCTCGGTGATCTCCTTGCTCTTGTGCTTCAATTGCTCTTGAAAATCACACCAACTTGGAGGGAGTTTCTCGATAATGACAGCCACAGTTAGAGCATCGGGCAAGGTGATTCCCTCGGACTGAACGGCATGAGCGAGAGTTTGAAACTCAGCCACTTGTTCCATCACTGGGCGGGAATCCACCATCTCATACTTAAGCCATCGAGACACTACGAACTTGCGGGTACTCGCCTCGTCGAGAAGGTACTTGTCCTCGAGAGCAGCCCACAATTCCTTAGCTGTCTTGATTTGGCAGTAGACACCATATAGGCCCTTATCGATGTAAGACAGAAGGGTGTTCTTACAAAGATAGTCACCTTGATACCAACTGTCGGAGCGAACCCGAACTAAGAAGTCCGTTTCCTCCTTGTGTGGCATCTCCGGTTTGTCCTCAGACAGGTACTGAAGCAACCCAACAGTAGTGAGGTAAAACATCATCTTTTGCTGCCAATGACGGAAGTCTTGGCCCGAGAAGACAGGAGGTTTCTGAGCTAGCCCCTTCATGGAGGAAGTCTGAAGAGGGGCCATGGTTGAGTTCTGTTGACCTCCAGTTCCGTTGTTGTTGTTCACGTTGTTGTTGTTCACGTTGTTGTTGCCGTTGGAGAACATCGCTGCAGCGACAGAGGAAGAGTTGACTCCGATGGTTGTCATCTTGCTAGGCAGAACGTGAGATACAGCTTCTTGCAATTGTTAGGACGGTGGAACACGTTCAGCAGCAGCAAGCACGAACAGAGGTGGTAAAGTCGAGTCGAGCAGAAACTCTCCCCACAAGAAGCTGTACGCCCCGGTAGTGCTCACGGAACAGGCGTAGCTTCCCAAAAGGTGAAACGACTTTCGTCTCGGAGGTAGCAGCACCGCAAACCACCGAGCCCCGGCGAACTGGATGAAGACGAGGACTGAACTCGTGTGAAATGATCAAGGAAAAGGAATGCAGAGATATGATTTTCGTGTGTTTGCTAATGGCCAAGAAGGCCTCTATTTATAGGCATCAGCCCAAGGGAGGAGTAAATGGACACCATTAAGGCCCGCGCCGGTTACAGCAGCCCATTATGCCCATTATGTTGGTGGACGAGAGTTACAAACGTTCAAACGTCTGAATTCGGTTCATTGAACCTGGACGAACCAGATCAACGAATCTGGACAGATCTTGCGGGCTGGGCTTACTCGTATTGGGCCTGAATCTAGGCCCAATCCCATTTGCTTTTCTGGCCCAAAAAGATAATACATGGAGGCCCAAGCCCAAGCCCAGTCACAGGCCCAAGGAACAGCCCAAAGGACCAATTGCCAAGATCCAAGTCCAAGTCCAAGTCCACGGCCCCGAGCCACGAGCCCGAGCCCGGCACGGCCGGCCGGACGGACGGCGGCGGCGCGCGCGTGTGTGTGTGCGCGCGAGAGCCCGTCACTCACTATCTGGCCCACTTGATTAATTAGCCCATTAGTATAGTTAGTTAAATACACAACTAATTAATGTTCTTTAATCAATGTGAGACAAATTTATTACAAGAGTTTATCCACCTTGTAATAACTCCACCAACTCTCAATATTTGATATATTATATCTCACTCACCGGAATTCGGATTTGAGCATATCAATATACCACGATCATCTACTCTCGGAGTAGATTAATAATTTATCATTTAATTTAATAAATTAAATATAAATTATTATTCATTTATTTGGTCAAAGCCAAATTCCAACATACTCAGGATATGCTTGCAAAGTTCAGTGTTCAAAATGCAAAGATTGTGAAGATCCCTATGAACACTAATTGGAAGATGGAGCCAGATCTTGAAGGGAAACCTGTGGATGCTACAGATTATAGAGCCTTGATTGGATCCCTTCTATATCTCACAACGAGTAGGCCCGATATCGCATTCGCAGTAGGAGTATGTGCTCGCTTCCAAAGCAACCCCGAGCAGAGTATATGGCCGCTGGAAGCTGCTGCTCAGGAGTATGTTCTCGCGTAGTATCTCTCTCTCCCTTACAGCGAGTAGGCCGGATATCACATTCTCTGTAGGAGTATGTTCTCGCGTAGTATCTCTCTCTCCCTTACTCTTTTCATTTAAGTTTTTACTCGCTTTGATTATATCATGTTGCACAAGCACATAAACAAACTTAACTTGAGATTTTTAATTACTTAAGAAAGATTTAGCTCACTAAATTCCGCATTCGTGTAAGTAAGCAACTCTAGAGATCAAGCACTCGCTTCGGTCTCTGGAAAGCTTGACTGTAGATCTAGCGATAACTTCGGTCTTAAGTTTCAAGCCGCTCACTTCACATACTCTGAGACAAGCTTGAAAAAGAAGTTAAAAACTTCTAACACACGTATTCACCCCCCCCCCCCCCCCCCCCCCCCTCCCTTCACGTGTGATCCTACTTGTTGAACCGGGACCAACAAAAAGTATTTTATTTCAATTTATATATATATTTTTTAATTATAAAGGTTGGGGTTGGCAGAGAAGGTCACTGATAATTCTAGTCTTACTTCATCGGATGGTTAAATTTAATTTGAATTAGAATATAATTATAATATCTTTTATTTAATTATTTAAAATAATAAATACTACGTATACCATAATTCATAAAAAAATTATCTGCAAATCAAATTTGATACAATTCTTCACACATTAAAAATTCACTATTTTTGCTCTATCTCTTTTCTACATCTTTTCATTGTTTTAATGGATCCCATTGATAATTTTTTCTCCGAATTTCAAAATTTTCTCCCACTCTAAAGGTTATTATCCAAATCTTGATAATATCCAAAACTCTCAACAATTCTGAAATCTCATTCAACCTTCTAACTTGTAGATTATCAACCTCCTGAAAATCTCTATCAAAATTCATCAAGAAATATTCGGAAACCACGCTGACGCGACCGTCGTTTAGCCGCAATCAATAAATTTATAAAACCTATGCCTTGACTACTACAACTAGTATAGCAATGGTAAGCATAGGGGTGGGTCGGGATGTCGTTACGCCGAAATACCGAACATACCGCGCCGAAATAAAACCGAAAATATCGAAAGAAACGGTATACCAATTTTTCGGTACGGTATCATACCGTACCTATAAGTTTCGGTATGGCAACGGTAACCAAAATTGCGATACCGCGGTATACCGCAAAATACCGTACCGCGGTATATGCCGAATAAACGGTATGCACAATATATACCGAAGATACCGAATGTTCGGTACATACAAATTTATAATATACATTGTATTTTATGGTAAATACCGAATATATACCGAAATTTGTTATACAATTAAAGAGTTTTATATAACAGTATTCTTTATATTTTAGTACCTTGAAAATTACATGCGCGCTAGTTCATACAAGATAAAGTCTCGACTCTTGAATGCATTACTACTACAAGTTTACAATATAGAAGATAAAACATACCACTAGCTTATATCATAGTTAATGGCTACGATTTATAATGATTAATGAATACACTAACATATATAATATGTTAATCTTTACATATTGAAACTTTAAAAGAATGATTGTATGAAAGTGTATGAACATGATTGTATGGAGATTGAATTACATTTTGTTGGTCCCGGTTTGCTATAGGAAAAATACGTAGAGGGGGGGGGTGAATACGTATTTTGAAGTTTTTCAACTTCAATTCCTTAACTCAGAGTATAAAGTAAAGTGCTCTTTGGAAATACTAAGACCTAGCCGAGGGCTAGATCAAAAGCAATCACGAATCTCTTGACCTAAGCTTAGAGCTTGATCAAGAGTGAGACTTTACTCTTTGTGCGGAATTTGGTGAGCTATAATCTTTCCTAAGTAATTGAAAATCCAAATTAAGTTTGTTTATATGCACGTGCAATGGATAATCGAATACTGTAAAGAGATTAAGGTAAGAGAGATACGACACAGAGATTTATAGTGGTTCGGAGATAACGCTCCTACGTCCACTTTGTTGCACGACGGCAACTGTTCTTTTCACTCAAGAACTTGAAGGTTACGGGTCCTTCAAAAACCTGGTCGAGATCGGGCTTCACTCGCCTGGATCCAACGACTGACGTAGTGATTGCGGGTTCACTACACAGACCTAACAAAGACTGGAAGCTTCACTCGCTTCAGTCAGACAAACAGGGAGATTACGGGCTCTCCTTACAGCCTAGCTTCGATCGAGCTTCACACAAACGATGTAAGTGCAAGCTTGGATCTCCACTCTATGATCGAGGCTTCTTCAATCGATGAAAGAAGGGCCTTGGATCGAAACAACCTAACGACGACACAAAAACCTAACAGAACTGAGTTTAGGGTTTTTGGTAGACGACGACACACTATGAAGAGCTCTTTACAATAAGTGTAAAGACTGCTAGAGCTCTTCTTCTAAGCTTGGATATAGAATGGGCTTAGATTCTAAGTGTGAAGGCTGTGAAGACGAGTTCCGATGAACTGGAAACTCGGAGAACACTTGAAACAAAAACTCGAAGATTGCTAGAAAGCTGGGGAGTGTTTGTTTGCTGTATGCGCTCGAATGCTCAAGTAGTGTTCTACTTCTTCACGTCTTCATCCTTCACTATTTATAGGCGGAGGGTTGGCTGAGATCCGTTGCTTGGTTGGTGGCCTTGTCCCTCCTCCTCTCGACAGTACTTGCGCAGGCAGTAGCTTTTGCAGACGCGCAGTTTTGGCTCTTTGCCGAAAATGGCTAAGTTCCAAGTTTAACAGTAACTGGAGCGAGCCAGTACTGTTGCGGCGTCTTTGTCGGCCTGGCAGTCAACTCCTCTGCTCCTCTCCGCTTTCGACACGTGGAGATCTCGTAATTAATGCGGAGATCTCTAGTTGACTGGGGTTCAAATTCGGAGCGGGAATTTGTGCTGTCGCTTTCTGGTAGGTAGTGGCTCGCTTCGCTTTGAAGTTGTAGCGGCCGCTCTGAAGTGAGTCGCTTCGCGGTCATATTTGTAGTGAGTCACTTGGGAATAATTTTCCCGAGAAACTTTTTAAGTGAATATTGACACGCGTTGACTCGTGTTGACTCGCTTCGGCTTTTCTTTGTAGCGCACGCTTCGCTTCGCTTTAGTGGGTTCACTTGATTCCACTGTAGCGCTCGCTTCGCTTGGCTTTGCTTTGAACTGTAGCGCTCGCTTCGCTTCACTTTGGCAGACTCACTTTGAATCTACTGTAGCGATCGCTTCGCTTCGCTGTTCTTCGGCACGCTTCACTTCAGCTTGCTTGACTTGCTTCGCTTTGGAAAACACACTCAAGCGAGTGGCCTTCACTTGAACTTTTGAAGCCTAATCTAAGCAAAATAAAGAGCCATCCTAACAGTGTAGGCTTAGAAAAATTCTAACCTATTAACTACATCAAAATGGGTCGCTTGGGAAAATGACGCTTGGGGTTTTGGGATCTAATCAAAACAAATGACTTCATTTATCAAATGTCCCATGTAGTTCCCCCTTAACAATTTAGTCCTTAACAATTCCCAACAATTTCCCCCTTTTTGATGATGCCAAAACCCATACGACTTAGATAAAAATAAATCTAGTCTATCTAACCGTGAAGGGAACTCCAAGCGACTGCTTCCTTTGCAGTTTCGTTTGCAATTTTCTTTTAAGTTCCTTCCCCTTTTTTCGGTTAAATTAATGAGTTTGTAGCAGAAAATATAAAGTCATTCACAAAGCGAGTAAATGACACAGAAGAGAGACAGAAATTGAAATTTGGATATATGAACAAGAAGTTCACAAAAAATATGTAAGGAACTTGAAACTCGGAGGTTTCCTGCAGTTCCTTCCCAGTCATCCTCCTTTCCTTCTCTTGTCACTTCCCTTCTTCCTCCTTCTCCTTCTCTTCTTAAATAGCAGCAGTATCCACGTAAGCTGATAGCACTCTTGATTCCATAGAGTCTACTGTGTGGATACTAGGTCTTCTCCATGCACTCTCCAGCCTGAAGGCTTCAGTTACTTCCTCATCAATAATTCCTCTGTTAGGAACGTCCGTGCCTGGATGATAAGGCATGGCGAATTCCTTTAAAGCTGGTACCTTGACAACAATTGGCTTGGGCTCTGCTTGTTCAGCCATTGTGAAGATTTTGCGGCGCAATCTGTCGTCATAGGCGGCAAGGAAGTTGTTGAGTGCACTTATTCAAGAACACTCATTCTGCAGCGGCACTACCTCCCAGAAATAATAGGCTTTGATGAATAGGTCTTTGTAGTACAGCCACAGCTCGAGCAGATCTCTCGGAATGAAATCCTCGATTTCCCTTCCGTCCAGGTGCTCATCTCTCCGTTTGGCCAACTCCTCCTCTGACCTGCTTGACAGTTGAGCCATAGTCTTTTTGAATTTTGCTCCCGACTCGCTGTTCCACGATGGACGCTTCGCATTGAGTCGTTTGCGGATGTAATCTTGCTCCTCCTTGAGAGGATATCGACCAGACTCAACCATCTCCTTCGTAGTCACGTCACATGCATCAATTATGGCTTGAGCTTCACATGCTTCGGACTCTTCTGGCATGAGAGGGATGAAGGCGCTGCGCACTAATGAGGACTGGATGAGTAACACTTCACTGAAGTGTTCCTCGATCCGTGCGTTGATCACTTGGAGTCGCCTTTCATTACTCCTCTCCTTCCTCTCGCCTTTGCTCCTTCCCTCTTCTCTTTCCTTCCTCTTTCTCTCCTCTCTTCCAGCTTTTGAAGCGACTGCTTGCTTGACCTTTTGGCGCTTGGCCTCGGGGTCATCTTGCTTAGAATGTGGGGCAGCTCGCTTCAATGGCTGCTTCGGTGGTCGGAGAGGTGGCATGTCCTTCTTGGCAGCACTTGGAGGGACGACTGCTGACGAGGTGAGTGCAGCAGTGGTCATAGTGAGTGCGGCTGTCGAAGTTGGCGCGGCGTCTGAAGTGGGCAGCTTGGGAGTAGCGGCCACTTGGGAGCTAGATGAAGCACCTGCAGCAATAGAATCTTTTGTTAGCTTAAACACCTGCTCCAACTCCCACGCCAAGGCAGCATCCTTCTCCTCCTGCACCCTCTTTTCCTCCTTTGTTAGCACAGTAACTGGAGGATGTCGTGCAATAGAAGCACTCAGCACTTTTTCTTGAAGTGGCCTACTGGGCTCTTCAAGTTGTTTCAGTAATTCCTCCTTCGAGAGTTTTTTCTTCCCCTTCCTCGCTTCATCATCCACTCCCTCCTTATCTCCTCCATCACCACTTCCTTCTTCCAATATTAACTCCACACCGACTCTCCTTCCTCCTGAACCTCCAGCTTCACCTTGCTCTACTAGCCCTTCCCTCATTTGTCCTTCCCCCTTTTTGGCATCATCAAAGCCAGGGGTTAGGATTATAGATTTTCCAGAGAGGGATTGTTGTAGTGAATTGACTGTGTTGAGGACAGTCTGAAGCATCTGCTGGGTTTTGTCCATGGATGGCGCCACAATTTCAGCAGTCTTGATAGATATCTCTTCAAGTAGATATTCGCACTGCCTCTCTCGCTCTACAACAGACGCCATCATGCTCTCTAAAGGCTCCACCTCTCTGAAGCGAGCCTCCAGCTCCGCTTCTATGGCTTTGGTGATCTTCTTGGTTTCTTCTTGAAGTGTGAGATCCAAGTGTTCCTTGGATGCTTCAAGTTCTGCCTTCATTCCGGCAAGTCTCCTTTCCCTTCGATTGAGAGAGTTGTGGAATTCGGCATCTGCAGTGATCCGTACTGTGAGAGTTTCTTTCAGTCTCTTGACTTTCTGCAGTAGGATTGACAGTTCAGCATTCTTCAAGTCAAGAGCCTGTGCACTGTTCCTCAGACTCTCCAGTTCTCTCTTGTCAACTGCACTCTCATCCTTGACTCCCTTCAACTCAGTTCGAAGTGAGTCAAGAGCCTTTTTGGTGTTGAGGAGCTCACTTCCCTTCAACACTAGTTCTCCCTCCCTATTCTCCAGCTTCTCCTTCAGCTGCTTCACCTCCTTCTCTAACACCTTCTTTTCTTTGGCAAAAGCGATCAACTTGGCATTGACCTCCCTCAAGCGGCTTCTTTCTGCCTCAAGCAAGCCCTTGAGTTCGGTGATGGTTTTGGTGTTATCATCCACAAGCTTCACCTGCGCCTCCAGCGCCTTTTCTTTCTCCTCCAGAAGCCTTTCCTTCTCCTCCACCTTATCCGCCAATTCCTTCTTCTTCTTGTCAAAGTCTTCTCTAAGACCAATGACCTCCCCTGCCTTCCTCTCCATCTCTTCACTCATCTTTGTGATTTCGCTTTGAAGACTAGCGATCTCAGCATCCTTCATCTCCACCTCCTCCCTATGCTCTCTGATCAGCTTCCTTTCATGAGAGGAGGGTACTCGCTTTGGAACTGTAGTGAGTGGATAAGATTCCTTCACCTTTGCATCCAGCTTCTCCCAGAAGCTGGTCCCTTCAAGGAAGGCATGGAAGCCATTTTCGCCGATAAAATTGAGCAGTTTGGCTTCCATCTGGATCAATTCCTCCTCGGTGAAGGCTTTGAGGAGTCTGAAAATCTTGTAGTACTCCGTTCCTCGGTACGTGATGTACGTCAGAAAGTCGACTACATTCGTGTAGAACACGTCGCTCCATTCAACGCTCGCGGAGCTAAGATTGTAGCGAAGGTTGATTGTCTCCGCGGCTTGTTCTCTGTCTCGAACATAGCGTTCAAGAGCCCGCTTGTGATCGGTGAGAACAGGGGTTTTGAATTGAGGGATGATGGGAAGTTCTCCGAAGGTTTGGGCGGTATCGGCTGTAGCTGCCGATGTCGAGATGGATTGGGTAGGTGATGAGGTTTCTTGGGTTTCGGAAATCTGGATGGTTTCGGTGGGTGGTGGTTGTATCGGCTGGGATTGAAGTTGGGTGAATGTAGTGTAGGCAGCAGCTTCATCTGTGCTGAGGAATGGCACAGTGGGAATGTGGAAAGAAGATGCTGATTCTTCTTCACGGGGAGAGAGGGGGGTTATCTGTTTTGGTGGTTGTTGGGTTGATGAAGATTGGGGTTCGGGTGCTTGGGTGATTTGGAGTTGTGGGGATTGGGCTTTGGTTGGTGAAGGTTGGGTTTGAGTCACTTCGACGTTCTCAAGCGGCTCCTCCACCGCCTCGCTTTCTTGAACGATTGAAGCGACTCGCTTCATCTTTTTGCCTCGCTTCGGCGCGGCTCGCTTCCCGGGTGAAGCGATCTGGCTCGCTTGGCCTTCTTCAGCTTGCCTTTCGGCAACTGGTCTTGCAGTGGGCACTTCTACCTCCAGAAGTCCCAAATCCATCAATTGCTTGGACTTCCTCCATTTGTCGTAGTAAATGGATTGCTTGTTGTAGATTGTGACGTCATCTTCCGGCCATGCTTTGCCCGGAAACTTCTTCTCCAAGGCATAGGAAAGCCTTGAGAAGAACTTCAGTTTCCCCTTGCGGAGAATCTGATCGGCGCTCCCCTTCACGAACGCAAAGTCGGCAGCAGCTTCTTGGATTTGATTGAGGAACCAGTTATGCCAATTGAAGCTGGTTCCGGTGAGGCTGTCGACGATGACTGCTGTGGCGATCAGCTTTGTCTCGGAGAGAGTATCCAAGGTTCCGATGTAGCATGCGACACTCTTCGAGAAGAGCTCGCAAATGTGGTTGAAGGGGGCCTTCAAACTCGAACGGATACTTGCCTCCTTGAAATTTGGATCGGCTTCGGCGGTTGCAAAACGACCGTACTGAACTCCGGCCGAGAGACCCAAATCTAGTAATGAGTCTCCTCCTTCTCTCGGCAAGTTGAACGTGCCGATCAGTTCATTCATGTCTACCTCCACTGGCCTTCTCGTCTGTGGATCGGTGAAAGATGATATGTTTTGCTCCTTCCTCAAATTTAGCAGGAGCTCTCCGACAGCTTTGGCCAAAATCTTTGACGGGACCGCCGTCACAAACTTCCATAGGCCGGCCTTGGTCACGGCCCTACGGAGAAAACCATTCCTCTCGATGATGGCTGGATCGAGATGAGGCTCGACATTAATGTGTTTGTCGACCTCCACGAGAAACTCCTCCATCGTCTCGGTATTCTTCTTCTTTCCCATGGTGGATTTTGAAAGAACTTTGAAGAAAAATTTTAACAATGAAGTAGAAGGGGTTGAGACTCGTGAGTTGCAGAGTAATTGCAGATCTAACACGAGAATGGCAAATTTAGAAGGCTGTGAAAGGTTTGCAGTTCTGCCTCGTCCCATATATATAGAATTAGGTTATGGCTGACGTGGCAGGGGTAGGACGGTAATACCACCGAAAATCCTGTAGGTAGGCGGCGGACGTGCGGTGATGGATCTGATGTGTCCGGCGTCATCACAGTAAAAGTGAACCGCCACTTGCTCGGCGTCGCCACGTGGCCTTCTATGGTTGGCTTGTCGTATACGGCGTTGATCGAACGGTTCCAGATTGGGGGCTGTTGAGATTCGACGGCTGGATTTTCTCCGCCTTTTCCCGCTTCAAATTCAAGTGTGTGAACACGCGCCCGTTATTTCCGTCGTTCCTGCACCTGCATTAAATGCACAGCAGAAAGTAAAATTGCACTCGAGTGCAGACAGCTCATACTCGCTTCATGCTCGCTCGCTTCGAGTTGGGCCGCTATGGCTTGATTCGCTTGAGAGGCATTCGCTTGAGTGACTGTTCTGCACTCGCTTGCGATGGCTAGCTTTGAGTGACGAAGCACTCGCTTGGCCATCTGAAGCGACTGGAACAAGAAATTGAATTTCTTTGCTTAATTTAAAATGTTTCTGACTTACATACTTCGAGGATAAACAAGAATGTTTTCCTCTTTGTATTTGTGTCAGATTCATTTCATATTTTCCACGTAGTGAGTGAAGGTTTCTAGCACGCTTCGGCTCACTTAGTGTACTTAAAATTGAAACACTTACCAGTCAATCTCACTTCGTAGGAGATTGATACCACAAATTGAAGACTTCACTTGATTTTGTTACCACATGTTGAATGCTACACGTTGAGTTAGATCTTCATGGCATTCATCTTCATGGCATTCATCTTCCTCTACGAATTAGAGAGTCCTCCATCGAAGTGAATGAGGGAGAAAATGAATAAAGTACACAAGCTTACTACAACCCGAAGGGAGCATCACGTAAGTGTACTTATTCACGACGAATGGGGGATGAGTACAAGTCCTTATCTCAGAGCAGAAATGGACAGGATGACAATGAGAATGCTCTGACAAGACAATCTCGTATTTTACGCAGAAGCATGTCACCAGCCCTGCAACCTTTTGTATAAAAAGGTAAACCTTCAAGCTTTCCTACATTCTAAAGAATGAATCTGCAGTCGGTTCGCTTTGACCCAAGCTAGGGCAAATTGAAGCAATGCAGAATTCAAGATTTGCAGCATTCTTGCTCGCTTTGGAAGTAGCTTGCTCCGAGAGAAGCATTAGTTCCCCCTTAACCATATACTTAACAATTCCAATAAGTTGGTAGGGAACTTCTTCCATTACTCCACCTTTCTCCACCTAACTTCATTTTCTTCAAGCGAGTGAGTTTTGAAGTGGCTCGCTTGAGTTGGTGAAGATCCGAAGCAAGTGACGCTCATGAGAACAAGCGAACACTCCTTCGTGCATCCTGGAACTAGCATTCTTCACCAGGGTCTAATAACCCTAATTCCATGCATAGCTGGTTGAATCGAGACTCAGCTAGAGGCTTGGTGAGGATATCAGCTCGCTGGAGATCGGTATGAATTTTCTCGAGCTTGATATCCTTTTTCTCGACATGATCACGAATGAAATGATGTCGAATTTCCACATGCTTGCACCTGGTGTGAAGCACTGGATTCTGCGAGATACATATGGCACTGTTGTTGTCGCAGAAGATCGGAATTTCATTCGCTTCAACTTTGTAGTCCTTCAATTGTTGACGAAGCCATAGGATTTGAGAACAGCAGCTTCCTGCGGCCATATATTCAGCTTCCGTTGTTGAAGTGGCTACACTTGTTTGCTTCTTTGAGAACCATGAGATTAGCTTGCTTCCCAAGAACTGACATGTGCCCGACGTTGATTTCCTATCAACTCGGCAACCTCCATAGTCAGCATCGGAATATCCAGTGAGCTCCAAATTGTCCTCCGCTGGATACCACAGACCCATGTTGACAGTGCCCTTTAAATATCGAAGAATCCTTTTGGCAGCTTCAAGATGGCTGTGTTTGGGATTGCTTTGGAAGCGAGCGCAGACTCCGACTGCAAAAGCAATATCTGGCCTGCTTGCAGTGAGATAGAGAAGTGACCCAATTAGGGCACGATAATCTGTAGGATCTACAGATTTTCCTCCTTCGTCTGGCTCCATCTTCCAGTTGGTATTCATAGGAATCTTCACAGCTTTAGCATGTTGAACACCAAAATTGGCAAGCATATCTCGAGTGTACTTGGCCTGGTTGATGAAAATTCCATTATCCTGCTGCTTCACTTGAAGACCTAGAAAGCAGCTCATCAAGCCAATCATCGACATCTCATACTTGGTCTTCATTAGCTCTCCAAACTTCTCGCTAAGCGACTGGTTTGGTGACCCAAATATGATGTCGTCCACGTAGATCTGGACCCATAGCATATCATCTCCATGATTGATGGTGAAGAGAGTCCGATCTATCTTTCCCTTTTGGAATCCATTTTCCACTAGGAATTGAGATAATGTATCGTACCAAGCTCTGGGAGCTTGCTTCAACCCATACAGGGCTTTCTTCAAGCGATACACTTTATCTCCCTGCTCGAAACCCGGTGGCTGCTCCACATACACTTCTTCCTTGAGTTCACCGTTGAGGAATGCGCTCTTCACATCCATTTGGTACACTTTGAATTTCTTGGCCGCTGCATAGGCTAGAAATAAACGGATCGCTTCAAGACGTGCCACTGGAGCGAATGTCTCGTCAAAGTCGATTCCTTCCTCTTGGCAGTAGCCTTTGGCAACTAGTCGCGCCTTGTTCCTCACTACGTTGTGGTCCTCGTCCGTCTTGTTCTTGAACACCCACTTGGTGCCAATAACATGCTGAAACTTGGGACGATCCACGAGGTACCATACGTCGTTCCTGGTGAACTGATTCAGCTCTTCTTGCATGGCGATCACCCAGTTAGAATCGGCTAGGGCTTCCTCCACGCTTGATGGCTCAATGTTTGAGAGAAAGCAACTGAACATGGCACTTTCTCCAAACACTTGACTTCTGGTCACTACACCCTTGGATGGATCTCCAATGATTTGGCTAGGTGAGTGATCCTTGAGCCACGCTCGCTTTGATCCGCCAGCTTCATCTTCATCCGCTTCCTTGTCGCTCGCTTCACCGTCTGAAGCGACTGGATTGGGTGCTTGGCCTGCACTAGCTTCAGGAATCTTGGGGGCAGCTTCGACTTCTCCTTTGGGATCCTGCTCGCTTGAGTCCTTGATCTCATCATCTTCATCAAGCACGTCCCAAGTGAGTTGATTTGAGGGTTCCTTGCTTTGATTCTTTTCATTCGCTTGGGCCTGTTCCTGTGGAAGACTTAAAGAAGATTCATCAAATACGACATGGGGTGATTCTTCCACAATTAGGGTTTTACAGTTGAATACTCTGTAGGCTTTGCTAGATATAGAGTATCCTAAGAATACTCCTTCATCTGCTTTGCTTTCAAAGGCTTTCAACTGTGACTTCCCATTATTGTGAATGAAGACCCTACAACCAAAAATATGGAAATAAGATATGTTAGGAATTCTCCCTGTCCATATTTCATATGGTGTTTTGTCGTGCCGTTTGTTGAGTAGCGTCCGATTCTGTGTGTAGCACGCCGTGTTGGCAGCTTCAGCCCAATACTTCATTGGAAGCTTCGAGTCAGCAATCATGGTGCGAACGGCTTCTTTGATGATTCAATTTCTTCTTTCAGCAACTCCATTCTGCTGAGGAGTGCGTGCTGAAGAAGTTTAATGTGCTATGCCATGCTCCGTGCAGTACGCTTCAATTGTAGAGTTCAGGAACTCTGTGCCTTTGTCGGAGCGAATGGTCACGATAGCTTGATTCTTTTCCACCGCCAATCGCTTGAGTAGTTGTGGCAGTTTGGTCAGTGTCTCCTTCTTGCTGAATAGGAATACAACCCATGTGTAGCGAGAGAAATCGTCGACTACAACTAGAGTGTACTTCCTTCCATTTACACTAACTGGAGTAACTGGACCAAACAGATCCATGTGAAGCAGCTCGAGCACTCGCTTTGATGAGGCTTCTTCGAGACTGGCGAAGTGCTTCTTCGTCTGCTTCCCTCGTTGGCATGGTGAGCATGGATGGTCTTTGATGAAGACTTCATTCGGTATGCCTTGCACCAAACCTTTTCGAGCTAAGCGATTGATAGCTTTGAAATTGAGGTGGTTCAAGCGTCTGTGCCATAGCCATCCAATTTCTGTAGCACTTCTTGCAACTAGACAAGTTTCCTCCTTGCAGCTGTCCCATTGTGCTATGTAGACATTCCTTTGTCTAACTCCAGTGAGCACAATCTGGGATGTGAGTTTGCTCTTCACAATGCACTTGTTGGAGATGAACTCCACCCTGTACCCTTTATCACAAAACTGTGAGATGGATAACAGGTTGTGCTTGAGTCCTTCCACATAGGAGACTTCTTCAATTGTGAGCTTTCCAATTTTCAGTGCGCCGTATCCCCTGGTGCTTCCTCGAGAGTTGTCACCAAAGGTTACGTGTGGACCCTTCTTCTCTATGTAGTTGTGAAGTAGAGCTTTCATGCCAGTCATGTGTCTTGAACATCCACTGTCCAAGTACCAAACTAGTTGACCCTCACTTGGCATGGGATCCACGGCGCTCACCTGCAATTAGACAGATTTTGGTACCCAAATCAGTTTGGGTCCTTGCAGGTTAGTTCCCTTAGGTACCCACACTTGCTTCACTCTCTTTTGAGATGAAGCTTGTGTCTTGGGCTTCTCGACCTTCGAAAACTTGGTGTACTGCCTAGAAGCAGCTTCACACGTGCAACAGTGTGTGCAAGAGGGGTAGCGGCTTGCTTCAGTCCTACCTATGCTCTTCCCACTTTGCTTATATCCTGAAGCGACTCGCTTCGGATTAGCTCTGGGTTTAGAGACTGACTTAGGGTTTTTAGTTTGTTGAAGCGGCTCGCTTGGTTTCCTCGAAGCGGTCCAACTAGGGTTTTGACCCTGACTCGCTTGAGTAACCTTGTAGGTTCGAAGCGGCCTCTTTGGTGCTTCGAATTCTTCCCCCTCAACGTTAGTCCGG
Organism: Thymus mandschuricus; assembly: GCA_029379335.1. Taxonomy (NCBI): domain Eukaryota; kingdom Viridiplantae; phylum Streptophyta; class Magnoliopsida; order Lamiales; family Lamiaceae; genus Thymus; species Thymus mandschuricus. The sequence goes on along the minus strand of CM057075.1, from coordinate 15,093,092 downwards.
TTGGACCATCTCCAGTCCGGATAACGTGACACATAGACATTACTCCTCTTTTTAGGAGGTAGATCCTTTGTCTCTCGTGTCTTGGCTTGAGACTTAGAAGCTTCAACAGTTTTCCCTTTACCCTTGGATTGGTAAGACTTAGCATGTTGAGTGCTAGGGACTGTTGAACTTTGCTTGCCCTTCGGATCTGCCCTTAAAGATATGGACATCTTCATTGGCTTCCTTTTAGGGCTCTCAGCCATTTTGCCTTTGTCTTTGTTGGTGGTCGCTTTGGATGCAGTGGGCAATTCCAAAGTGACTGATGGTGTCGTGTTTGAAGCACCAACAAAGACAGTTGGCTTGGAAGGTCCACCCTCATATCCAAGTCCTCCCTTTCTACCAAAAGGTAGAAGAGAACTCTCTAGTGCCTGTCTAGCGTATGATGCTTTATTTAAGTTGGCGACTAGAGTGGATTGGGTTTCATACCTTCCCTCCAAGCTTTGATGTCTAGCGAAGAGATCCTCGAACTTACTAGTCATGGCCCTTAGATTAAGTTTGACTTGGTCAAGCTCACGGGCTAGCTTTCGGTTCTCCTTCTCGCTTCGAGACAGAGCTTGTTTTACCACTTCGTGGTCGCTTGACAATTTTTGGTGCTTGTCAAACAACTCACTCCATGTAGAGGATTGTTCTTCCTCATTGACAGTGTGTGCTAGTGTAATTGAAGTGATTGAAGGATAGAAGAATACCTCTCCTGTTTCCTCGTCGGTGAGCGCCATAAATCCAAGATCCTCACCATCACTGGAATTTGGATCGGTGAATGCGTCTGAGTCGCTTGGTGGATCTTCAGTTGTAGCGACCGGCACTTCACTCGCTACGAGCGCTCGCCTTGGGGCATCCCTTTTTGCTTTCAGTTCTTCTCGCTCCTTCGCACTCAGCTTTGGGCAATCGGATTTGTAGTGGCCCATCTTGTGGCAATGGTAACATTCCACTTCCATCATGTCGCGCGGGATCGGCTTGGTCGTCTCTTCTCTCTTTCCTTTTCCTTCTCGAGCATCAGTGCTTCTCCCTTTGTACTGCTTGTAGAATCTTTTATACTTGCCCACTCGAGAGTTCATCTTGTTGAAGTTCTTGGATAAGAATGCAATGTGTTCTTCCAATTCTTCTCTTGTCATCTTGGCTAGCGACTGCTCGCTTGGCCCTTCGGCAGCTTTGAATGCTACTCCTTTTGACGTAGTGGGCGCTTCATCCTCGTCGTCGAGGCTCATTCGATTCAGATCAAACTCGTGAGCTTTGAGTTCGGAGAACAGCACTTCTGGCGTGAGCTTCGTTAGATCCTTGGTAGCTAGATATAGCTCCTTCATGGTCTGCCACTTCCTTGTGAGAGCACGGACTATTTTCAGATTTACTTCCTTGTCTGTGAGTTCCTTCCCAAGCGAGTTGAGAGTTGCAGTAATGTTGGTAACTCTCAGCTCGAAGGCGTCGATGGACTCTCCTGACTTCATCACCAAATTTTCAAACTCCCGCATCTGAACGGCGAGCTTGTTTTCCTTGATTTTGTCTGTTCCTTGAGAAATGAGAGCTAGGGTTTCCCACATTTCCTTTGCCGTTGCACATTTCCTTATCCGTGGTAGATAGGCGTCCGACACGGTGCTCTGCATCGTGTGACGTGCAATCTTGTCGAGGTTGGCAACTTTGAAGTCATTTGGAGTATACTCATCCTTATCCTTCTCCACGTACTGTTGTCGAACGTGGGCTGGACGACCTTCAGCGGCTGGAACCTCCACAGATATGGCTTTCTTGATTTCAATTGGTCCGTCTTCAATGACTTCCCACATCCGGTCGTGGATTGAGCATAGGAAGCTCTCGACACGGAAACTCCATATCTCGTATCCTTCGATCGAGAACTGTGGAAGATTTGATGCACTGTATGTAGACATAGCAAACTATCAGCAGTAAATGCAATATGCGTGGGTGAGGTTTTGATGCACTTAGGAAATAGGATCCGGTTCAGTGAGACAACGTGAAGTGAGTGGGGACTCACTTCGGATATGCAAAGCAGAGGCTCGAAAGAACCGCTGCTCTGATACCACTTGTTGGTCCCGGTTTGCTATAGGAAAAATACGTAGAGGGGGGGGTGAATACGTATTTTGAAGTTTTTCAACTTCAATTCCTTAACTCAGAGTATAAAGTAAAGTGCTCTTTGGAAATACTAAGACCTAGCCGAGGGCTAGATCAAAAGCAATCACGAATCTCTTGACCTAAGCTTAGAGCTTGATCAAGAGTGAGACTTTACTCTTTGTGCGGAATTTGGTGAGCTATAATCTTTCCTAAGTAATTGAAAATCCAAATTAAGTTTGTTTATATGCACGTGCAATGGATAATCGAATACTGTAAAGAGATTAAGGTAAGAGAGATACGACACAGAGATTTATAGTGGTTCGGAGATAACGCTCCTACGTCCACTTTGTTGCACGACGGCAACTGTTCTTTTCACTCAAGAACTTGAAGGTTACGGGTCCTTCAAAAACCTGGTCGAGATCGGGCTTCACTCGCCTGGATCCAACGACTGACGTAGTGATTGCGGGTTCACTACACAGACCTAACAAAGACTGGAAGCTTCACTCGCTTCAGTCAGACAGACAGGGAGATTACGGGCTCTCCTTACAGCCTAGCTTCGATCGAGCTTCACACAAACGATGTAAGTGCAAGCTTGGATCTCCACTCTATGATCGAGGCTTCTTCAATCGATGAAAGAAGGGCCTTGGATCGAAACAACCTAACGACGACACAAAAACCTAACAGAACTGAGTTTAGGGTTTTTGGTAGACGACGACACACTATGAAGAGCTCTTTACAATAAGTGTAAAGACTGCTAGAGCTCTTCTTCTAAGCTTGGATATAGAATGGGCTTAGATTCTAAGTGTGAAGGCTGTGAAGACGAGTTCCGATGAACTGGAAACTCGGAGAACACTTGAAACAAAAACTCGAAGATTGCTAGAAAGCTGGGGAGTGTTTGTTTGCTGTATGCGCTCGAATGCTCAAGTAGTGTTCTACTTCTTCACGTCTTCATCCTTCACTATTTATAGGCGGAGGGTTGGCTGAGATCCGTTGCTTGGTTGGTGGCCTTGTCCCTCCTCCTCTCGACAGTACTTGCGCAGGCAGTAGCTTTTGCAGACGCGCAGTTTTGGCTCTTTGCCGAAAATGGCTAAGTTCCAAGTTTAACAGTAACTGGAGCGAGCCAGTACTGTTGCGGCGTCTTTGTCGGCCTGGCAGTCAACTCCTCTGCTCCTCTCCGCTTTCGACACGTGGAGATCTCGTAATTAATGCAGAGATCTCTAGTTGACTGGGGTTCAAATTCGGAGCGGGAATTTGTGCTGTCGCTTTCTGGTAGGTAGTGGCTCGCTTCGCTTTGAAGTTGTAGCGGCCGCTCTGAAGTGAGTCGCTTCGCGGTCATATTTGTAGTGAGTCACTTGGGAATAATTTTCCCGAGAAACTTTTTAAGTGAATATTGACACGCGTTGACTCGTGTTGACTCGCTTCGGCTTTTCTTTGTAGCGCACGCTTCGCTTCGCTTTAGTGGGTTCACTTGATTCCACTGTAGCGCTCGCTTCGCTTCGCTTTGCTTTGAACTGTAGCGCTCGCTTCGCTTCACTTTGGCAGACTCACTTTGAATCTACTGTAGCGATCGCTTCGCTTCGCTGTTCTTCGGCACGCTTCACTTCAGCTTGCTTGACTTGCTTCGCTTTGGAAAACACACTCAAGCGAGTGGCCTTCACTTGAACTTTTGAAGCCTAATCTAAGCAAAATAAAAGAGCCATCCTAACAGTGTAGGCTTAGAAAAATTCTAACCTATTAACTACATCAAAATGGGTCGCTTGGGAAAAGGACGCTTGGGGTTTTGGGATCTAATCAAAACAAATGACTTCATTTATCAAATGTCCCATGTAGTTCCCCCTTAACAATTTAGTCCTTAACAATTCCCAACACATTTTAACTACGTAGCAAATTTAAACACTTGCAATATTAGTTTATAGATTTTTAATTATTCATTGACTTAATTGTATGGAAAAAAAATTAAATAAAAACATTTGTAATAACATAATGTTTGATTATTGTATGATTTTTGGTATACCGTACCATACCGAAGTACGGTACGGTATACCGAAAGTACGGTATGATAACGGTATGGATTTTTTCCATACCGAATTTCCGGTATACCGAACATTGGTATGCCGAAAGGTACGGTACGACAACGGTATGAAAAATCTCATACCGCAACTAACGGTAAGGTATACGGTATGGTGAAAATTTTACGGTATGCCGTACCGAACCACCCCTAGGTAAGCACATGGTCGATCCCACGAGGAGTTAGAATAGCAACCTTTTCAGAACCAAATTGTCACGTTTTGGGGGTGGGTGTTGCCCAAGACATAACATAAAATAACAAGGGAAAGTAAAGGCAGCATAATTTAAAAGACTTGTAAACAATATTTAAAGAAAGACTCATCCTGGGAAAGTACCCTAAATTATAACATAACTTCACTCGGTCATTGGTCTTAACATTTTCACACATGCATATTGTTTCACTAAAAAGTGTTCGCAATAGAACGAAATCTATCATAGCACTTAGTAAGTAAAAACCTAAGTCGAATCTCAAGGAAAACTTAACAGGGCAAATAATCGTGTGGTAAAAACAACCTAAACAAAGAAAGCAAGTAAAGAGTATTTTTTGGGTTTTTGGTTTTTAAATACTAGACAAGAAAATAATCAAAGCATTTAATCAAAAGCAAATAAATCTAATCTTGAGAACAAGAAATTAATCTAAACTAATTAAACTAAGGAATTAAATAAAAGCAATTAAACTACCTAGGCGAGAATTGAAACGAAAGCAATTAAAGAAACGAAAACGAATCTAGACATGAATAATTAAATCTAAAAATCTGGAAAAATAAATCTAACTCTAAAAGTTTAAAAAAACGAAGAAACAAAAACTTTGAAAATGAAAGAACAGGAATTTTGGAAAAACGAATCTAAACTACGAACTCAAGAATGAACAAATAGAATTAAACGAAGAACTAAAGAAATTAAATCTATGAAACTAAGAACGCAATTAATTAAAAGAAAGGAAAGCAATAAATAACTTACGAATTAAAAGCAGAAACGAGAGAACAGGAACGAACAAAAGAAACTTGAATAAAACTTGAATCTTCAAAAGTAATCTTCAATCCTAAAGTTACAAACTAATAAACTAAAGAAAAGTGCTAAAAAACTAGAGAGAAAGATGTTATTTTCGTGTCCCAAGAGTATGTATTTATAGTACCATCTAAAACCTACTTCAAAAAGGAAAAATAGCCTAAAAATCGGCCCAGTCCGCGCCCGCTCGGGTCCAGGAGCGCCCGCTCCGATGGTGGTTCGCTGGTACTGCGCGCGTCTTTCTTGTTTTGGCCGTAACTTCCTCATCCGAACTCCAAATTGACCACCGTTTTCGCCTACGTGGTCCTATCGAATCCCTATTTGATGTTATGCTTTGATTACATCCAAATTCAATCTTCATTCAAATCGAAAGTGGTTAGAACTTGGGCTCAGTGATTGCTTAAGAACCTTTCTTCGCTCGTTTCACTCCATCTTCTCGACTTTTAGTTCCAAGCAATACATAAGATCATAAACTCACAAAAGACCCAAATCATAGCAAAGTACAACGAAAAGCAATCAAAATATAAAGAAAATTGGACTCGAAACTACGACTAAAACAACACAAAATGACACCAATCACATATGTCATCGGTTATAGACAAGTCACTAGGCAAGACCCATTACTGACACGTGTCACGTGCCTTGCCAATGTGTGCCCAATTCACCATTACAGATAGGAGATATAAATCTCCCTAACATGGGTAATCTACGTGCAAGGCTAGTTGTCACGCATCCTGCCCAAGCAGCACTATCGATTTGTGGTGAACCCGAATAGCCTCAGCGGTAGGCCTAACGTCGTCCTACGACTACACTCTGTTGCTAGTTCACACTATATGGCGCGAGAGCTATCTACATGTTTTACCCATGCATTGTTTGTAATCATGCTTGACTCGATTTGATACCGGCCGCATACCCGACCAAGACTAACATGAATTGTAGAACATAACCTAGCAAACTCGGGAACACATACATTGTTGGTCCCGGTTTGTGTAAAGGAAAATACGTAGAGGGGGGGGGGTGAATACGTATTTTAAGTTTTTCAACTTTTTCCTTTAACTCGGAGTATAAGGCAAAGTGCTCGCTTCAAAAACTTAAGACCTAGCCAAGGGCTGGATCTACAGTAAAAGCAAATCTCTTGACCTAAGTTTAGAACTTGATCAAGAGTGAGACTTTACCCTAAATGCGGAATTTCGGTGAGCTAAAGTTCTTTCCTAAGTATTTGAAAATCCAAGTTAAGTTTGTTTATATGTTGTGCAATGAATAATCAAAAGAAATAGAGTTTAGGGTTAGAGAGATACGACACAGGGTTTATAGTGGTTCGGAGATAATGCTCCTACGTCCACTTTGTTGCACTCGGCAACTCGTTCTCTTCACTCAAGAACTTGAAGATTACGGGCTCTTCAAAAGTCTGGTCAAGATCGGGCTTCACTTGCCTGGATCTGACGACAGACGCAGTGATTATGGGTTCACTACAAAGACCTAAACTGGCCTGGAAGCTTCACTCGCTTCAGTCTGACGACAGGGAGATTTCGGGCTCTCCTTACAGCCTAGCTTCGATCGAGCTTCACACGAACGATGTAAGTGCAAGCTTGGATCTAGACTCTATGATCGAGGCTTTTACAATCGATGAAAGTAGGGCCTTGGATCGAAACAACCTATCGACGACACACAAAAACCTAACAGACAAACTTTAGAGTTAGGGTTTTTGGTTGACGAACACTTCTATGAAGAACTCTTTACAGTAGATGCAAAGATGGCTAGAGTTCTTCTTCTAAGCTTGGATATGGAATGGGCTTAGACTCTAAGTGTGAAGGTTGTGAAGACGAGTTCCGATGCAACTGGAAACTCGGAGAACACTTGAAACAAATACTCGAAGAATGCTTTGAAAGCTGGGAGTGTTTGTTTGCAGTAGGCGCTCGAATGCTCAAGTAGTGGTCTATCTTCTCTTCGTCTTCATCCTTCACTATTTATAGGCGGAGGGATGGCTGAGATCCGTTGCTTGGTAGGTGGCCTTGTCCCTCCTCCTCTCGACAGTACTTTGCTCAGGCAGTTGCTTTTGCAGGTGCGCAGTTTGTCTCTTTGCCGAAAATGGCTAAGTTACAAACTTAACAGTAACTGGAGCGAGCCAGTACTGTAGCGGCGCCCTGTCGGCCTGGCAATCAACTCCTCTGCTCCTCTCCGTGTTCGACACGTGGAGATCTTGCAATTAATGTGAAGATCTCTAGTTGACTGGAGTTCAAAATCGGAGCGGGAATTGTGTTGTCGCTTTCTGGTAGGTAGTGGCTCGCTTCGCTTTAGTCTCGTAGCGTCCGCTTCGAATCGAGTCGCTTCAAGGTCATAGTGTAGCGAGTACTTGGGAAGTGAATTCCCCTAGTGGTTGCTTGAAAAGTGTTGACCCGCATTGACTCGCTTTGGCTTTTAACTGTAGCGCTCGCTTCGCTTCGCTTTGGTGGACTCGCTTCGATTCCACTGTAGCGCTCGCTTCGCTTCGCTATTCTTCGCCACACTTCACTTCGACTCGGTAGACTCGCTTCGCTGGGAAAACACACTCAAGCGAGTGGCCTTCACTTGGATTTTCTACAGTCTAAAACTTAAGTGACTAAAGCAAAATAAAGCCATCCTAACAGTATAGGCTTAGAAAAATTCTAACCTATTTTCTACATCAAAAATGGGTCGCTTGGGAACAGAACACTTGGGGTTTTGGGATCAAATCAAAACAACCATTTGACTCACTTCGAAGTGTCCCATAGGAGTTCCCCCTTAACATTTTGTTCTTAACTATTCCCAACAATTTCCCCCTTTTTGATGATGCCAAAACCCAACGACTAAGATTTATGAAATCTAGTCTATCTAACCGTGGAAGGAACTTCAAGCGACTGCTTCCTTTGCAGGCTTCGTTTGAATTTTTCTTTTAAGTTCCTTTTCCCTTTTTTTTTCGGTTAAATTGATTAAGTTTTGTAGCAAAAAGGATAAAGTCATTCACAAAGCAAGTAAATGACACGATATAGACAGAAAATAAATTTGGAATATATGAACAGCAGTTCACAAAATAAGAGACTTGAAACTCAAGGGTTTCCTGCAGCCTCTTCCTGTTCTTCCGTCTCCTCTCTCTCCTCCTCCTTCTTCTCATCCTTCATGAAGTAAGCAGATAGGACATTTGGCTCCATCGTCCTGATGTTGAATTGGTTTTCTCTCCACTTCCGCTCTAACCTAAGAGCTTCATCCACTTCTGCGTCAATTATCCTCCTGTTAGGAATATCTTGTAGAAGGGGCATGGGAAAGTCCTTTGCTGCTGGCACTTTGACGATGAGAGGTAGGGGCTTTGCTTCCTCTGCCAGAGTAAAGATCTTCCGCCGCAACCTTTCGTTGTATCGGCGCAGGAAGTTGTTGAGAGCTTCCATCCGCGAGCACTTGTCTTGGTAAGGCACTACCTGCCAGTAGTAGTACGCCTTAATGAATTTGTCCTTCAGATACAGCCAAGTGTCGAGAAGGTCTCTCGGAATGAAGTCCTCGATTTGTCTCGAGTCTGGATGATGATCTCTTCGCGTTGCCAGCTCCTCCTCCGTCCTACTCTTCAATTCTTTCATGATAGAGTTGAATTGGATACTGGCGTCATTGCTCCACTTAGGACTCATTTCATTCACTCGCTTCCGGATAAAATCATGCTCTTCGGGTGGGTAGCGACCGGAATCTAACATCTCCTTCAGCGTGACTTTGCCAGTATCTATCCAGGCTTGGAGTTGGACGGCTTCAGACTCTTCAGGCGTGTGGGGAATGAAGGCACTGCGCGCGATAGCAGATTGGATGAGACTTTCTTCATTCCAATGTAACTCGATCCGTTCATCCAACTTTCTCAGCCTCCTCGCCTTTACTTCCTCATCCTTCTCCTTTCTCCTCTTCTTTTCTTCCTTCTTCTTCTGCCTCTTCTCGAAGCGACTAGCCTTCTCTGTGACCACCTGCTGCATCTTTTGACGTTTGGCAGCAGGGTCATCTTCCCTTGTTTCAGGCATTGTCCGCTTCAAGGGCGCTTTTGAAGCAGGAGGTGGCGGTGGCGGCATCACAGCGGCAGCTACACTGGCCGAAGTGAGTGCTAGTGATGAAGCAGCTGCAGAAGCTGAAGTTGGCACTTGAGAACCTGAAGCACCTGCAACTGTTAGTGACTTTAAATCAAATTGTGTCTCCAGTTGCCGTGCCAGTGCCTCATCCGCCGCGATTTGCTGCTCCCTTTGTTCCTTGGTCAGCATAACCACAGGGGGGTGAGCGGCAATTGAGGACCCAAGTAGCGTCCCGGCAGATGGCCTTCGAGGTTCTTCAAGGAGCTTGTCTTTTCCTTTCTTCCTCGCCAGCTCTGCCCAAGCTTCATCCATCTCTTCCTCCACTTCACCAACTTCGCTTCCTCCTGCGATCAAGCCACTGGCTTCGATCGCCCACTCATTTCCTCCTTCAATCTGCTTCACTTCACTCCCTCCTTCTCCACCATCTCTCCTTGATTCGGTTGTTTTCACAATCACTTCCCCCTTTTTGGCATCATCAAGACTGCCAGGGGTTGGAATGGTCACCGTTCCTCTGATGGATTGGTGTATGTCGTTAACTCTGCTCAGAACATCTTGGAGCATCTTCTCGGCATGCTCCGCAAAAATATGCTCTTTAGAAAGCACGATCTCTGATGTCTTGATGGAGATTTCCTTAAGCAGATACTTGCACTGCTGCTCCCTCTCCTTCACAGAGATCATCAATCTCTCCAACGGCTCCACTTCTCTGAAGCGAGCGTCCAGCTCCGCTTCAATCTCAGCAGTGATTCTCTTGCGATCCTTCTGTAAAATCAGATCGAAATGAGTTTGCGAAGACTCAAGTTCGGCTTGAGCAGTTAAGAGGTTTCGCTCTCGTTGGTTCAATGAAAGATGGAGTTGAGCCATTGCAGGCATTCTGCGGGTAAAGGCCTCCGCTTCTTTCTTCACTCTCTCGATCGCAATGCTCAACTCTGCTTCCTTTAATGTGACGGCATTGGCACTCTTCCGTCGACTCTCCAATTCCGCATTGATCTCATCTTTCTGGCTCTTGAGAATCTCATTCTCCTTATCTCTGCTGTGGACCTTCAGTTTCTCTCTGTTCAGGTCGCTGCCCAACTTGGTCACTTCCTCCCTCTTCTTCACAAGCTCTGTCTTAATTTTCTTCAGTTCCTCCTCTAACTTCTTCTTTTCTCCATTCACTTCCACCAACTTCGCATTCACTTCCCTCAGTCTGCTCCTCTTAGCATCTAGGGATTGTTTGATATCCTCACTACTCCTCTCCAACTCTTTTACCCGCTTAGACTTCTCTTCCATCAAACTTGCCTTCTCCTCTGCAAGCTTTGCTTTTTCTTCCACCTTCTCCTCCATTTCCCTCTTCCTCCTGTCAAAATCTGCACGCAAATTATTGACCTCCAGCACCTTTGTAGTCAGCTCCGCATCTTTCTTGGTGATCTCACTCTGCAGATTAGAGATCACCACCTCCTTCACTTCCGTCTCAGCTTCATGTTCCTTCATCAGTCGGAGTTCATGCTGTGAGGGCATACGTTCTGGGATGGGCGCATCAGGGTACTCCTTCTTCACCCTTGCGTCGAGCAAATCCCAGTAGTTGGCCTCATTGATGAAAGTGTGGAAGCCATCAACTCCGACAAACATGAGAACCTCTATCTCCTTGGCCTCGATCACTTCCTCCTTCATTGCCTTGCGCAGGTTGAAGATTTTGTAGTACTCTGTTCCTCTGTACGTGATGTACGTGAGGAAATCCACAGCGCTGGTGAAGAAGTCCTCTGACATCTTCACGGAGGGATAGCGATCATGGATAAGCTCGGCCGCTTGCTCTCGATCCTTAACATACCGTTCAAGGATTTTCTCTTCCTCAGTCGGAGATTGGGGAGTTTCTGGGATGATGATGGGGTTGGTGTCGGCTGTTTTAGCAGTTTGGGCGGTATCAGCAGTTTCAGCTGATGAAGATGGAGAGTTGGGGGTGGAAGCTTCAGTAGCTTCGGGTTGGGTGGTTTGGGATTGAGTGGTTTCTGTTTGAGGAATGGGTGGAATGTTGTAGAGTTTGAAAGCATCGGTAAGATCCGTGCCTAGGAATGGAACGTCAGGAATCTGGAAGGATGATGATGATTCCTTTGGTGAGGTTGGGATTTGAGTGGTCGGAATGGCAGTGGTTGACGTTTGGAGTTCCGGTGGTGGCTGGGTTTGAGTTTGGATTTGGGTAGGGGGGGTTTGGACTTTGGATGGTGAAGGCTGGGGTAGCTCTTTTTCTGGTGAGAGTTGGGGTGGTTGTTCTTCAACTATCTTCTCGAGCGGCTGCTCCTCAGCCTCGCTCGTTTCGATTATGGTGGTGACACTTCTCAATCTTTGTGGTCGTCTTGACCTTGCTTTCCTGGGAGCTCGCCTCGATGGTGAGGGAGCTTGCTTTTCTTCTTCCGCCTCGCTACAAGATTCAGCGACTGGAGCGGATGGGAGGACTATCACGTTGATGCAATCCCGGTCCATTGGGAGCTTCTCTGTTTTCCATGAATCAAAATAGATGGTGTTCTTTTTGTATTCAGCTGTCTCCTTCTTGCCAGTCCACCTCATGTTCTCGAACAGATTCTCCAGGGCATAGGAGATTCTGGAGAAAATTTTTAATTTCCCTTTGCGAACGATTTCACTGTCACTTCCCTCCTCGTATTTGAAATCCGCCGCAACTTCATGAATCTGGTTAATGAACCAGCGGTGCCAGTTGAAGCTTGTCCCTGTCAAGCTGTCAACTATGACCGAAGTGGCGTAGATCTTGGTGTCTGACAGTTGGCTCAATGAACCAACACCGCAGAGTACTGACTTCGTGTACAACTCGCAGATTAAGTTGAACGGAGCCGCTAAATCATTCCTGATGTTGCTCAGTTTCGGATTTCCAAACTTCACGCCTCTCCTTTTGGCAAATCGAGCGTACTCCACTTGAGTTGACATACCAAGTTCTGTCAAGAAAACTGGTCCAACCATTGGCAGATCGAACACACGGGCTATACTGCTTAACTCGACTTCCACCGGCGTTCCTTTCTGTGGATGAGTGAAGGTTGACGTTTCTTCTCCTTCTTTGAGATTCAGAAGAATCTCGGCGACGGCCTTGGCCAGAATCCGCTGTGGCTTTGCCGTCACGAACTTCCACAGGCCGGCCGTGGTCACAGCCCTGCAGAAGAAACCGTTTTCCGTCACCACATCTTCGTCGAGGTGTGGTTCTACATTGATGTTGTCGTTGAGAGATTTCAGAAACTGCTCCATGGTTTCGGTCTTCTCCTTCTTTCCCATGGCTATTTTATAGAGAGATTTGAGAAGAGTTTAAGATTTTGGGGGGTTTGAGACTCGTGAGTTGCAGAGGCGCAGATCTTGCACGAGAATGGCAATTTTAGAGAGTTGTGAAATTTTCTGTAGGTCTTCGCCGTTGCATATATATCGAACTGGGGTTCGGCTGACGTGGCAGGGGCAAGACAGTAATATCCTCGAGAATCCTGTGCGCAGGCGGCGGACCTTCGGTGATGGATCTGATGTGTCCGGCGTCATCACAGGAAAGTGAACCGCCAACTTGACTTGGCGTTGCCACGCGACAGCCTGTGATTTGTCTTTCCAATAGGCGTCAATCCAACGGTTGAGATTTAGAAACTGTTCAGATTCGACGGCTGGATCGAGGGCGATTTTCCCGCTTCTCGTTGAACCAAGTTGCACGCGCCTGTCTTTTCTCTGTTTACGTGCCGCTGCATTAAATGCTAAAGTAACAAGTGAAAATTTGCACTCGAGTGCTGACAGTTCATACGTCTCGCTTCGTACCCGCTCGCTTCGAGTGTAGCCGCTTTGGCATTCACTCGCTTGCGAAGTACTCGCTTTACGTGACTTTTCTGCACTCGCTTGCGATGACTTGCGAAGTGGCGTGGCACTTGCTTCGCCATCTGTAGAGACTGGACTAAAGAAATTAAATTTCTTTGCTTAATTTAAAAATTTTCTGACTACATACTTTGAGGATAAACAAGAGTGTTTTCCTCTTTGTATTTGTGTCAGATTCATTTCATATTTTCCACATAGTGAGTGAAGGTTTCTAGCACGCTTCAGCTCACTTAGTGTACTTAAAATTGAAACCCTTACCAGTCAATCTTACTTCGTAGGAGATTGATACCACTTATTGAAGACTTCATTTTGTGGATTTTGAACAGCACTTGTTGAATCTTCCTGATGAAATTGCTTGAAGCTTTTTGATACCACCTGTTACACCTTCTTGGCATTCATCTTCCTCTACGAATTAGAGCGTCCTCCATCGAAGTGAATGGGGAAGATAATGAATATAGTACACAAGCTTACTACAACCCAGAGGGGAGCATCACGTAAGTGTACTTATTCACGACGAATGGGAGATGAGTACAAGTCCTTATCTCAGATCGGAATAGGACAGGATGACAATGAGAATGCTCTGACAAGACAATCTCGTATTTTACGCAGAAGCATGTCACCAGCCCTGCAACCTTTTGAAGAAAAAGGTAACCCTTCAACCTTTCCTACAAACTAAAGAATGAATCTGCAATCGACTCGATTGACCCAAAGACGGGTAAGATGAAGCGATGCAAGATTCAAGGTAGCAGCATTCTTTGCTCGCTTTGGAAGTAGCTTGCCCCGAGAGTAAGCAATAGTTCCCCCTTAACCATATACTTAACAATTCCTGTAAGTTGGTAGGGAACTTCTTCCAATACTCCACCTATCTCCACCTTACTTCATTTTCTTCAAGCGAGTGGAATTGAAGTGACTCGCTTGAGTTGGTGAAGATCCGAAGCGAGTGACGCTCAAGGATCAAGCGACCACTCCTTCAAGCATCCTGGATCTAGCACTCTTCACCAGGGTCTAGCAACCCTAATTCCATGCATAGATGATTGAAACGAGATTCAGCTAGAGGCTTGGTGAGAATATCTGCTCGCTGGAGATCGGTATGGATTTTCTCGAGCTTGATATCCTTCTTCTCGACATGATCACGAATGAAGTGATGTCGGATTTCAACGTGCTTGCATCTGGTGTGAAGCACTGGATTCTGCGAGATACATATGGCACTGTTGTTGTCACAGAATATTGGAATTTCATTTGCTTCAACTCTGTAGTCCTTCAACTGCTGACGAAGCCATAGAATTTGAGAACAGTAGCTTCCAGCGGCCATATATTCGGCTTCAGTTGTTGAAGTGGCTACACTCGTCTGCTTCTTTGAAAACCATGAGATCAGCTTGCTTCCCAAGAACTGACAAGTGCCCGAAGTTGATTTCCTATCAATTCGGCACCCTCCATAGTCAGCATCTGAGTATCCAGTGAGCTCCAAATTATCCTCCGCTGGATACCACAGCCCCATATTGACAGTGCCCTTCAAATATCGAAGAATTCTTTTGGCAGCTTCAAGATGGCTGTGCTTGGGATTACTTTGGAAGCGAGCACAGACTCCGACTGCAAAAGCAATATCCGGCCTACTTGTAGTGAGATACAGAAGGGATCCGATCAAGGCTCGGTAGTCTGTAGCATCCACAGACTTCCCATCTAGGTCTGGCTCCATCTTCCAATTGGTGTTCATAGGGATCTTCACAGCTTTGGTGTGCTATGCCATGCTCCGTGCAGTAAGCTTCAATTGTAGAGTTCAGGAACTCTGTGCCTTTGTCGGAGCGGATGGTGGCAATCGCTTGATTCTTCTCCACAGCTAGTCGTTTGAGCAGTTGTGGTAGCTTGGTCAGTGTCTCCTTTTTGCTGAAGAGAAATACAACCCAAGTGTAGCGAGAGAAGTCGTCGACTACAACTAGAATGTATTTTCTTCCATTTACGCTAACTGGAGTGACTGGACCAAACAGATCCATATGAAGCAGCTCGAGCACTCGCTTGGATGAAGCTTCTTCAAGACTGGCGAAGTGCTTTTTCGTCTGCTTCCCTCGTTGGCATGGTGAGCATGGATGGTCTTTGACAAAGACTTCATTTGGTATGCCTTGCACCAAGCCTTTTCAAGCTAAGCGATTTATGGCTTTGAAGTTGAGATGGTTTAAGCGTCGGTGCCATAGCCATCGTATTTCTGTAGCACTCCTTGCGACTAAGCACGTCTCCTCTTTGCAGCTGTCCCATTGTGCTATGTAGACATTCCTTTGTCTAACTCCAGTGAGCACAATCTGGGATGTGAGCTTGCTCTTCACAATGCACTTATTGGAAATGAATTCCACCTTGTATCCCTTGTCACAGAAATGTGAGATGGATAACAAGTTGTGCTTGAGTCCTTCCACGTAGGAGACTTCTTCAATTGTGAGCTTTCCAACTTTCAGTGCGCCGTATCCCTTGGTGCTACCTCGAGAGTTATCACCAAAGGTAACGTGTGGACCCTTCTTCTCTATGTAGTCATGAAGTAGAGTTCTCATGCCAGTCATGTGTCTTGAACATCCACTGTCCAAGTACCAGATTTGATGACTCTCACTTGGCATGGGATCCACGGCGCTCACCTGCAATTAGACAGATTTTGATACCCAAATCAGTATGGGTCCTTGCAGGTTAGTTCCTTTAGGTACCCACACTTGCTTCACTCTCTTTTGAGAGGTAGCTTGTGTCTTGGGCTTCTCGACCTTTGAAAACTGTGACTTCTTCTTTGAAGCAGCTTCACATGTGCAACAGTGTGTGCATGAGGGGTAGCGGCTCGCTTCAGACTTACCTATGCTCTTACCCTTTTGCTTGTATCCTGAAGCGACTCGCTTCGGATTAGCTACAGGCTTAGAGACTGACTTAGGGTTTACAGTCTGTCGAAGCGGCTCCCTTGGTTTCCTTGAAGCGGTCAATCTAGGGTTTTGACCCCGACTCGCTTGAGAAACCTTGGGAGTCTGAAGCGACCTCCTGGAAGCTTCAAAATCTTCCCCCTCAACGTTAGTCCGGTTGGACCATCTCCAGTCCGGATAACGTGACACATAGACATTACTCCTTTTCTTGAAAGGGAGATCCTTTGTCTCTCGTGTCTTGGCTTGAGACTTAGAAGCTTCAATAGTTTTCCCATTACCCCTGGATTGGTAAGTTTTAGCATTTTGAGTGCTAGGGGCTGTTGAATTTTGCTTGCCCTTAGGTTCTGCCCTTAAAGATATAGACATCTTCATAGGCTTCCTTTTAGGGTTCTCAGTCACTTTGCCTTTGTCTTTGTTAGTGGTCGCTTTGGAGGCAGTGGGCACATCCAAAGTGACTGATGGTGAAGTGATTGAGGCACCAACAAAGACAGTAGGCTTGGAAGGTCCACCCTCATATCTGAGTCCTCCCTTTCTACCAAAAGGTAGAAGTGAGCTCTCTAGTGCCTGCCTAGCATATGAGGCTTTGTTCAAATTGGCAACTAGAGCGGACTGGGTTTCATACCTTCCTTCCAAGCTTTGATGTCTAGCGAAGAGATCCTCGAACTTACTAGTCATAGCCCTTAGATTAAGTTTGACATTGTCAAGCTCTGCGACTAACTTTCGGTTCTCCTTCTCGCTTTGAGACAAAGCTTGTTTTAACACTTCGTGGTCGCTTGACAATTTCTGGTGCTTGTAAAACAACTCACTCCATGTTGAGGATTGAACTTCCTCATGATCAGTGTGTGCCAGTGTAATTGAAGTGATTGAAGGGTAGAAGAATACCTCCCCAGTGTCTTCGTTGGTGAGCGCCATGAGTCCCAGATCCTCTCCCTCACTTGAGTTGGGATCTGTGAATGCGTCAGAGTCGCTTGACAGTTCTTCAGTTGTAGCGACTGTCATCTCACTTGCTACGAGCACTCGCCTGGGAGCATCCCTCTTGGCCTTCAGTTCTTCACGCTCCTTGGCACTCAGCTTTGGGCAGTCTGATTTGTAGTGGCCCATCTTGTGGCAGTGGTAGCACTCCACTTCCATCATGTCGCGCGGGATCGGCTTGGTCGTCTCTTCTCTCTTTCCTTTTCCTTCTCGAGTATCAGTGCTCCTTCCCTTGTACTGCTTGTAGAATCTTTTGTACTTGCCCACACGCGAGTTCATCTTGTTGAAATTCTTCGACAGGAATGCGATCTGCTCTTCCAGCTCCTCTCTAGACATCTTGGCTAGCGACTGATCGCTTGGCCCTTCGGCAGCTTTGAAAGCTACTCCTTTTGATGTCGTGGGAGCTCCATCCTCATCGTCGAGGCTCATTCGATTCAGATCGAATTCATGAGCTTTGAGCTCAGAGAACAACACCTCTGGTGTGAGCTTTGTCAGATTCTTGGTAGCTAGGTAGAGTTCCTTCATAGTCTGCCACTTCCTCGTGAGAGCACGGACTATCTTGAGGTTTACCTCTTTGTCTGTGAGTTCCTTCCCAAGTGAGTTGAGAGTTGCAGTAATGTTGGTGACTCTCAGCTCGAAGGCATCGATGGATTCTCCTGACTTCATCACAAGATTTTCAAACTCCCGCATCTGTACGGCGAGCTTGTTCTCTTTGATCTTGTCTGTGCCTTGAGATATGAGTACAAGAGTTTCCCACATCTCTTTTGCCGTCGCACACTTCCTAATCCGTGGTAGATAGGCGTCCGACACGGTGCTCTGCATCGTGTGGCTTGCGATCTTGTCCAGATTGGCGACCTTGAAGTCATTTGGAGTATACTCGTCCTTATCTTTCTCTACGTACTGTTGGCGAACGTGAGCTGGGCGACCTTCAGCGGCTGGAACATCCACAGATATGGCTTTCTTGATTTCGATTGGTCCGTCCTCTATTACTTCCTGCATCCGGTCGTGGATGGAGCAAAGGAAGCTCTCGACTTGAAAGCTCCATATCTCGTATCCTTCGATAGAGAACTGTGGAAGGTTTGATGCACTGTATGTAGACATAGCAAACTATCAGCAGTAAATGCAATATGCGTGGGTGAGGTTTTGATGCACTTAGGAAAATAGGATCCGGTTCAGTGAGACAACGTGAAGCGAGTGGGGACTAGCTTCGGATATGCAAAGTAGAGGCTCGAAAGAACCGCTGCTCTGATACCACTTGTTGGTCCCGGTTTGTGTAAAGGAAAATAGGAAGAGGGGGGGGGGTGAATACGTATTTTAAGTTTTTCAACTTTTTCCTTTAACTCAAAGTATAAGGCAAAGTGCTCGCTTCAAAAACTTAAGACCTAGCCAAGGGATGGATCTACAGTAAAAGCAAATCTCTTGACCTAAGTTTAGAACTTGATCAAGAGTGAGACTTTACCCTAAATGCGGAATTTCGGTGAGCTAAAGTTCTTTCCTAAGTATTTGAAAATCCAAGTTAAGTTTGTTTATATGTTGTGCAATGAATAATCAAAAGAAATAGAGTTTAGGGTTAGAGAGATACGACACAGGGTTTATAGTGGTTCGGAGATAATGCTCCTACGTCCACTTTGTTGCACTCGGCAACTCGTTCTCTTCACTCAAGAACTTGAAGATTACGGGCTCTTCAAAAGCCTGGTCAAGATCGAGCTTCACTTGCCTGGATCTGACGACAGACGCAGTGATTACGGGTTCACTACAAAGACCTAAACTGGACTGGAAGCTTCACTCGCTTCAGTCCGACGACAGGGAGATTTCGGGCTCTCCTTACAGCCTAGCTTCGATCGAGCTTCACACGAACGATGTAAGTGCAAGCTTGGATCTAGACTCTATGATCGAGGCTTCTACAATCGATGAAAGTAGGGCCTTGGATCGAAACAACCTATCGACGACACACAAAAACCTAACAGACAAACTTTAGAGTTAGGGTTTTTGGTTGACGAACACTTCTATGAAGAACTCTTTACAGTAGATGCAAAGATGGCTAGAGTTCTTCTTCTAAGCTTGGATATGGAATGGGCTTAGACTCTAAGTGTGAAGGTTGTGAAGACGAGTTCCGATGCAACTGGAAACTCGGAAAACACTTGAAACAAAGACTCGAAGAATGCTTTGAAAGCTTGGAGTGTTTGTTTGCAGTAGGCGCTCGAATGCTCAAGTAGTGTTCTATCTTCTCTTCGTCTTCATCCTTCACTATTTATAGGCGGAGGGATGGCTGAGATCCGTTGCTTGGTAGGTGGCCTTGTCCCTCCTCCTCTCGACAGTACTTTGCGCAGGCAGTTGCTTTTGCAGGTGCGCAGTTTGTCTCTTTGCCGAAAATGGCTAAGTTACAAACTTAACAGTAACTGGAGCGAGCCAGTACTGTAGCGGCGCCCTGTCGGCCTGGCAGTCAACTCCTTTGCTCCTCTCCGTGTTCGACACGTGGAGATCTTGCAATTAATGCGAAGATCTCTAGTTGACTGGAGTTCAAAATCGGAGCGGGAATTGTGCTGTCGCTTTCTAGTAGGTAGTGGCTCGCTTCGCTTTAGTCTCGTAGCGTCCGCTTCGAATCGAGTCGCTTCAAGGTCATAGTGTAGCGAGTACTTGGGAAGTGAATTCCCCTAGTGGCTGCTTGAAAAGTGTTGACCCGCATTGACTCGCTTCGGCTTTTAACTGTAGCGCTCGCTTCGCTTCGCTTTGGTGGACTCGCTTCGATTCCACTGTAGCGCTCGCTTCGCTTCGCTATTCTTCGCCACGCTTCACTTCGACTCGGTAGACTCGCTTCGCTGGGAAAACACACTCAAGCGAGTGGCCTTCACTTGGATTTTCTACAGTCTAAAACTTAAGTGACTAAAGCAAAATAAGCCATCCTAACAGTATAGGCTTAGAAAAATTCTAACCTATTTTCTACATCAAAAATGGGTCGCTTGGGAACAGAACACTTGGGGTTTTGGGATCAAATCAAAACAACCATTTGACTCACTTCGAAGTGTCCCATAGGAGTTCCCCCTTAACATTTTGTTCTTAACAATTCCCAACATACATGCATTATTAAGCCCAATATTCTGACCTCACGAGTATTAAGTTATCTTATAATCATGGCATCTTGTCCAAGTTGGGTTTAAACGACTACTCTAGCATGCTTGGAATTGAAATAACAGAATTAAGTAAAGAAGACATTATGTAAAGGAAATACTCGAAATATTATAAACAAAAATCCAAAAGGACGGACACCAACGTCGCCATGCAAATACTAAAAACGTAATAAAGTTTGCCTGTAGGACTTGTTCATTCCTCCTCACTCTCAAATGAAAAGTAAAACCATGAATGGTAAAGTATAAAGTAGCTCCGGTGAAATGTGAGGTGATCGAAGATGATTTTGCTTGAAATGATGCTGCTATTTATACTTGTAGACTAATCGTGGACCATGCCCATCACATTGGCAGTTAGGGTTTGAGTTCGGGAGAACTTGCCTTGTTACGTAGATTTCTTTCCTTGTTGATCACCGCGAGAGTTTGGAGACGGCTGAGATTCTTTCCTTCTTCGCTTCTCCTCGTCTGTTTGGAACCCTCATCCTAGCCCGATTTGGTCATGGTACAACCCACGATCACGCCTTCAGCTCGGCCCATTATACTTCTACTCCGTCTTGCCCAGTCAACTCCCCAATCCTATCTTGCTCGCTCCAGATCTTGCCCAAGCTTCTCTGAAACTAAAATGTGCCCTCCCAAGCACAAGACTCATGCAAAAGACTCAACTAAACACCTACATGCAGACACAAAATGATACATAATACGAGTATAAATTGGGCTCGTCACACGCACAAGTGTTTCTACTCCAAAAAGTTGGATTTCTCAAGAAGACATAGTGCTTATGTCTTCATGGTGTATCTTTAGTAAGAATCCAATAGTTGGAAAAGATAAAATAGATGTTACAATGTGGAATAACATTTGAGATTTGTACAAAAGGTGTAGAAAAGAAAATTCGGGAATGATGCGCTAAGAAATCGTTTAAACGACTTAATACTAATGTAACCAATTGGATTGGTGCATATAAGGTGGCTTATTCACAACAGAAGTGGTTGGCCCCCTCAAGATATTCATGATATAACCCAATAAATTTATGAGAAGCTTCACTACAGGAAATTGAATTTTTAACCACACATAAATTAATCACACTTAATTATGTGTGGTAATTTAGCCACTTAATTAAAAATGTGTAGGTATATCCATTTATCAGTTTTTATGGGCTATTGACACTTACTATGTGTAGCGAAAAATATTTTGTCACAATTTTTTTCAACTTTATATTTATAATCATTTTCTTTATTTTCACAAAATTTATTTTAAAATTTGATTTGCTTACGTGGTTAATCAACACATTTTTTTTTAGCCACACTTAGTTACCTATTTGTCTATGTGTGACTACTGGCCTATTTATCAATTATTTACTTTTAAATAATTGTGATGGAAATAAATGAAAAAATGAAGTCACGTCCTCTAAATTTCTTTTAGAATGTAATTTATTTTCAAATAATTATCTAATCAGTTGTTAAATGGGCAGATATGTGGATCTACGAAATGTACTTCAAGTTAAACAAAAGAGCATGTAGTATGTCTCCGTATTTAAAAATCGAAAAGAAAATAAGACAAAAATTACACGTCTGTATATAAATAAAATTTTAATTATATTTCTAGAGTCAATTTTGACTATCATTTGTTGATTAAATCAACTCACCACATCTTAAAAACTGATTACAAGAAAAAGAAATAAAATACGAAATTGTGTTAAGTTCCCTTTAAGTTAAAATCTCTTGATCAAGAGTATTTCTTCAAGAAAATACTAAATATTAAACCAACATATTTTTCGATCAGAAAAATTAAAACCAATTCCAAGATATAGTTCAAGACATAAAAAATAATAATATAAGATACTTATTTGATATGATTTTATTTTTTTCATATCCATTATGTTTATAAATTTGAAATGCTTTTTGTTGAATAAATAACTTTTCATATGTAAAAGCAACATACAAAAATCACTAACTTTTACTAAGTACAAATCTATATATAAAGAGATTACAATTTTGGCAGTTATCAATTTTCAATTGATTGCGGGGTCAATTTTGTAATAAATGAAAATTTCAGGGGTCTAAACCTAAAAACTACTGTATAATTTAGGGGTCTAAAACTAAAAACTATGGCCCAGTGTGAACACAACAAATCATCCGTCATATTTTCTTCTCTCTCTCCCCTCTTCTCTTTCCTCCTTGCCACTTGGCAAATAGTTATGGGTGGAAATAATTACATCAAAATAAATCTTATTTTCAAAATAATAGAGATAAATATTTATTTAAAAAAATTAAAAATTATACCATAAATTATGATTTTCAATTCTCTACAAATAGACACCAATATTGCTATACTTTGAATAAAAAAAAAAAAAAAAAAAAAAAAAAAAAAAAAAAAAAAATTCTCATCTCATTTTCTATTATTTGATATTTTGATTTTGTATTTCAAACAATTGTAATTTTTTATTTTAACAAATATTTATAATTTACTTTTATTTTATTTAATGTCACGTGTAAAATTCTCTCCTATTTATTCCTGTTTTATTTCCTGTATTTTTATTTAACTTAGTGGTCTAAAACAATAAGATATCGGCCAAAGTTTAATGGGTCCGAAAATAGAACAGAAATAAAATAAATATACCATACATTGGGTGACACAATATTTATAAGTCACTTAAAAAAAATCATGAAAAACCTAATTGTTCATATATGTAAATTTCATAAACAAACTGTAATTTACGGTTTTCACTTAAATCAATACATGACTTTACGGTTTTTTTTTCTTTTTCTTTTTCTTTTCTTATTCACATTTGCAAAATAGTCTTTTTTTTTAGGGTTCAGTTGTTTTAAGGATTCATTTTTTTTTTAAGGGTTTAGTTTTTTTGATTTAGTAACTGACGTTGACGCATCAGCCGGGACGACAAATGTTGTATATAAGGAAGTGTTCCGAAATGTATAACATATTGTGTTGTTGTAGTGCACTAACATTATATTTGTCTGCTCTTAGTGTGTTATGTTTACGTTCCGTTTCGCTGCTCTTATTAAATATTCGTAACTTACGGAGTCGCGCATCGCGCATGGGCGAGTACTAGTATTGAATAAAATGATTACACAAGAGAGCCGCCAATCGAAAATTAAAATTTTTAGTTTAATTTTTTGTTTCCGCGCCACACACCCAACAAAACCCTCAAATATAGAAATAGGGGTAGGTGGTTTTATTAACGTGGTGTTATTTTCATTCTAAAAAAAAACGTGGGGTGTGTTATCTCTTCTCAATCACTTGTGATGTCAAAGAAAACCATCAACTTGGTTGTTTATATCAGATTGGAAGATTTGCAACATGGGAGTTATTTTCTTTCGTAATCGGTTATTTTAATTTTGGTTGTTACAAAAGTTATAGATAAATGAGGTCAAGGACTCCGAGACATTGGCGAGGTTGAACAGGTTAGTTAATGATCCTCTTCTCTAATTTTGATTATTATTACACTTCGGTATAATTTGCTCACAATATTTGAGAAAAAATTATTTTCATGATTAACTGCTACTATTAGTCAGAATATGTTCCACCAATAAGATTCTACAATGTTGCTATCTTAAATTAAATGTGTTTGTCTTTTGGTTGCAAATTATGTATAGTGTTTGAGAAATTAATTTTACCCTTGGTGCATTCGAAAATTATCTTAAACAGATTACTTGTTGTATATTTCTTCTCTTTTGTAGGAACAGGACTTTGCAGATCTAAAGATGCACCAAACAATTTTCATACAAGGACTCCGACAACGCCATTGGACCAACTTCTTTCATAGATTGATTTTTTCTTTGCTTCAAGGTTTTGACGATGAGAGTCTTGGGTATTAAAAGGACGTTGAAAAGGGAAAAGTGTTAGATTTTAATAGAGGTTTAAATTGTTTAAATGTATTACGTTGTATGTATGTAGTTATAATATCGATTTTGCATACTCCATGTGAATAAATAGTTGTTCCAAATTTTATATATTTATATATGATCCATTGTACTTGAATGTGTTTGATGTATATCTACATATTCTTTTTCTGTTTTTTATTTATTTATGAACTAATTCAAATCACTATTTAACCACCCATATGAAATGACACGTGTCATTTCTATTGCCACGTGTCATTTTCCATGTCTGCACACATACGTGCATGTGTAGGATTTTTTTTTTTTCTACATAAAAATAGTGACACATGGTGACACACTTACATTATGTGTGAGTGATAATCAATACGCACACATAAGCATACTATTAGTCACACATGCATGTGTGGGCAAAACCCCATTTTTTTTGTAGTGAAGTCTAAATTTACGCATCAAGATATTTTTGATCAAGTGTTGTGTCACCATCCCAAGTGGGAGCTGGATTTTAGAGGAGATCCTACACGTTCTCGTACATAAGGTGAAGATGATAGCTTTGGAGAAGATCGTGGGAACTCAAAAACATCAAGAACCGACGAAGGAAGAGATGTTCCAAGTAATACCATTCCAGAAACTCATGCTAGTGATGCAACAACAATTCATCATCCAACAATTGGTAGAGATAAGGCTAAAGCTAAGATTAAAAGGAAAGGTAAATGTACTTCATCAACAATTTCTCTTTCTCTCTTTTTTTTTTTTTTTTTTCTTTTTTTTTCCTAGACGAATTCACTTCAAATATGCCAATTTTCACTAAAAAAATTTTCACATGCATGCTTCTTTATGACTATTTTTGCTACTTGCTATGTACTCCCTCCGTCCCCTAATAAGTGTCCCGAGCCGCCAAAATTTTTGTCCCCTAATAAGTGTCCTATCACATATTTCAAGGTAAAATTTTGGCTAAACTTCCAATTTTACCCCTATTATCATTACACTTTTTTTCACTTTTTCAACTTTCAATGTAATGATTAGAGGTTAATATGGTAAATTTATACAATTCCTTGGTTATTGCATTTTGACGGCTCGGGACACTTATTAGGGGACGGAGGGAGTATCATAATTCTTGTCCATAACTTTCAATACAATAAAAACATTTGACAGTCATGCACATCACCTTTATTATGTCAGTTTGAAAACAGGTAATGATAAAATCACTTATGAAATTTGTTTGTTAGTGTGATTTCTAACTTCGGCGATGAGTATCTCAGAAAGTCAACTGAAGAAGACATATCATATCTTTTGCATGTCAGTGAACAACGTAATCTCCTCTGAATGTTGGGCAGTATCGACTGCATGCATTGAAAAAATTGTCCTAAATTAGTGACTCAGATCAACACATAGTTTAATGTATTGTAGTGATGTGTTAAAATGGATGATGATGATGCGATAAAGTAATGTTTAGAAGGTATGTAATTATTGTGTGGGTTCACTGCCTAAGAAAGAAAGACACCAAAGATCATAAACTAATGGAAAAAGAAAGAAATCCAAAAAATTATGAGGATGGAGTATATTTTAAGAATAAATAATCGAGTAAATAATCTATTACTGTGGAAAATTGAGATTATATTTTAACAAATTTGGATGGAGTAGGAATTTGTCTATATGGTTTTAGAATTTGATGATTTGAACTGATATGACGCCTCAAAATTTTCATAATTCCAATAATTAATATGCGACTCATTATTTTATGTTGTCAAGAATTGCAAATTTGTGAAATACTATTTGCACGGTGATGAATATACTTTGACCTAGGATAATTGGTTTCAAATATGAAAATTGGAACGCTCACCACCAATTTGTTGGCTAAAGAAGTAAAGCTGTATAGGCTTCATGACTCCAAGTCGCCTATTATGGAGGAAATATTATTTATGTTTCTTTGATCATATTTCAAGTAATATATTCTCTCGATCCATAAAAAATTGAAATGACAAAAACGATAAGTAAATAATGAGATAAAATCAAAATTAAAGAGAAAAATACACGGGGTTTTATCTCGACTGCAAATACACAAAAACTATACAATAAATACAGCCTTAAACGAAACATAACTCTAGAAACACGTAAAGGTACAAAGTTAACACTAGGAAATAATGTTACATCAATAGCTTTCTACTTCCCACAAAACCATCTAAATCAATGTACAAAGAGTCACCTAAATATCATACAATCTGGGCTGTCACAGCTATTATACAGAAAAGATAAATAAACACTCTGCTCTACCGAAAAAAAGGAAGACCACATCTCTACAATCATGAGAAAGCAAGCAAAGTTAGATTAGGGCCGCCAATAATGCAGGATCATCGGGGGTAAAGTCAGCGAATAATGTTTAGAGAAGAATCTCAAACCAGTAGTACCTACGCTTTTGTTTGATATCCACGGCAGAAGAAGGGGGCCTATTTCCGTTGTCTTTTTGATGAGTTTTCTTGATTAGATCCAACCTGCTGCAACATGATCATACAAGTCAGCCAATTTCGAGGAGGGATGCTAATGATAATTATCAAAAATATAGTAAGCTGGAAAACAGAACATAAATCACTGAATGAAGCAATAGGAGCGTTTATAGCATTTTGAGAATTAGACAAGGGGAAATAGGAGAAGCCAATACACGAATGCACAGTGGAAGCATCAATAAGTAATTTTATCAAACACCATGGTTCTATGGAATTTGATTACATTTTTTAAAGCTCAGAACTACATCGCACCGTTCTCTATATAAAGGTCAAAGTAAATTTTTGCCATTTCAAATGACAGTTCTTCTATAGAATGACCAACTACTACCAAACTATCAGGCATAAACAAGAAATGTCAGTTAAAATGGGTGACAAACAAGTTTTACAAAAGGGATCCCCTCGAGGTTTGGCATAGAAAAGGTCGGTAGCTTTTGAGACCTAGCAAATTGCTAGGTAAAACTAGACATGCCCCCTTGACGTCAATTGATTGTTCCTTTTTAGCTATACAAGTATCCAATGCTAGAGCAATTTCTAAAGTTTGGGATACTCATGGTCTTACTTATATTTAGGCCAGTCCTCAGGGTTGGGTTTGGCAAAAGAAGAATTCAGGGAAATTCAGGTCATAAACACCTTTTTACGTAACAAGAATTCTCCCTTTCAGAGGTGCGAGGTAATTTCAGTAGCATGACTCTTCAATATTCGTATACCAGTAAAATAAATGATACTGATACAGACAATTAAGAATGAACAAAATAATGCATACGATGCATAGGACTGACGGTGTGTTGGTTGGTTCTCTGACACCAGAATCAATTGCTAAAATTAACTTTTCCAGTTTATTCTTCCAAATTTTCGAAGACCGCATAAGACAAACACTTCAAAACTTTATTATGTGTGAGTCAACAGCCAAGGGATATAACACAATTCCCTTCATTCACAATTGTAGATGACAGAAATAGAACTACAGAAACAAAGGTGCCTCTACATAACATATCCAACTTATAGCATCACATAATCATAATTCTTCACAAAACAGAATGCATTGCAAACACATTAAAACATCCTTACTGTGTTCGAGAGCTGCTCCCGGATATAGGATATTGATCTCAACATTGCACCTAAAGTATCCCTAGAAACCTGAAACTTCACTTCTGATTCTCCTGAGGTCGTCTTCGTGTCTTGGAGCTGAATAAAAGCAGATCGCATGATAAGAATGACTATGGCATTACTTTATAAGTTGTTGTGTGTGAAGTGTCACCTGATTTGTGATGGGAGAAAATAGTTTAGATGATTATATACACTTCATCTGTTGATAATTACCTAGACCTACAATCCCAGACCGAGTGATTCTTCATGGAAATCTAAGGCCAGCACCATTTTCAGATGCAGTTTACAAGAACCCAGTCGCATGGCAATACGAATAAGTTAAGCACCGATTCACATTATTGCTCAGTAGGCATAGGTGTGAGATCCAACTCTAATAAAATGCTAATCAAGGGTAATATCTAGTCCAGAAGGATTATTTATAATGTATGCGGACTAATAATAAGCAAATTTTCGCCTTCGTTTCAAAATGATGAAAAATATCAGGAAAGCCATGAAACTAAGCAAGTGATTCGTCACAAAGACTACTTGTTCTTTTTGGCACCGATTTTGATAGGATGAAAGTTTTACAGCATAGCCAGTTCATCATGTGATTCTGAATTAGTCAAGTGATACTTATTACTCCCTTTGTCCCACTATATTAATCCCATTGGAATATTTTATACCTCACGTATATTCATCCAATGGGATGGTGGGAGTACTTACCATCAAAGTTGTTTCATATATTAACTCAAGTATCTCAGAGTATATCAGGGTCTAGACAAAAAATTAACCTTTTCATGCAGGGTAATTTACATATAGACTAATAGACTTGGAATAATGTAAAGTTGCCAGTCTAAGTACAATTACGTCATCTATGTCAGCATCAAATTTGAGAATAACAAACCTTCAAATTGACGAGAGCAACCTTGTTGGCAGGGCTTGAAAGTTGTTCGCTGATGTAGGCCATGGACCTCAACATGGGCTCCAAAGTAACCCTTGACAGTGAAAACTTTACCTCCGATTCTCCTGCTGGAGTCTTGCCATAGTCTTGTAACTGCACAAGCAGCCAAAAAAAAAAAAAAAGGTAAATTAGAAGCAAGCACAAAATTACCTTCTTCCATCAAAGTTGGTAGCATAAAATTGGAAATTACTGAAAGCTATGGAAGAAAAGTTAGAACCAATTATTAAGAGCCATGAAGAAAAGTCCGACACTTCTAATAGAAATACTATAAAAATTTTTTTTGAAAGATTTTACTTCTAACATAAGTAAAGATTTTGAATCAATTCAACCGATACACGTAGATTACTCAATTCAATCGATAATCGTACATTGAGTAACATATAATAAAGGGCTTTGGCTTTTTGAGCTGGAAATTACTTCTGGAACAAAGGAGACTCAGGGAATTGACATAGCAACGATATAGAGAAACTTATATGCTGTGACATTTAATTTTACAAAGACTTCTATCAAATAATAGGCACCAGCTCATGGGGATGTATGCATATTCTCCTCAACTTTTGTATTACTCTTGTCTAGACCACCTTTAATTATATGATTATTTGTGATTCATGGTACACGATTTCAAAATTTTGCCTGGCTCGACAAAATTGAGTTCAGAAAGACTAAATTGGAAATGGCAAAAATAATAGGTCATAGGAACAAGAGCACATCAATAAGTACAGTCATCAGATAGAGCAAATACCTTCAGGTTAATTACAGCAACCTTATCAGCTGGGTTTGAGTTCATATTCTCCATTACCCAAGTCATTGATTTAAGACAAGGAAGATTCAACTGCAGACCAACATAAAAATAAGATTTAACAATGTATCTAGATATAATCTTTTTCTGTAGTTCCGTACACACACACCCAAAATTCACTACTCTAGCTACTTCATTCATATTAGCAATACCTTGTTCTCAGAGTGGCCACCATCACGTTTAAGAAAAACTGGGGACATGTGTGGGACATTTGGATCTGAAACACTAGGAATACCAGTATCATTAAGATTAAAATGTCGAATCATTTCATCTTGATGTGGCCAAAGTAAAGGGGGCATTTCAAAATTTGCTGTCGATGTTCTACGATCATCATAAGTAACTCCACCAACCTGCGAGCTAGAAAGTGCAGTTGTTGCTATACTTTTTTTAACACCAGCAACCTTCTTTCCTCCTTCTTTAAGACTCGAAAGTGCTGCACTATATGTCTCCATTGATACAGCCCCTTCTTCAGCAAATAGAAATGCCTCCTTGCACAAATTATTATATCTTGTTGTCAGAGATTCATGACTCTGCAGCTCACATTGTTCATCAGCTACCATGCTGCTTTTAGCATTTCTGGTCCACCGCTTTAAGATGTAGTGGGAAGGCAAAGTAAGTACATTCGTTACAGTAAATACTGTCAACACGTGTCTGCATAGGATGCCAGAATACTCGAACATCTTACAGCTACAACTAGCTTTCATTTCTGCAATATTTAGTGTGACAAAATAGACCTTTTGAACATCCTCAAATTTTACAACCCTGAATGTACTACTATGCCCATCTCCGTCCACTGTATTTGCAGTATATATAAACGTCTCCACTAACTCCTCTTGAAATTTTGAAAATATTCTCTTTGTATACAAGCTAGCAGCCTGCTTTTCCATAGGGGAAGGTGTCTTCAGCACTGGAGTGGTACATAACGTATCAAAATCAGCTTCCACTTCCCTCGCGAATGAGTCCTCTAAAGCTCTCTCATATTGTCTAAAGAACATCGGCAAAGTAGTTTGTTGATTCACGTAGCCATCGAAAAAAGAGCTCTGAAATCCATGACTGGGGGAAATGGCAGCAAAAAAGGAATCTCGACAATAAACAGGAACCCATTGCTTGCGGGAATCATATATAGACTGAAACCAATCATTGCTCTTCAGATCATACTTGTCAAGTATAGATAGCCAAAAAGATTCAAATTCCTCAATTGTCTCTGTCATGTTGATGCAGTTATAGAGCTCCGCCTGAAAGTTAGGATGAGCATGACATACGTGAGCCATCCTATCGCGGCCTTCTATTAGCACATTCCATTTGTTTAAACAGTGGCGGGTTTCAGGAAAGACAAGTTTAACTGCGGCCTGTATGGCTCTGTCCTTATCTGTGGTCAGTGAGACAGGTGCATGGTCATCCATTGCAGCCATAAATGTTTTAAATAGCCAAACAAATGTAGCTTCAGATTCTTCAAAAAGAAGTGCACAACCAAATAAAACAGTTTGACCATGATGGTTCACTCCTGTAAATGGGGCAAATGGCACTCTATATTGGTTTATCTTGTATGTTGTGTCCAGAATAACAGCATCTGAAAAATGACTGTAAGCTCTCCTTGACCTCGAGTCAGCCCAGAATGCATTGGCCATGTGATTTTCTTCATCAAGTTGTATAGCATAGTAAAATCCGGGATTCTCTGCCTGCATCTTCTTGAAATAATCAAGGAGATTTTGAGCATCCCTACCCAATGTTCTTCTTCGGTTGGAATATCCTTGAGTAATGCCCAACGACCCAACTGAATGATTTAATCTGGAAGCAGACGCATTCCTCCCTACTTGGTTAGTTTCTGACGAAATGCCGTTTCCATCCAAAGAAACATACATGACGCCACTGGGAACCATGTCTATACTTTGGAAAGTTTCAGTTCCACCGTTTGTGGTCGCAGCAAAATGTCTTTTAGGTCTGAGGTGCCGCAACTTACTATGACCAACAATGGAGTGACTATGATCTTTCACAAATTTTGTCACAACCCATTTGTTTCCACACCTTAGTTCAATTCTGAGCATTGCCCCACAGCTCTCACCAGCTCTTTTCTTTGACACATCCTTGGAACACAAATAATCCCTGGAGGCTAAACTTTCAAAGCAAAGCCGAGCACTGAACCCCAAAGTTCTTGCATAGTCTTCATAAAATACCTTTGCTGCATTTTCAGAATCAAATTCCATCCCTACGTATGGTTCGGTAAAAATTCCATCCTCAACCAAAGAGTGCCCAAAAGCATCCACTTCTCCAGTACTATTAGAATCAACATCCCCATCGTCTGTCAGCCCCCCATGTTGGCCCATATTCACCTCTTTGACACCTACAAATCCAGCATCCAGATACCTTATCCCACTAGCACAATACTAAGAAAACCACGAGCAGGCAGCATTTATTTGCATCATTTTCTCAGCTTCATACGCCAAATCTGCATGAATTGTTGCACTTCACAGCATGAAGACTAAAACATTTAAAGCGCAAACTTTCTCATCACCGCTACTCCACTAACACAATATAACGAACCCAAGATAATCAGAAAGTACAAAAATCATACACACACCAACTTTTTAATCCTTCAAAGTAGTCATTGATCCTTCCACCTCAAACTAATTTCAAATACCATATCAAATTCTACAGCCGGGCACATATGTAAGCTTGTGTAGTGTGTGTAAGAGTGTGTGCATACTTATTATAACTAGGACATTTCGTTATCAATCAATTACTGATTATTGATGCCATAGCTGCAATAAATTGTTTATAATACTCGACACTGACAAGTAGTACTTCAAAATTGTGCAACACACTCTAACCAGCTAATGTTCGCAGTAATTAACACAAAATTAACATACATATATACAAGGAGTTTCAATTAAACGGAAAACATATGCAGGAATATGCTGAATATATGATACCAGAAACAAATACCTATGATCCAGAAAATTTCTCAGGATCCGTAAATTGGGCGAAACTGAAAATTTAGGGCTCCAATTGAACTGTCAAGTCACCACGGCAGCGTTTCGCAAACCACCGGCAACGTCGCGCGAGGGGACACGGCGGAGAGAGAGAAGGAAGGAGGGAGGGAGAGGGAGCAAGTGGGTGTCGCGTGTATACCAACGATCGTAATGGGCGCTAGCCTTGCAGCCATTGATTTTTATCAGCGGCTGAGATTGAAGCAAATGAAACCCGGGATTTGCCCTTGTTTTTGCGTAGATGGCTGATGCGTGGGGTTGCAAAAGTATGTCCGCAAAAAATGACCTACAATTGATTTGATCATAAGATTATTAATTATGTTCACCTGTGCTGGCCTAAGAGCATCTCCAACAGTTTCCCCTATTTTCCAGCAGCACTATCACTAAAATAGTGCAGAAACAGTAACTCATCTCCAACAGTTCGCACTAAAATACAGCAGAAAAGGAATATTCCAAAATATCCCTTTTCATTCATTTTTTTAATAAAATGTGAACATGATTTAAAAAAATGACAATGATATAAATTTTAACTCATTTAATTAAGATAAAATAAGTAGATATTGCAAATAATTAAAATTACATTCTTAATAAATTATAAAATTACTTCCGGTTGGAGCAACAACAAATTATGCGGAAACGAAGAAACACACAACAAGGCAACGCTCACGGTTTTGATATGTTTCGGAATTTATTTCCCGGTGCCGGAGGAAGTGGAGATGGACTTTCGGATTATTAGGGGAAAAAATGTATCTTTAATTTTTTCAGTTTTATATTAACGTATGTTCCCATGCATGGTGTAGTTTGTTTTGTACTTTAATTTGACAATGTTATGTAATTTTACGTTTTTCTTATTAATGCAATTTTGTTTTTATATTTTGTTTCATTAATTTATACAATCATTTTGTATATATATTTGTATCACACGTAAATTATACATAGAGTTTAAAAAGAAGAGAAAAATTAGTTAAATTATTACAAGTAACATACGATAATTTGTGAAAAGAACAAAAAAAAAAATAATTAAAAAAATTTGATACACACAAAACAAATAAGCATATATCAAATTAAATTGTGAAAAGAAAAAAATAAAATTATTTCTCATACAACAAAACAAACTAAATTGAAATACTACACCACAAATAAAAATCGCAAACAAACACGAGCACAAAATGATGAACACAAAATTATAGTGCAGTGAATAGTGTTACTCTATATTTAGGGGAACACTGTTCATTGCACTATAATTTCGCTATTTTAGTGCGGACTGTTGGAGCAAAACTCTGCACTAAAATAGTGCTCAGCACTATTTTAGTGTTGCTCTTGGAGATGCTCTAACGGTGGGGTTTAAAATTAACGTATAGTACGAAGTCCTCTTCTTTTCTGTGCCGCCTTTAAAATTATTGTTGTGTAAAGCTTAAAAAAAAGGTTTTTAATTATACAATTTATTGTTATTTTAATAAATAATTATTTTGCTTATAAATTTTTAACAAATACTTTCTCCGAACTTTTCAAGTAGTTACACCTTCACGTTTGGGTCGACCCTATGAAGATGTTATTTTTCCTTTTATGGCAAAAGTTAGTGATTAAATTTTAATCAGGGCCATTAATTAGGCTCTAATTGTTTAAATTAAATTTTAGTTTTTTATTTTAAATAAAATAATTGGGGTCTTATTTTTTTAAACAAGTTTGTAGCTTTTTATTTGAAAAAGAGAGAAAAAATATTAATCAATTAATTGGAAATTGGAAAAACAAAATTATTAGAATTTCTTTTTTTTAATAAAATAAAGTATTTATTACTCCCTCCGTCCCTTTCAAGTTGGGTCATTTCTTTTTACAGTTTTTCGGCACGCTTTTCCACGCTCTTAGATGACGAATTTTAAGATGTATTTTTAAAAAAATAATTCTTTTACGGGATACTACAATACTTGTAGTATCCCGTAAAAGAAAATTTTCTTCAAAAATTCATCTTAAAATTCATCATCTAGAAGCGTGGAAAAGCGTGCCGAAAAACTGCAAAAAGAAATGACTCAACTTGAAAGGGACAGAGGGAGTATAATTCTAATTCATTATTCACCTTGATTATCAATGTCACATCCCAGTTCCCGAAGGAAGGCACGTGTGCCGGGACGTGGCAAGGGGTTGGACATAAGAAGCGGGGAAAGAAAGGGGCCTAGTTACTTAGGATAATCAACCATATTATTAACGAATTTATTTAATTAATTATGGGATCGGGAAGCACAACACGAACCAAGGGGTAGGCAAACCATACTGCCCGTGTCGGTCGGCCTTGTCTGAATACCCATAGACTTTAAATAAAATACGGGATCGGGACGCTCAGCTCAAATTATGGGGTCGCCTGAGCTAAACAACCCATAATGGCCGGCTTGTATCTGAATACCCGTAACTAAAATAAATATATATAATATATTCTTATAACGAGACTCAGGTATAGCATAGAGATTTTATTTCAAAAACCTGAAATTTAACTTAGGAAGCCTAGTACATTGCAGGATCATTACTAATGACAAGCTTATTTCCAAGCGTAGCGGAAGCTCTATTCTTAAATAGCACAACAACAATCCTCTTTTGCCACGTCTGCTCTACCAGCTTCTTAATCTGCAAAACATTTGGAAAGGAATTGCAGGGCTGAGTACTAATGCACTCAGTGGGGTTGTGCCGAAAACATTTACTATAAAATGAATATCCATGATTATAAAGCATGCATAGAAGGGTTTAGAAATCATATAACTTCCATGCACACGAAACCCATTTCGTTGATTGCGTTGCGGATTACCACGTTACTCTTATACCGATCCCGGGACGTACCACTGTCGGATCCCTTTTCATGATGGAGCCATAGATTAACATATACCGATCCCGGGACGTACCACTGCCGGATCCTTTTCTGATGGAGCCTATAGTTTAACTTTCACCGATCCCGGGACATACCACTGCCGGATCCCTTTTCATGATGGAGCCATAGTTTGGAGACAATGGAATATTTCATCCACTAATTCTCCCCTCGAAGTTAGAATCAATTGGTGATCAACCCAATGATATCTAACAGTGCGCACAGTCTCTCGATTAGTGTGTTAGACCAACCGAAAGACCCGATCGTAAACATAAGAGCCTTAAACATGTAATCACGCATCAAAACATTTTTCATGGATAATCCCACATTTTAGAGCTTACTAACTCAAAATAATAATTTGGAAGTAGAGAAACCCCACCTGATAACTCGAAATACCAACATATCTTGAATCTTTTACTTCGAATTGAATGAAGTTTTTCTTGCCAATACCGTTGATCGCTAACTTCTTGACTACTAAACTTTAGTAATAAACTGAAGTGGTAGTATTGCAAATAAGGGCAGCCGTAGTCTCTTATTTATAAGAGCTAAGAATTAATAATTAAATAACATAGCTTTGATTAGTCATTGGTATAGCTTAAGTGAGTCGAACCCTATTCTCAATAGGCATGCAACGTGTGTTAATAGGAGGAGTTCCAACTTGATCTATACATGCATGCATGCCCATTTATTACTTTTAGTATATATGTTAGTCATGCGTATATATGTATTTGGGATTGAGAAGGATAATGACAAATTAATTATTTAGAATATATTTTTATATATTAAAATTCCATCACTTATCTTGTATAGAACATGTGCGCATATGTATTAATTAATTAACTTTGCATGCAATACTAAGTTGTTTAAATATTTTCATTTGTTTTAACTAAATTAATCATTTTATGAATCAAATTATCTTATAATCAATTCTAACAATATGAAAAATATCTCTAAAATTTTCCTATTATATTTATGATGAAAATTCGGGATATTACATTCCTCCCTCCTTATAAAAATTTCGTCCCTGAAATTTGACGTACCCTATATTGTATTTAATACATTGAATATCTTGAGTATTCATAATTTTAGGTATCTTATATTGTAATCTCTACTTTTCAAATTTTCAATCTCCGGATAACACACATATATAATTCTTTTGTTTTTCTTTTTACATCTAAATGTGAAAGATTTCATGAATGTAAATATTCTACTTTTAAGCTTGATGTTAGAGAAACTATCTTATAAACGACTATACCTTTCTTACTAATGCTTTAAGTCTTGTTCTTTACTTGTTTTGATTAAGGTCTCCCCTTAAGTATTATTCTATCACATGCGAAATATAAATTGACAGGAACATATCACTTCTATTATATAGTATCATGCAACTATCATCAATATATTATACTCCGTATATGTTATGCTTTTATAACCATGAAGTCTTTTCCTTACTCTATAGGCTATATACTTTTAAAACGTGACATCATCATACCCAAAATTTCTCTTCGCTAGACTCAAACAAAGTAACATAATTCATTGTCAATTTAAAATACACATACCTCCATTTTCATTGAGCATGGTGAGACAGCGAGCTGAGAGTCGTTGTTGTTGTACTTGTTTACAAATCTAGAGAATTGATTCTAAAATTTACTTAACCTAAGACTCTAGATTTCAGAGCGGAGAATTGCTCTGATACCATTTTGTCACATCCCAGTTCCCGAAGGAAGGCACGTGTGCCGGGACGTGGCAAGGGGTTGGAAATAAGAAGCGGGGAAAGAAAGGGGCCTAGTTACTTAGGATAATCAACCATATTATTATCGAATTTATTTAATTAATTATGGGATCGGGACGCACAACACGAACCAAGGGGTAGGCAAACCATACTGCCCGTGTCGGTCGGCCTTGTCTGAATACCCATAGACTTTAAATAAAATACGGGATCGGGACGCTCAGCTCAAATTATGGGGTCGCCTGAGCTAAACAACCCATAATGGCCGGCTTGTATCTGAATACCCGTAACTAAAATAAATATATATAATATATTCTTATAACGAGACTCAGGTATAGCATAGAGATTTTATTTCAAAAACCTGAAATTTAACTTAGGAAGCCTAGTACATTGCAGGATCATTACTAATGACAAGCTTATTTCCATGCGTAGCGGAAGCTCTATTCTTAAATAGCACAACAACAATCCTCTTTGGCCACGTCTGCTCTACCAGCTTCTTAATCTGCAAAACATTTGGAAAGGAATTGCAGGGCTGAGTACTAATGCACTCAGTGGGGTTGTGCCGAAAACATTTACTATAAAATGAATATCCATGATTATAAAGCATGCATAGAAGGGTTTAGAAATCATATAACTTCCATGCACACGAAACCCATTTTCGTTGATTGCGTTGCGGATTACCACGTTACTCTTATACCGATCCCGGGACGTACCACTGTCGGATCCCTTTTCATGATGGAGCCATAGATTAACATATACCGATCTCGGGACGTACCACTGCCGGATCCCTTTCTGATGGAGCCTATAGTTTAACTTTCACCGATCCCGGGACATACCACTGCCGGATCCCTTTTCATGATGGAGCCATAGTTTGGAGACAATGGAATATTTCATCCACTAATTCTCCCCTCGAAGTTAGAATCAATTGGTGATCAACCCAATGATATCTAACAGTGCGCACAGTCTCTCGATTAGTGTGTTAGACCAACCAAAAGACCCGATCGTAAACATAAGAGCCTTAAACATGTAATCACGCATCAAAACATTTTTCATGGATAATCCCACATTTTAGAGCTTACTAACTCGAAATAATAATTTGGAAATAGAAACCCCACCTGATAACTCGAAATACCAACATATCTTGAATCTTTTACTTCGAATTGAATGAAGCTTTTCTTGCCAATACCGTTGATCGCTAACTTCTTGACTACTAAACTTTAGTAATAAACTGAAGTGGTAGTAATGCAAATAAGGGCAGCCGTAGTCTCTTATTTATAAGAGCTAAGAATTAATAATTAAATAACATAGCTTTGATTAGTCATTGGTATAGCTTAAGTGAGTCGAACCCTATTCTCAATAGGCATGCAACGTGTGTTAATAGGAGGAGTTCCAACTTGATCTATACATGCATGCATGCCCATTTATTACTTTTAGTATATATGTTAGTCATGCGTATATATGTATTTGGGATTGAGAAGGATAATGACAAATTAATTATTTAGAATGTATTTTTATATATTAAAATTCCATCACTTATCTTGTATAGAACATGTGCGCATATGTATTAATTAATTAACTTTGCATGCAATACTAAGTTGTTTAAATATTTTCATTTGTTTTAACTAAATTAATCATTTTATGAATCAAATTATCTTATAATCAATTCTAACAATATGAAAAATATCTCTAAAATTTTCCTATTATATTTATGATAAAAATTCGGGATATTACAATCAAACTTACCATACCTTAAATCCTGTGTCAAAAGAAAATGTAACAATTTAAAAAAGTCGAAAGGAGTTTCATTTGTCCCGCAGAAATGGCCCGAAACTATTCAGTAGCTTATTATTGAAAATAGAAAAATATTTTCCCTCTTATAGTAATGTATAATGCAATTTATTTATTTTTTTTTCAATTTCTCAACTTCTAAATGTCTATTTTCATACTCCCATCATCTCAAGTTGAATCATCATATTTCAATTCGATAGTACATTTTAAGGTGTAGTGTTAAAAGTAAAAAAATGGAATTTGTATAAAAAGTAAAGGTTAATTTTTTTCATTTTAGTAAATAGGATAATTCGTGTGGGACTGTCCAATTTGAAAAGTTGGACAATTTAATTGGGCTGAAAAAGGAGTATAATTTTGTGTCAACTAACTTCTTGTTTGATGATACTCTCTTTTTTCCTCAAGTCTGCGCTTCATAGGATTCAACACTGATTTAATTTTTGTAATAAATTTGTTTATAGTGGAGTTTGTGTTCATCTTTTGTAGTACAGTACGTATATTTATGTATTTATAATAAAGTTAAGGTCATGCTTTTGTAAGTTTTTATGTAAATTAAGGATGGATCCGTAAAGTTTCTTGCAGGTACGCTTCCTAAAATAGACGAAACACATACTTTAGGGATGGCTAAAAAAGAAATAAAAACATAAACTTGAGCTATAAAGGGAGTATTTTTCATTGATTAGTATTTTTGTTAATGGTATTAGGAAAGAACAATAGTTGGTCAATGGTGTATTAATGACTTAAAATAGAGGCATAACATAAGGGTCTACAAACTAATTTCATGCATCATGCTTTGTACAAGTAATCTTGTGTAAATAAAATAACGAATTCACTCATATTCTAATATGATCGAGAATTCGATGCGTGTCTATCATTCTTCTATAGGGCATTTCTATATATGATTATTCGTAATACTATCTTTAAGATTATTATCACAAGTATAACTCAATTTTAGTTAGTTGCATCTCATTAGTTAACCTCTGATCATCCCTATATAGGTATGTGATCGATCTTATTTTCGTGGGGTAATTAATGTTGTAACAATGATGAAAAGAACACAAGGAAGTAATGTGGTTCGATCTATCGAAATAGATCTACGTCGACGAAACAAGAATATGTATCTTTATTGAGTAATGTAAGTAACGAGTACAAAAGTGTGAATGAATCCGTCATTATAATCTAGCCCCTATTTGAGTTTGACTCTAATACAAAGTCTTTTCCTATAAGGACTATTTAAATTTATCACGATCTTCATGATAATCATCCGAGTCTTTTACGTCTTTAATTAGAGTTTCAACTGTAGTCGATCGAGGAGTCCTCTTTACTTTGGGCCGAACTTACATAGGCCGGGCTTTGATGTCGGGCCCATCAAATCTGATGCTTAGACCTAGTAATTGGACCGAATCCTATCAATATGCAAAGTCCATATAATTTGCATTAAAAAAATACTACCTC
The DNA here is from genome assembly GCA_029379335.1 of Thymus mandschuricus. Classification (NCBI taxonomy): domain Eukaryota; kingdom Viridiplantae; phylum Streptophyta; class Magnoliopsida; order Lamiales; family Lamiaceae; genus Thymus; species Thymus mandschuricus. Next base: position 15,053,053 of record CM057075.1, on the reverse strand, counting down.
CGTCCCGCCAAAGACGTTACATTTCTTTTTATCAATTTCTGGCACGTTTTTCCACGCTTCTTGATGATGCGTTTTAAAATAGATTTTTAAAGAATTTTTTCTTTTACGGGATACTATGATAGTTGATGAATCATATTTTCGTAGGGCAATAATCGAAACGAAAGAAGAACGACAAGAGGGATTTACGTGGTTCGATCTTTCGACCTACGTCCACGGAGAGAAAGGAGCGGCGGTATTTTATTAGCTTTCTCGAGAGAGATTACAGAGAGCCTATCCATCTTTTACAAAGAATCTATCTTCTATTTATAACTATTTTTCCCTCTCTCCATAAATGCTTGTGAAGTGGGGATGTTAGTGGCGGCTCCATGATCCCATGTTCTTCTTAGTGGGTCTCTTCTTGGGCTTGGGGTCCTCATGGTTTGGGCTTAGGAGTTGGGCCTATTCTTGAAAAGCATCCGAGTCTTCTATGTTTAAATGAGTCGCTTCTCGTGGGCCGAACTACGTGGGCTGAGCTTTGTTATTGGGCCTAGTAGTTGGGCCGTATCCTATCACATCCCCTCCCAAAAAGACGTGGAAGCGAGGATGTGATGGTGATGATGATATAGTTGAGTCGAAGTCGATTAGCCCGCCAAAGTAATAGATTCTGACAAAGTCGAATCGTAGTTCCCCATAGTATTTCTGATGCCGATGGCCTTAATGGATTTTTGACGAAGTGACAAAGTCAATCCAACCGAGGTGGATTGGATTTTTGACGAAGTGACAAAGTCAATCCAACCGAGGTGGATTTTTGACTAAGTCAAGCTGTCTCTCACCTAGGTGGGTGTTGCCGAGGTGACGAACTCACGAGGTGATGAACTCACGAGGTGACGAAGTGACGAGGTCACGAGGTGACGAAGTCAATCTGTTTTCTCACCTAGGTGGATTTTGACGAGGTGACGAGGTCAATCCAACCGAGGTGGATTTTTGACTAAGTCAAGCTGTCTATCTCACCTAGGTGGGTGTTGCCGAAGTGGCTTTTGAGCCGATCATCGGGTTTTCCGAAGTGGCACTAAGGCCTATCATCGGCTTCCGATGTGGCACTTGGGCCGATCACCGGGTCTTCCGAAGTGGCCCGGAGGTCCGACTTCGGCTTCTGAAGTGATACTTGGGTCAATTCTCGGGCTCGAGATGGCTAATAGCCTATCGTTGGCGGCCGAGGTGACGCTTGGGTCGATTATCGGGTTCCTGGTTTGCCGGCGAGGCCGGTAGGGGTGGTCCCCTGGTACTTCCGAAGTGACACTTGGGTCAATTCTCGGGCTCGAGATGGCTAATAGCCTATCGTTGGCGGCCGAGGTGACGCTTGGGTCGATCATCGGGTTCCTGGTTTGCCAGCGAGGCAAGTAGGGGTGGTCCCCTGGTACTTCCGAAGTGACACTTGGGTCAATTCTCGGGCTCGAGATGGCTAATAGCCTATCGTTGGCGGCCGAGGTGACGCTTGGGTCGATCATCGGGTTCCTGGTTTGCCGGCGAGGCCGGTAGGGGTGGTCCCTTGGTACTTTGCCGAGATGTATCGGTCTTAGATGTGCCGAGATGTATCGGTCTTATATCTTATTTCATATCCAAGATACGTGTCTCAAGGCTCGAGATGGCTAATAGCCTATCGTTGGCGGCCGAGGTGACGCTTGGGTCGATCATCGGGTTCCTGGTTTGCCAGCGAGGCAAGTAGGGGTGGTCCCCTGGTACTTCCGAAGTGACACTTGGGTCAATTCTCGGGCTCGAGATGGCTAATAGCCTATCGTTGGCGGCCGAGGTGACGCTTGGGTCGATCATCGGGTTCCTGGTTTGCCGGCGAGGCCGGTAGGGGTGGTCCCCTGGTACTTTGCCGAGATGTATCGGTCTTAGATGTGCCGAGATGTATCGGTCTTATATCTTATTTCATATCCAAGATACGTGTCTCAAGGATAACACACTTTCCTCGTCAGGATAGTGTAGAGAATAGATGAGGGGTGGTATGCATAGGTAGTAGAACATGCGTGACCGGACTGACTCGACAAAGACTTGACTCAAAAGATAAAGACTTAAAAGACTGACTCAAAACATGAACTCTCTACTCCTATGCATAGTACCTCTTGAGATGAGATTAATTCTCGAGTGCCGTGTGGCTTCGAGCTTACTGAGCTTTAGGGAGTGGAGAGATTCCACGAGTGTGTTGGGACATTGGTGGCGTTGTTGGTGACGGGCAGTGCAGCTTGGTAGTTGTTCCTTTGGGACTGACATTTTGTCGAACACCTTGAGCCCAATATCCACCTTTGTCTTTTATTTCTTTGGAACTGGCATTCTGTCGAACACCTTGAGGGCATCCGAATATAGCTCCTCCAAAGTGGAAGAGGTCGAAGCCGAATCATCTTCTCCGCGCTGGAGGGAGCCTGAGCGGAGCTCGGCGGCAGAGTGGAGCTCGGTGGAGTGTAGCTCGGTGGCGGCGTTAATTAAGTGGGAAAAGGGTGCGCTTATTCTCGGGGTAGGCAAATTTTTGCCATGAAGCAATCGTTACTCTCTTCCATGGGTGCTTCTAGATGTGTTCTTGAGAGTGTGCGAAATCGAATTTTGGCGACGGAGGAGGTGCGGCTGCCATCGTTCTCGTCGGCGTTGGTGACATAGAGATGCAGTTGATGTTGAGCTTGACTGCAGTGCTCCGCACGTGTCTCTCTCTCTCTCCTCGGCTCCGAACTAAATTCGCGCACTCTCTATTCTACAGGTGGAGCAACAGCCTCCACAACTGTCATCGCTTAGCTACGGCGGCTATGAGGTCGCCAACGGTTCTGCTGTAGCAAATTGTCAAGCTGTTGGGCAAAACTTGTTGATATTGAGGTACAGAGCGGAGGCCAAGGGCGAGTTGAGTTGAGCCAAGGTAGGCGAGCCGAGGTGGGTGAGCCGAGGAGGAAAGTGAGGAGAATGGTGCCGGTGAGGAAGCTCCTCCGTTGCCGGAACCGAAGCTTTGTCGTATACTATTGAGAGCATGCAATTGACTCAGCTCTTCGAGGAAGCTAGCTGGGTTGTGGGGATATCTTGCTGGAGGGAGCCGGAGCAGAGCTCGACGGCGGAGTTGGCCGAAGCACGGAGCTCGGCGGCGGAGGGGTGCGGAGCACGGAGCTCGGCGGTGGAGTGAGCCGGAGCACAGAGCTTGGCGGCGGTGGAGTGAGCCGGAGCACGGAGCTCGGCGGCGGAGGGGTGTGGAGCACGGAGATCGGCGGTGGAGTGGGTTGGAGCACGGAGCTCGGCAGCAGGGAGCCGGAGCACGGCTGGAGCTCGGCGGTGCTGCGAGCAAGGGTCGAGGCAGGGGCTCAGCAGCGTATCTCTATCTCCTCTCTCGTGAGTCTCTTGGCTTGATTCGGGGTCGTCGACCTTGGACTGATTTTTAGAAAATAAATAGCATGAACGATGAGATCAGCTGCATGCTTTGCGCGGAGCAGTTGAAGGCTGGAATCGAGTCGTAATCACGGGACTCGTTGGAGGTGAGCAGTTGGAATCGAGGTGGAATCGAGGTTGGGGTGGTTCTTTTCTTAGGTCGCTCTGCCACCGAAATTAACGGCAACACAGCGGCTAATTTGATGCTTTTGGTGGACATAGTTTCTGAGAACGCAGGCGGAGTAGGCATGATTTTAGCCTACGTTTCCCAAGTTGACGCACCTTGTTATTGGATTTGACCGACTCTTGTCGTGAATCATCCAATTTGAGATAGTTCATGGTAAGCCCAACAGCTCGTATATCGTCGGTGATTTTGATTCGGGTTCCATGGCGGCTTGCTTCTGCTCGTCGGTGTTGACGAACTCGAAGTCGGAGGGGCGCCGCGAACGAGTGCCAGAGTGGAGCTTGGCGGCAGAGAGAGTGGGAGTCTCTCTTTCTCTTTCTACGGATTTCTCCTCTTTCTCTCTCTTTAATTGAAGGAGTAAATTTCGTGTGCATTCTCCGTGGATGTAACCCCGGCAGCACCTCGGCATCCTCTCTAGAGCTCTTCTCGAAGTGGTTGAAAGCGATGATGACCTGCATACCGGAGTCCGGCAAGTGGATGGGTGCCGATGTGGCCGAGGAGCGTGACCTCGTTGTGGTGGGAGAAGTCAGTGATGACGTAGAAGCGGATATTTTGTAACGATGGAGATGATTGGTGGGCCTCGCCGGTGGCCATGAGTCGCTCGGACCTCGGCCCCTCATGCGCAAGATTTGATTGTGTTCGGATGGATCCTTCGAGGAGGAGTTTGAGTGGACGCGGAGGTGGTGGCGTCGAAGTGGCGCTCGGCAGTAAAGTTGGCCGGAGCGGAGCTCGACTGCGGAGGGGGGAGCTGGAGCTCGCAGCAAAGTGAAGCTCGAGCTCGGTGGAGTGAGGCCGAGTTAGGGGTTTTTCTCCCTCTAGGAGGTTGCCGAGGTGGAGCTTTTCTGCCGAGGAGGGAGTTCAGCCCGAGGTGGGAGAGCCGAGGTGGCCCTCTCCACCGGGGAGGGAGTTGAGCCGAGCTACGGCATCAAGGAGGAGGTTGAGCCGAGGTGGTCCCCTCTCACTCTCTCTCTAGAATTTTGATGGAGTCATGGCCTCTTGCCGCTGTGACGCTGTCAACGTACGGCTATTGGAGTGTGTTGTTTCCCACCCCTCACAACGTGTCTCTACATCGCGGCGGAGGTTCGAGCTCGGTGACGAAGTGGAACTCGAGCGGAGCTTCGACAGTGGGGTGGGCCGGATCTCGGCAGCGGAGGGGCTGAACTCGGCAGCGACGTCGGTGGAGTGAGGCCGGGCTAGAGTTTTCTCTTCCTCTCTAGGAGGTTGCCGAGGTGGAGCTCGGCGGTGGTGGAGGTCGGTACAGCTGGCGTTGGGCTTGATGTGCTTGGTACTGACTTCGCATGTTTCCCTCTCTCGTTTCCCTAGCTCAGCCATGGCGGCGACAGAGTGGGTGAGGCCGAACTGGTGTCGACGGCGTTCTATATGGCGGAGTAAAGCTCGCCGGTAGAGGGAGTGCTGCTCGTCCGCATTCGGGACAGCGTCGGCTAGCGCGGACTGGAGCTGGGGCTCGGTGGCGTCGGCGGGCCGCCTCCTTTGCGAGAGTTCTTTGGGAGTTCGGCGCGAACTCGAACCTTGAGAGAGAGACATTGTTTCTTAGCGGGGCAGTCCATGATGCTGCTGTAATTTCCGATTCCGGAGGTAGAGGATCCGGTAGCGGTGCAAGAGTCATTGTTGGTTGAACCTCTTCCACGCCTCTTACCTCTCTCGATCTTTCTCCTTTCTGGGGCATGGAATTGCTAATATATGGTGCTGAATCATGGAGAGTTGATCTTGTTTGTGCATGTTGAATTGGCGGCGGTGGCTCCATCCACAAATTATTTGTCGACTCGGCATCGGAGAGGTGGTGGCCGTTGTTTTCAATTAATGTCTCTCTCTCTAATTGAAGGAAAGAGCTTCGTGTGTTCTTCTCCGAGACAATTAATTGCCCATGAAAACAATGATTCGAAACACAAAATTTATCGATTCCCACAGACGGCGCCAGTGATGAATCATATTTTTGTAGGGCAATAATCGAAACGAAAGAAGAACGATAAGAGGGATTTACGTGGTTCGATCTTTCGATCTACGTCCACGGAGAGAAAGGAGCGGCGGTATTTTATTAGCTTTCTCGAGAGAGATTACAGAGAGCCTATCCATCTTTTACAAAGAATCTATCTTCTATTTATAACTATTTTTCCCTCTCTCCATAAATGCTTGTGAAGTGGGGATGTTAGTGGCGGCTCCATGATCCCATGTTCTTCTTAGTGGGTCTCTTCTTGGGCTTGGGGTCCTCATGGTTTGGGCTTAGGAGTTGGGCCTATTCTTGAAAAGCATCCGAGTCTTCTACGTTTAAATGAGTCGCTTCTCGTGGGCCGAACTACGTGGGCCGAGCTTTGTTATTGGGCCTAGTAGTTGGGTCGTATCCTATCAATAGTTGTATTATCCCGCAAAAGAAAAAATCTTCAAAAATCTATTTTAAAACACTTCATCAAAAAGCGTGGAAAAACGTGTCAGAAATTGACAAAAAAAAAATGTAACGTCTTTGGCGGGACGGAGGGAGTAACATATTTGTAGTTTGTAGAAAAATAAAAAAGGTACAGTATGGCTAGCCATACATAATATGGCCCTCATTTCCAATAATGGACCTTCCTTCCGGGAGCGTCGACCTTAAAGACGCTTAAAGGTGTCTTCTGTGCATGCCCCCTCATCTTGGCCATACACGTGTAAAGGTGTATGTTTTAATGGTGGTATTGTCCTTTCCTTGTAAACACCTCCCCGCACAACCCAAAACCCCGACTACCCCCTCTTTAGATATGAATACAACTATTATCATTAAATATATATATTTTTATTTTTCTTAGGGTTTTGTTGTTAAATTATTACTTACGTATATATAATATTATAATCTATACTATTATAAAAAGTGTCTTGTTTAGAAATTTTGATTTACCTATTTTGCCTTTACAATTAAAATAAATCATTAAAATATTAATATTATCATTAGAATATTAATTGCAGATATATTTCTTATATGATTTATTTATTTATCTGCAAGTGTATTAATAGTTATAATAAACTTATTACATTAACCATTATATATGCAACAAAATTATACGTGCATCGCACGTAATCTCCGCTAGTAAATAATAAAGATGTGATGATTGTTTATACCTTTTCTTTTATTTAAAAAACATAATTGTACTACCTTCATCCCATTATATTAGTCCATAATGAGATAAGTACAATAGTCAATGCAAATAGGGATATGTGACTATAATTAATTTTAAGGAAAGAGAGTGTATTGAGGCCACATACTCTTTGCCATTTTTAGAAAGTGAACTAATATATGAGACGGACCGAAAAGAAAACGTGGACTAATATAATGGGATTGGAGGTAGTACTACTATAAGTTATTTACCCTATAACAATTATACTCTAATTTACGGTTATGCCTCAAAGATAAATACTCCCTCCATCCACCATTTACTGACACTATTACTATATCGGGATGTCCACGATTTACTGACACTTTCCATTTTGGGTCGTAGACGCCACAATCACTTTAACACTTTAACACTTTATTCATCTACTTTTTAATACTTTAACATTTTAATACTATTAAAAAAATTAAACGGGTCCACAATTCCACTTTAACAGTTTAACACATTAACTAGTCTAGTACCCGTGCGATGCACGGAAAATTAGTTTTTTTTTTTTTTTTTTTCAAGTACTACAATATATTGTATTTATAAAACATACTGCATTAGTTTTATTTATAACATACTATAGTATTAATATTTAGTAATATTTAGTATTATACATACATAATTATAATTTAATACAAATAGTATGATCAGTGATATTAATTCAAAGATATATAATTGTTGCTTTAATTAATAATTTAATTTTGTTTCGTAAACAAAAAAAAGAATTCCTATACGAACATGACACGATTTTTATGCTGCATGGATGAGTATAATTCCATACATTTTTAGATTTCTAGTTCATTTTCATAGAATTTCTTATCAAAGTTTCAAGTATGGATAAATTTTGTAATTGTAATTTGATATGATTCATAACATGTAGTACTATATATTGCAGTGCACGATCTATTGTTAATCAATTATCCAGGTGTGCGAAGAAAAAATGAGGATGCATAAAGAGATTATAGTATTTAAATTCTTTATAGTCACATATATACGATATGAAATTGAAGAGCATTTATACATTTGAGAAAAACATGAACAAATTACTTGGTCAAATTTTGTTATTCATACTTGAAATTGAATTAATGTGTTTTACTTTAATGAACATTCCCATAAGAATAAGTGCATTAAAAATATTGCATAGAAAATGACATAATACAAATAAACACTTAATTATACTTATAAAAAATAAAAAGGCTCAAAAATCAAGAATTTAGGAGGGAAACAAAAGCAAAGTATTTTACTTTAGTATATATATATAGATTTATTACTATACCATCAAATTGCAAAAAAAACTGTGTCCAATAGAGAATGCCACTAAATCATGAACAAATGTAGTATATGTTGGATCCGTGAAGATCGCTCGGATGTTAATCAATTAAACAAAAATCAATCATGCAATTACCTAGATCCTAGAGCGGAAACAGATCTAGATTGCATACCTTATCGGGGCAGATCCAGCCGGTATAATGAGTTTTGGTGAAGAATTCCTCGCACTAGATCTCTGCACACGAGATCTAGCTCTTCTCGTAAACCTCGAGATCTTCTAGAGTATTCCCGAGCACAGAGAAGAATTCCAGATGGACGGAAATCTTTCTTCTCTCCTTCGCAGTAAAACCCTAGCCGTCACAAGTAATCTCGTATGTGAACCGATGATGTGTGTGTAGACGGAATCCCTAATCACCATCTATATATATAGAGGCAGATTAGGGTTAGGGTTTCTCTTACTGGCCAGGCCTGCTTCTGTTGGGCTACACTAGGGATCTTAAGGAGGATATGGACTGGGCCTCCCATTATAATTAATAATCTAAGTATTCTCTGGGCCCGAATACTTTACTTAATTATATTAATATTATTTCACTCCACTAAAGAAATAATATTGCACTGTCGTCCATCTCCCAAATTATTACGCACCGGGCTCCTTTTTGGATTATATTATTTCCCGTGTTAAAGGTATCGCATGTCCATTAATTAATTAAGCTTACTGATAGCTCTATTAATTAATATCTCAACCGAGAGTAGTACCCGCTCGACCTTATTATTATATCGGAACTTAATCCACCTGTAGGGTTTAATATAATAATCTTTAGAGCGCCTCAAGGGGACATCATCAACTCGGACTCCGCCGAGACACGATTTCTAGCTATAATATTAATTATCATATTTATAATATTATTACCCAAGATATCGAGATGCTTTGAGTTGCAATAACTCTCACTCATTGATAACTCAAAGTAATAATTATCATAAATATATAATTCAATATTATGCAACTAGAATTAAGAAATAATAATCGTCTGAGATCTTGGATCCTTTATTGAATCAGTATAAAAGGATTTATCTCACCGCGATCCTGTTCAATGCAACTGGATGCATTAGCATAAGCTACTTAGCCAAGATCAGCTAATATCAAGCCTTATACTACAACCTTAACAAGTAATTTGTCCACAATTACTTAGGTTGCGAACACCATTTAAGTATATAAGAAAGTGATAATATGATCTTCCTTGTGAGCCCACACCATATTATCTATAATATATACTACAGGACGATTATTTTGCATAACCATAACACGAATAAATATGCAAAATCATATGACTTTATTTATTTCATAAAACAGGAAGAAGTACTATATAACTCAGCATAAAAAGCATGCTTTTCAGTATATAATCCCAACAGTATATGCAGTGTTCTAAAAAACGGCCCAGGCGGCCGCCTAAGCGGCGCCTAGGCACTAGTCGGCGTCGGGCCGTCCCGACTTTGGGCTAGTCGGCCCGGTCTACGCGGCTGCAAACTAGGCGGCGCCTAGGCGCCCAAGTTGGGCAAGGCGGGCTGGGCGGGTTAGGTTGTCTAGGCGAGCTGGAGAAAAAGTTAGGGTGCATTACAAATTTACAATTACATTTAAAAATTAAAAATCAACTCTTATTCCTCTATCTTGTGTATTACAAATTATAAGTGTTGGTCCCGGGAAAGAGTAATTGGTGTATGGGGGGGGAATACACCAATAACCAACCGTTTTTGACTTTTATAAAATCAGGTCGATCAAAGGTCGATTGTCAAGGTCGATCCTTATCAGAGACAGGTTGATCTATCAAGCTCGTTTGGGAACAAGCTTGATTTATCAAACTGTGCTTATGCGGAAGTTGGTGGAGGTTGATTTACTCTTTGAAAAATCTAAGGTTGATACTGAAATGCAGGTTGATGCTTGATATGCAGGTTGATGCTCGTCAGTTTGATAATTAAATGAAAGGGCGATAAATAAAGAGAGAGAGAGAGAGAGAGAGAGAGAGACCGCGATATAGCGTGGTTCGGAGAAACCCTCCTACGTCCACATCAGGTCGACTCGACCTGAGAATCCCTTTTCTTTTGGATCCACCTTCTCTCTTATTTATACTGACTGAGTATCAGTTTCATACACCTCTCTTATTTATACTGACTGAGTATCAGTTTCATACACTTTGCAACTAGCAAATACAACTAACTTTACAACGGCCTCAACCTATCTAACTGATGGGGGAGGGGGTTGTTTGGAGTGCGAGATTGATGTGGCAGTAAACGCTTCAAGCTTGCGGTGTTCTTCAATGGAGAAATTCTCTTTTCCAACACTTGGGAAATATCTAGGGTTTTCGAGTGTTGAATGGATAGAACTTGAGAGAGAATTTCTACAGCACTTTAGCTTTTGAATAATGAATTTCCCGTTCTGTTCCATTGAATTGGGAAGTCTTTATATAGGCATAGTTTGAAAACTAGCCGTTGGAGTCTGCGCTGACTTGGCAGCTGACGTGGCAACTAGCCGTTGAAGCTTTGCTGACGTGTCAACTAGCAGTTGGTGCTGACTCATCACTTCCCGTTGGGCATGGTCCTAGCTGGCATCTGACTTGGCAGCTTAGGTGGCAGGTTGACCCATGGAGGTAGGTCATCGGCCTGAGGTATCTTCCAGCAGCTTGATGCCTTGAACTTGAGAACAGGCTGGAGTACCTACAGAGCAGGTTGATGAAGACAGGCTGTTCTTCTATAGGCAAGGCTGTTGGAATAACAGCCTCTGCCTTTACATGGCAGAACAGCCTTTCTAGTAACAGCCTGTATGACGGCCTGTATGACGGCCTGTATAACGGCCAGTATGACGGCCTGTATAACGGCCTGTATAACGGCCTGTGTAGAACAGCCTTCCTAGAACAGCCTTTCTAGAACAGCCTTAGACTAGAATGGCCTTAGACTAGAACGGCCTGTCTAGTACAGCCTTCCTAGAACGGCCTTAGCTTGTTAACTCTATCAACCTTAACTCTATAAAATGTAGGATAAGCCTACGTGTGGTTTTGAGAAAACATCATCAAAATTAACTGCAAAGGGTTCCCAACAATTTCCCCCTTTTTGATGATGTCAAAACCAACACTTCACAAATGAGATTCCTAGAAAGATAAAGAATATTACAAGCTTGTTCTAACTACATAGTTAAAACAGTATAAGGAATCAACATAATAAGGCAGGTTGGTCTCGGAGATTTCTTCTTCTGTCCTTCCCCCTTTTTGGCATCATCAGAAAGGATTTGAACTAAGGACCGAAGAGACGAGACCTCTTTCTTCAAGATCATTATATCAGCCTTCATGGCTTCTTGATTACCTATTTTTGCTCTTATTACCTACAAAAGGTAGGCATTAATATATATGCAATACTTGAAGCAATAAATATTAATAATTGAAGAATTATTAGCATATTGAAGAAGTTAAAGAAAAGACAAAGGGTGATACAATCCCTTTGATTCCCCCTTCATTAATGCTCGGTATTGCATGTGGCAGGCCGTTAGTATTGGAAAGGCAGGATACGACCTGAAAGCTGTAGAACGGCCTGGCAATATAGAAGACGGCCTTTGTTCCCCCTTTGTGAACTAGAGGTTGATAGCATCAAGGTTGATAGTGTCAAGGCTGATCACGACCTTGACTTGCATCGGCCTTGGTCAAGGATCGGCCTTGATCTGTGTCGGCCTTGCTTCGGGCTTACCATGCGACGACCTTTTGCCTTGCATCGGCCTTGTTATGAAACGGCCTGGATTTTGTGATATCGACCTGGTAGAAGTAGATATCGGCCTTTGTTCCCCCTCAATTGGTGGAACATTTGTTCAAGTGTTTGAGGAACACAGGTCGATCTAAGATCGATAGTATCGGATTTGGATGGCTCACATCAGTCTGATAGATCACTCTGTAGGATCGTTCTGAGAACGAGTTGTTGACTGATTAGCGGCCTGTTGACTGACGATTGAGTAACGGCCTATGTTCCCCCTTAGTACGAGGAACTTTATACAAGGTTGATTCAAATGCTGATCATCAAGGTTGATATCAACCTTTTGACTGCATATCGACCTTGGGGTCAATACAAGAGCAGCTAAGCAACGCACTTTTACCAATCGCCCTTCGAGTGTGCACTCCTTGGTTCGGGTTCCCAACAATGAGCTCCTACAGATAATTATCGTCCCATCATCTCCGTCGAGATATTTCTTCTTGAGAGAATTGGCTCGGGTTCATTGATTGGTTCATCGAACTCGGGGTGAGCAAAAGGTTAAGCGACATGCTGATTTGTTGATGGCCTTGGAATTCAAATGGCTTAACCTCTTGTGCCATAGCCAGCTCGTCTCGGAGTCAGTTTTCATGCCCAGGCAGGTCTCCCTTTTATCAGTCAATTTGACTGTAAAGTTTGTCCTGCACTATTCCGGTAAGGAGTATTTCTCCTTCCTTATTTCTCACAAGACATTTGTTAGCGGTGAATTCTACTCGTTTACCATTGAGCAGAATTGCGACACAGAGAATAAATTATGATTAAGACCTTCAACATAAGAGACATTATGAATAGAGGTTTTACCAACATTTAAGTTGCCCTGACCTCGAGTACGGCCTTTAGAGTTGCCTTCGTATGTTACTTGAGGTCCGACTCGTTCTACATAATTTGATATTAGCATCTTGTTACACATCATGTGCTTGGAGCATCCACTATCAATGATCCACACAGCTCCACGAGCTGTTTGGCTCCTTCTCTGAGCCTTCCCGACCTGCAATTAATTAAACCTAGCAACCCATTTGAGATTGGGTGCTACATCGGTTACGGGAACGGCCTTTGGGACCCAAACTTGTTTCGCCGGTCTGCTTCTATTCGAGGCTGAGGACGAGGCAGTGGCGGTCTTGGGCTTGGGAGCCTTCTTATGAGAGCGAGGATGTTGAGGTTGATAGAACGGCTCTTCATAGTATCCAGGTTGATAAGGTTGATACTGCCTTCTTTGAAAATAAGGTTGCTGAGGTTGATAGCAGTAACAGCCTTGATAAGCAGGCTGATAGAAGATCTGAGGTTGGTAAGGCCGTGGATCATATCGGCCTTGATACTTCCTTTGTTGAGCAGCCTGATCTTGAGGTTTTGAGGCAGGTCGATGTTGCTGCCTCTTTTGGACAGGTCGTGTCTCCTTCTTAGGAACAGGCTGTTCCTTTTCAAAAAGGTTCTTCTTCCTATGCTGCTTTATGAGAATGGCCTGAGGCTGACGAGCTAGGTTCTTCAGCTTGACAACCTTGTCAGGCAGAGCTTGTTCCCGTGAGGCAGATGCCTGAGCTTGTTCTTCAAGCTCCTTCTCCCTTAAAGTCAACTTTTCAACCTTTGACTTTAGAGTTTCTATCTCCCTTTCCTTTTCTTCATTGTAGGGAGATACTCTTTCTTCTAATGCCAGCTTGAGTTTTTCATTTTGATTCATTAGCTCGGCATTATCTTCAACGACCTCCTTGAATAACTCAGCGAGTTCGGCATATTCCTTCAGTTGCTTCTTGACCTCTTCCAGGGACACGGCCTTGGATAGGTCTTTACCTTCCTCATCTGCACTTTCATTGTCAGATAAAGAAAATGGAAGGAGTTGAGCAACTACCTGAGGTTGTTCATCGGTGGGAGGGAGTTTTCCGACGAAGCACTCTTCTTCATCATCACTCGACGAGCTGTCGGAGAATGAGCTTTTGTTGCTTCTTCTTCGGAACATAGGCTGATAGTCTTAAGGGTATCCCACATTTCTTTTGCAGTGTCAAGATTGCGAATTTTGGCAAGGTAGACGCCATTAACAGTGCTAGAAATGTGCCCCATAGCATAGCTATCAAGACTTGCCTCTATTCTTTCCTCCGTTGTAAAATCACGGGGACTTTTGTGCTTTTTGACATAAGTGACTTTTTCTGGATCAGTCCCTTTGATTTCGGGAGTGGCTTCATAGATTCGTGTTGGACCATTTTCGATCACATCCCACATTAGAATGTGATGCGCTTGAAGACACATCCTTATCCGGAAGCTCCAATCTTCATATCCTTGGACTGAGAAGTATTCACATAACCTGAGAAGAGAAGCTTCCATTGCAAAATAATATGATATGCGTGAATGAAAAGATTTTTCTAAAGGATCGGTTAAAAATGACCAAAAGTTTGATAAAGAACTTTTAGTATGCAAAGCAGCGGTCAAAAGAACCACTGCTCTGATACCACTTGTTGGTCCCGGGAAAGAGTAATTGGTGTATGGGGGGGGGGGGGGGAATACACCAATAACCAACCGTTTTTGACTTTTATAAAATCAGGTCGATCAAAGGTCGATTGTCAAGGTCGATCCTTATCAGAGACAGGTTGATCTATCAAGCTCGTTTGGGAACAAGCTTGATTTATCAAACTGTGCTTATGCGGAAGTTGGTGGAGGTTGATTTACTCTTTGAAAAATCTAAGGTTGATACTGAAATGCAGGTTGATGCTTGATATGCAGGTTGATGCTCGTCAATTTGATAATAAACGAAAGGGCGATAAATAAAGAGAGAGAGAGAGAGAGAGAGACCGCGATATAGCGTGGTTCGGAGAAACCCTCATATGTCCACGTCAGGTCGACTCGACCTGAGAATCCCTTTTCTTTTTGATCCACCTTCTCTCTTATTTATACTGACTGAGTATCAGTTTCACACACCTCTCTTATTTATACTGACTGAGTATCAGTTTCATACACTTTGCAACTAGCAAATACAACTAACTTTACAACGGCCTCAACCTATCTAACTGATGGGGGAGGGGGTTGTTTGGAGTGCGAGCTTGATGTGGCAGTAAACGCTTCAAGCTTGCGGTGTTCTTCAATGGAGAAATTCTCTTTTCCAACACTTGGGAAATATCTAGGGTTTTCGAGTGTTGAATGGATAGAACTTGAGAGAGAATTTCTACAGCACTTTAGATTTTGAATAATGAATTTCCCGTTCTGTTCCATTGAATTGGGAAGTCTTTATATAGGCATAGTTTGAAAACTAGCCGTTGGAGTCTGCGCTGACTTGGCAGCTGACGTGGCAACTAGCCGTTGAAGCTTTGCTGACGTGTCAACTAGCCGTTGGTGCTGACTCATCACTTCCCGTTGGGCATGGTCCTAGCTGGCATCTGACGTGGCAGCTTAGGTGGCAGGTTGACCCATGGAGGTAGGTCATCGGCCTGAGGTATCTTCCAGCAGCTTGATGCCTTGAACTTGAGAACAGGCTGGAGTACCTACAGAGCAGGTTGATGAAGACAGGCTGTTCTTCTATAGGCAAGGCTGTTGGATAACAGCCTCTGCCTTTACATGGCAGAACAGCCTTTCTAGTAACAGCCTGTATGACGGCCTGTATGACGGCCTGTATAACGGCCTGTATAACGGCCTGTCTAGAACAGCCTTCCTAGAACAGCCTTTCTAGAACAGCCTTAGACTAGAACGGCCTGTCTAGTACAGCCTTCCTAGAACGGCCTTAGCTTGTTAACTCTATCAACCTTAACTCTATAAAATGTAGGATAAGCCTAAGTGTGGTTTTGAGAAAACATCATCAAAATTAACTGCAAAGGGTTCCCAACAATAAGGATGACGAAATTGAAGATTAGATCACATGTAATAGACTAATTTATCGATTTTATGTTTAAATTTTGGGTAAAGTTTCGACTATAAATTTTAAATGAATGACTATTGATGAATTTTAAACCATATTAATTTGCAATTATATATTTGCATTGTTGAGATGAAATTAGATAATATATACTTTGGATAATTTTAATATTTTTATTTGGGAATATTAGGAAAAATAATACTCCCTCCGTCCCACTTCACTTGTCCTCTTTCTTTTCGGCACGAGATTTTATGCGTAGTGTTAAATTGAAAAGGTAAGGGGTCCACATAAAAAAGTAAGGGTTAATTTTTGTCTTTTAGGTTGCGTTCTCTTTGATGCGAAAGAAAATGAGAGAAAAAAAAAATTACACTATAAACTCCACCCTTTTTCTCACATTTTCTATTTTTTCCCCTTCAATTGCCCTACAATGGAGAGAAAATATTATCTCTCCAATTTGGTGTTGTAAATATTTTCTCCAATTTAAGGAGTAAAATCCTCCCTCATTGATAAAAGGTGAGAAAAAGGGTGAAATTTACAGTGTATTTTTTTTTTCTTTTCTCTCCTTATCTTTCGCATCAAAGAGAACGCAACCTTAAGGAAAGAGGACAATTGGTATGGGACGGACGAAAATAGTATTGAGGACAAGTGAAATGGGACGAATGGAGTAATAAATAAGGGCTAGGCGCTAGCCGGTCCTTCGCCGCCCGACTAGCTCCAAGCGTTTTTTAGAACACTGAGTATATGTATATTAAGAATTACTTTAGAATATTATTTATTTTACTAGAGATAAGAAATGAATGTGGGCCATGAGCTGGGAGTGGGGTGGTATACGGTGGAATTTGAGGTGGGGTCATTTGGGGTTGGGTTTTTACAAAGATGCAACAGAAAAAACAAAAGATATACACGTGGCGGCTGATTGGAGGGGTAGGTATAGAAGACATTTTTCCCTGTCTGTAAGATCGAATCTGCCCTTCCTTTGCCACGGACGAGATCATATAGTATTATATTTCAATGTGACACCTCTAATAATAGGTAATGTCATACTGAAATATACCAGAAGTTCTCATCAACGTCAATTGTTGTCTTCATTTATTTTATTCTTAAAAATTATGATGGCTTTAGGAAATTATTGTTGCCGGCCAATATTAATTCGGATGGGATCCTCTGTCCCAAACTCTGTATCCCAACCGTGTCCCAAATCCTTATTTCTATTAGTTTTGCACATTTTTTTTCAAAATTTTTACTTTATAATGATTTATTTTAATTTTATGATTATTTTCAGGATTCACTAATCCAAATTAGAGTATATAATTATTTTTTTAACATTTAATTTCACTTTTATTGATTATATAATGGTTGAAAAATTCAAAACTATGGCATATTACATTAAAAAAATCTTTTTTTTTTCTCCATAAATGTCTATTACAATTTGTGACTGATAGGAAATGGCCCGTCTCCCTAGGCCCAAAGGCTCAAAACCTAGTAGCAGGCCCAGGTCGTCAAGCCCAGATCGGTGTAGGCCCAATTGGCCCAGATTGGCAAGCCCAGTCCACATCAAATACGGGCCCAGGGAGTTAAGCCCTAAACCCAGAACGTGGGTTGATGGAGAAGAAACCGGAGCTGGGAAAACCGCCCATACCTCCACGTTCTCTCCTTCACAACTGTCGCCCCTTTTACCTATAAATATGAGAACTGATTGTATTGTATTTACTCATGCTATTTTGAATACAAAGATACATATTTTCCTCCCCGTGGACGTAGATCAATACGATCGAACCACGTAAATCCTTTGTCTCTCTTTAAATTCCGCACGCAAATCGTATACACATTTGGGCCGCAAATCGAAGGTTCATCACTGGCGCCGTCTGTGGGAATCATTTGTGCTTGAATTTTTCGATTTTTGCTGCTCAAAATCACTAACCATGCCGCACGGAACAACGACATTGCTGGGAACCCCTCGCCGTCGACGGAATCGCCGACGGCAACCTGAAGAACCGGTCTCGACGGTGGGAACGGAGCAACCGCACAACATCCCTGAGGATAATCAGACTGGAACTGAAGAGATCCCGGAGATCCCAAATTCCGGTCAACCGGACGCTGCTGTTAGCATGGCGGGACAACCACCTTCGCAGACAGCCCAGCCGCACCGAGCTCCCGTGAGTTCGCGTCTAGGACCACAGGCTCACCCGACGCCGGAGGGTCATGTGGAGAATCTCACAGCCAATCGGGAGCGTGAACTGTTTGGTCCGGAAGCAACCCTACGCTTATCTCCAGCCATCCGACCGAGCTTGGCTGCTCATCTCTCCCTGGTCATACAGCTGAACTCGGCAGCCCCACCGCCGCCTCCGCCACCTGGGATCGAGGAGTTGTTAAGGAATTATCTCACCACGGCACCAGGACGTGAGTTCCTCAACCAGTACACCGGTGCGCAAGGAGCCCCCCAGTTCGGACAAGGAGTCCCTCAGTTCGGACAGGGAGCCCCTCAGTTTGGCCAAGGAATTCCCCAGAGACCCGGAGGACAGGATTTGCGGCACTATCTCTAGCAGGTCCGAGGACAGACCCAGGCAAGCCAGCAGCCGAACTCCCACATAGTCCAGCCGAACTACGTCACTGCTCCACTCTATAATGCACCTAACCAAGGACACCTAGCTGGGGGAGCACAGATTTTTGACGCGCTTGGCAGGATCATCAGTCCGCTCTCGGAAGAGACCCTCAACACACCTATGCCTTTCGGGTACACGGTGCCAAAAATCAAGGCGTACAATGGAGTTGGAAATCCGAGCAATTTCCTTAGCCAGTTCAAGTACAGCATGCTGAACCAAAATCTAGGAAGTGTTCACATGTGCAAGCTATTTCCTGAGTTGCTAATTGACAATGCACGGGAGTGGTTCGACAGTCTGCCTCCCGGATCGATCAGATCGTACGCCGATCTGATGAATGTGTTCGCTAGGAGCTTCTCCCAACGTACCGAAGTGAGGCATACTCCGGCCCATCTGCTAACTGTGAAACAGAGCCGGGGTGAATCACTCCAAGATTTCATGACCCGGTTCGACAGGGAGTGTTTATCGACCCGGTGCACTAGCGATCTCCTTATTATCTCGGCATTCCAAAATGCCATCAGCTCGGACCACCTCTACAGGGAGATCTTAGCAAAGGAACCACAGACCACCACCGAACTGTGGGCCATCGCAGACAAGTTTGCCAAGATAGAGGAGGCGACCAGACGTCGAAAGGAGGTTGACCGAGGTGATACCTCAAAAAAGAAAGAAGATGTACCCAAGAAAGGGGTAATGGAGCGGATTTAGCGAGGTCCGATTGAGTCTCGTCTCGGACCTCGGTAGAATCCAGCACAGCGTGGCCAGCCGGTGTCCCAGTCCGCACAACGGCCGGTCCCACAGTTCACCCCATTGAACAAACCAAGGACTGAGATCCTTGAGTTGCATGCTAATCTGTTCGAGAGACCAAGGCCGATGCGGGAGGACGGCAAACCGAGGTCCAAGAACAAGTATTGCCAGTTTCACGAAGACTATGGACATGAGACAGAGGATTGCAGGAACTTGGCCCACGACATCGAGAGCCTAGTTCGCACTGGTCAGCTTAAGAAGTATCAAGATCGGAGCGCGGGGGTCAATCAAGTGGACGCCCCCCGAAGCCAAAAGAAGAAAAGACAGTTTAGAGGAAGTTGCAGCGCGGAGGCTAAGAAAAAAATAAAGTACAATGAAGATGATGCCGATGAAGATGGAGACTACCAATATGATGGGGTAGTCGCTACGATCTTCGCTCTCGCCAAAGGGCAGACTAAGTCGTCCCTCAAGAATGGAGCGCGGAACCTGCCGAGCAGGGAGCCCGCTAATAAAAGATTCAAAAAGGAGGAAGCCGTGACTTTTTCGGCCGAAGACCCAGTGCCCCCCATGGTGCCGCACTCCGACGCCATTGTTGTTGAGGCTGTGATAGCCAACATGCTAATCAAGAGAATTTACATCGACATCGGGGCGTCGGTGAATATCATGTTCAAACATTGCTTTGATAACATGGAACTGGAGAAGTCGAAGGTCATACCGACCACACGGCCGTTGCGGAGTTTTGCACAAGAAGAAACTCATCCCCTAGGGAAGATCGAGCTGCCCGTCACGGTAGGGAAAGGACCAAGGAGCACCACTAATGTGACTGAGTTCATGGTGGTAGAAGCCAAGTCCCCGTACAACGTAATCCTAGGTCGTACTTAGATGAATACGGTGAAAGCGATCAGCTCCACGTACCATCTAGCTTTGAAGATCCCAACTAAAGGGAGGGGTAGCGGTGATCTGTGGCGATCAGAAAATGGCAAGGGAGTGCCTGCATGTGGCACTCAAGGGGCTAGGGGCACCGCCCGAACTGCCCCAAGCATAGCAATTACCGAACTCCGAGGAGCCAAAGAGGACGTCGCCTGCCGAAGAGAAAGATGTGGCTTTGTACGAAGACGACCCTGCTAAGGTCGTCAAAGTTGGATTGACCGAACACCCTCAACTTCGCGAACAGGTTATTCGGCTTCTAAAGGAGTATAGAGACGTCTTTGCATGGTCCCCGTTGGACATGGCAGGAGTATCGCCTGAGCTAATTACACATCGGCTCAAGATCGACCCCGAGGTCAGACCGGTAAGACAGAAACAACGCTCTTTTGCAGCAGAGCGGAATCAGGTTATAAAGACCGAAGTGACTCAACTGCTAGATGCCGGGATTCTATTTGAAGTCACTTACCCGATCTGGATAGCGAACCCGGTAATGGTCAAAAAGGCTGGGGGAGGATGGCGCATGTGCATCGATTATACCGATCTCAACAAGCACTGCCCTAAGGACTGTTACCCTCTGCCCGACATCGACAAAAAGGTGGACTCGCTGGTCGGTCATAGGATATTCAGTTTCCTTGATTTGTACAAGGGGTACCACCAAGTGCTAATGGATGCTGAGGACGCGGCTAAAACAACATTCATTACGGACTTCGGCGTATTTGCCTACCGCAAAATGCCGTTCGGACTAAAGAATGCAGGAGCTACCTACCAAAGAATGGTAGACAAGATATTTAAGGAACACATTGGAAAGGAGGTAGAAGTCTATGTCGACAACATCGTGGTAAAAAGCAAGGAAGAGAGCACAAGTATTGACGATCTCCGAACTGTTCTCTCCATTCTCCGCAAGGTCAACCTGAAACTTAATCCCCAAAAATGCACCTTTGTTGCGACCTCGGGAAAGTTTTTAGGTTGCTGGATTTCCCGAGAAGGGTTGAGGGCAAACCCATCAAAAGTTAAGGCCGTGCTGGAAATGAAGGATCCGAAGACGATCAACTATGTGCACAGACTTACTGGGTCTTGCCGCACTGAGCAGGTTCCTATCCAAGGCCGCAGAGAAGCAGTTGCCCTTTTTCAAGATTTTGAAAAAGGCGCCCGAATTCAACTGGAGTTCGGAACACCATCTCGCACTCGGCCAACTAAAAGATTACCTCAATAATCTGCCAACCTTGTCAGTGCCAAAAGAGGGAGAAGTGCTGTATTTGTATCTGGCTACTTCGGAGGAAGCCATCAGCGTGGTGCTTGTAAGAGAAGAGGCGGGTCGCCAGTTGCCGGTCTATTTCATAAGCCGGTCACTAAAAGGGCCCGAAGTGAGATATCAGCCGTTGGAGAAGCTAGCCTTAGCACTTGTCAATGCCGCTCGGCGATTACGCCCATATTTTCACGCGCACTCCATCCAAGTCCGAACAGACTCCCCACTTCGGCAAGTGCTGACAAAGCCTGAAGCATCAGGACGAATAGCGAAGTGGGCCATAGAATTGGGAGAGCATGATATCTCTTATGTCCCCCGCCAGGCCATCAAAGGACAAGCCTTAGCGGATTTCTTGGTTGAAACCTCGATATCTGAAGTCCCGATCCCGACACCAGAGCCAGTTCGTACAGCAATGGCGGAGCCTCAAGACTGTTGGCACATGTACGTGGATGGGGCCTCAGGAAAGACGGGAAGTGGTGCAGGAATCCTCCTCATCAGCCCGGAAAAGAAAGAGCTCACCTACTCACTTCGCTTTCAGTTCGCAACTACCAACAATGAGGTAGAGTACGAAGCACTGCTAGCCGGACTCCGAATAGCCGCGGATCTGAAGGTCACGGCCATAAAAATACACAGTGATTCCCAGGTGGTCGTGAATCATATGCTAGGAAAGTACGAGGCGAAGGGAGAAAGAATGAAGAAATATTTGGCTAAGGCACGGAGCATGCAGAGGGTCTTCAAATACTTCCAGCTCGAGCGCATCCCCCGGACTCAGAATTCCCGAGCTGACGTTCTCAGCAAATTGGCAGCAGCACCTGGCACTTCACCAGTGGAAGATGTCCAGCATAGAACATAGACGAAGCCGAGGTCAACGATCTAGACGATGAGTCACAGCCGACGTGGATGACACCCATTCTAGCCTATCTGGCAAGAGGGGAGTTGCCCGAAGATAAAACGGAGGCTAGAAGGATATTGTCGAAGTCATTGAGATATGCCGTTATAGACAATGTCCTTTACAAGAAATCGTACCTTTAACCCTTACTCAAGTGCGTCGGACCGATCTTGGCAGACTACGTCATGCGAGAAATGCACGAAGGGTCATGTGGAAGCCACATCGGACCTCGGGCATTGGCCAAGAAAATTATGAGATGGGGATACTTTTGGCCCTCAATGCTCAAGGATTGCACCGAACTCGTGCAGAGGTGCGAAAAGTGCCAGTTACACGCAAATGTGACAAGACTGCCACAGACCGAGCTGGCCGCGATGCAGAGTCCCTGGCCGTTCGCACAGTGGGGGATAGATATAGTAGGCCCATTCGATAGAGCACCAGGTTAGTTGCGACACCTCATAGTAGCAATTGATTACTTTACGAAGTGGGTGGAAGCAGAGCCCCTATCTGTGATTACAAGCAAGAACGCCCGGAACTTTGTCTGGAAGAACATAGATGTCGATTCGGCATACCTCATGTCCTAGTATCTGATAACGGGACCCAGTTCACGGACAAGATTTTTCGGGAGTGGTGTGACGAGCTGCAAATTCAGCAACACTTCACATCGGTGGCCCACCCTCAGGCAAATGGTCAAGCCGAAGTGACGAATCGAACTCTCGTCAAAGGCCTCAAGACTCGGTTGGAGAAAGCCAAAGGGTTATGGGTGGAAAACCTTCCAAATGTTTTATGGTCCTACAGAACGACGCCGCGAACAGCAAATGGCGAAACACCGTACAGTCTAGCGTATGGAACAGAAGCTGTAATCCCGGTCGAAATCGGACTCCCCAGTCCGCGCACGACTCATTTTGTAGCCGAAGTGAATGACGAGAACCGGCGTGCGGATCTCGATCTATTGGAAGAAAAGCGGGATACAGCTTATATCAAAGAGGCCAGATACAAACAACTCATAGCCCGATATTACAATCGGCGAGTTCGGGACCGGCAGTATTGCGTAGGAGACCTAGTTCTCCAAAACAATGAGGTCAGCAAGGCTTGTAAGCTCGGCAAGCTGGAGGCCACATGGGAAGGCCCATACCAAGTAGACGAGGTCCTTGGTAAAGGCGCCTATAGGCTTTCCACTCTGTCCGGGGAGCCCATACAGCGGCCTTGGAATGTAATCCATCTGAAGAGGTATTATGCATAGATGTGGAGTATCATGTAGGGTAGTTCTGTCAGTTCAGTCTTTTGTCAGTCCAGTCTTTTGTCAGTTCGGTCTTATTCAGTCCAGTCTTGTTTTCCAAATATTATTTTAAATGAAAGTTTGAGATCTTATTTCTTTATCTTTCATTGTGTTCACATTATTTTGCATTACTCAACTTATATGCATGTTACCTCTACCTCGAACACTATCCTGACGAGGACACGTGTTATAAAATAAAAACAATCGTACGAACTAGGGGACCACCCCTACCGACTTAGTCGGCAGAACAGGAACCCGACTAGACCCAAGTGTCACCTCGGCCGTGGATAATAGGCGATATGCCATCCCAAAACCGAGGGAAGACCCAAGTATTACGTCGGAAGCCGAAGTCAGGCTCCCAAGCCGCTTCGGAAGATTCGAATAATGACCTATGAGTCAGTTCGGAAACGAATAGAGCAGAAATGCTAATTCAAACAGGCAATAAGCCAACAATTACACTAACACAGGATGTATCCAAAAAGATATTTATTATTTTGCAGGGTTTTACAAGTTATGTATTAGAGGGACCGCCCTCGTCCGGCCTCTTGCTACAGTTAAAGTAACTAGCCCAACCACTAGTTGGTGGGTTCAACAAAAAATCAATATCTACAGTTTCCTTCTGACGGGAGCTCTGCCCCGAACTGCGCCCACCACCGCGCCCACTGCCACCTTGGCTTGACCCTCCAGTTCGGTTTGACACTACTCTTGCGGAACTCCGACCTCGAGGAACTATAGGAGCTCGGTAATTCCCATCACCTCGGTTCGGGATCGGTCTGCGGTTCTGGGCAGGCATAAGCATGTCCAGCCGATCCTTAACCAAACGGGATGGAATTGTGGGACTCAAAGCGCGGAACCGAGAAGCATGTTGTTTAGAAGGCTGCACGTCAGGATACCGATCAAGCCACTTTTTCATTATTGAGTGACGAGACAGCACTAACGGGAACAAGTTCGTCAGGTATCGCAGCTCGGATATATAGTCAGCAACTTCCCAGGAGTCCGAGCCACGGTTCTTGACCTCCCGCACCGCCCCCCGCACAGCCTCAGCTTCGACTTCGGAGATCGTCTTTCCATCGAGCTCATGGATAACTCTTTCATACTCGGTGTGTTCGGCTGCTATCTTCTCGGCGTCTGCGTAATCCTCTTTCAGCTGAAGATAGCGAGCTTTATTCGCATCTGCCTTAACCTGCAGCGCTTTATATTTAGCATCGAACTCATTTTGGAGGTGTTCGGCATGTTTGTCGAGCCGTCCGATCTCGCCGTCTTTGACGTCAAGCAGAATTTTAAGATTTTTAATTTCATTCAGATACAGATTTACGTCAAGATCGGATGGATTCTACAAGAATAAAAGGGACAGATATAAGCAACAGAACTAAACTTTCATTGATGGAAGAGTTAGTACATTTTACATTTCCAGTACGGAAAATTACAGAAATGGAAAGAAAATTTAAACAAGGGGATCAACTGACCCCGCCAGGAGCGTTGGCATCGGTGTTCGTGGGCTGCAATCCGGCAGTCCCCTCCAGATCGGCATCTGCCCCATCAACGCCATCATCGCCTTCATCTACTGTGGGGGGAGGCGTATTTGGGGAAAGTGGGCGACTTGCCAGCTCGTCGCGAAACGGGATGCACAGCTCCTCAAAATCGACGTCTCTGTCAAACTGGCAAGCCTCCACATCGGCAGCCGACCACAACGCCTGCCCTTCCGCCAAGTGCCCCACCACGGGAAAGGGTGAGGCCTTCTTCAAAAGTTGGCGAAAGTACACACGCAGCAGTTCCTCGTCTTCGATCGGCTCGTAGCCGTACTTCCCCTTATCAAGTGTGGGGAAATCGGCAGCGACCCGATCCAGCACTCCGGCCACCGCCCGCTTCTCCATAGATTTGGTCAGCGAGGACACCAGTTTACCAAAACCCTTGTTGTATATTATTCTTTCAGCAAGGGCATGGAAAACACTACCCTGGGCGGCAGCAATCTCTGCCTCCCGAGCTCGGGCAACCGCAGCCTCCTCCTCGCTCTTCGCTCTTTCTCCTTGACGGCAGAGAGCTCGGCAGATACGGCATCAAGCTGCTCTTTCAGACCGGCTTCCTGAGCAGCAGCAGCGGCAAATTCTTTAGTAATCTTGGCCTTATCACTGGCCAAGACTTTGTTTTTCTCAACAATCCGCTGGTATTTGGACACCGAGCCTTTAAGAAGACTTCTAACCGCGTCGTGTAGGCGGTCGTAATCCTCAAGAGTAGGCTCCACATCCTGTAGACATTACTAACGTCAGTGCAAGCAGTAAAAAAAAAAAAAAAAAAAAAAAAAAAAAAAAAAAAAAAAAAAAAAAAAAATTCGAGGAATCGAGGAGCTAGAATTTACCACTGGGAACACAGGGGTGGACTTCCTGACCTCGGTTATCGCGAGATCGGGTTCGGACGAGGCCGAACCCACCACCAGTTTACCCGCAGCCGCCACATCGATTTCTTCAGAAGCGACCTCGGCAATACCCCGAGATCGGGGGGTAGGAATACCGGACCGAGTCTGCTCGGAAGACTCAGTCGCCTGCCTTTTCGGCTCCGAAGGAGAACTGGTAGCACCACCCTTCCTCTTCTGGCCGGGCAATTTCTTGCCTCTCAAAATGTCCACTGAAAAATAAAGAAGAAAGTTAGACCGAACACAAAAAAAAAAAAAAAAAAAAAAAAAAAAAAAAAAAAAAAAAAAAATCTAGGGAAGGGGACCTCACCCCTCCCCGGATCCACCGAAGTGGAAGGTTCATCGGGGCTCGGTACTGCAGTCGCGAGAGCGGCCAGAGACATCGGCATCATGCCCAAGCTAGCAAAACGCTTTGCCACTTTGTCAAAGCTCTTCGGCTTCGGCATAAGTTTAACGGAACCTGTGTGCCACCCGACCTCGGTGGCACCCTCGAACTGGCAGAAATTTTTTTTTTTCTGCCAGTCTTGAACTTTAGAGGGAACCTTGACGGAAAATCCTTTACAACGGTACGAGGAGTAGTACCACCCCTCAGTCCTAGACTTAAAGGACACCATCCTACCCACGGTCTCAACCGAATAGGGAATCCCTAGCCGCGAACAAGCAATCCCCAAACCAGTTATTTGGCTTATGCTGTTCGGGGATATCTGGGCGGGGGACAGATCAAAGAATTGATGGATATCGGCGTAAATAGCCGGAAACGGAACGCGCAGACCAACCTCAAACTGGTCCACGTAGACGGTTACAAATCCCCGAGGGGGGCGGTAAGCCCTATCGTAAGCATTTGGCCGGAGAAGAAGGGCAGAAGGGGGGAAACTAAATTTAACGGCGATTCGATACAGGGTGGAAGTAGAAACCGTTGATTCGAGACAACCCACACTCCCAGCTACCCCGGAACTCTCGGGAAACTCAACCACATGCCCATACGGTTCCTCGCAATCGGAACGAACGCAAGCACGCCTATCTTCGGGGAAACAAATCGGAATAGAACTACATGACGAAGCGGCGGCGACTTCTTCTGTCGCCGCCGGAGAATGTGAATATACTGGGGAATGACCACCCCCGACAGAAGAATCAGAAAGAGAAGTTGAAATTGACATCAAGGAAGACATAACTTACTCTTAGTTCTTGGTGAATACGAGAACTATCAAGTTGATGAAGATGAACAGTGAAGGGGATTTGCAGAATTAGGGTTTCGTTTTGCACAAATGAAAACAATGAGTGATGGTTTTCACAATCGTAAAGCATTAAGGGGAGAAATTAACGCTTATTGATACGCCATTCAATGCGACGACGTTTCGAACCTGTCCAATCGACGCTTTATCGGTACCCCAAACGTCGCATTAAATGCGGCTGACAACTTTAACTTTGGGCGGGAGACGAGCTCGGGTTTGCCCGAACTCCAAGCACCAAAAATTCAGAGGGGGTACGTCAGTTCAGTTCGGTCTTCCTCACAAATTTCAGAGGGGGTACGTCAGTTCAGTTCGGCCTTCCTCACAAATTTCAGAGGTGGTACGCAAGTTCAGGTGGGACTTCCTCACAAATTTCAGAGGGGGTACGCAAGTTCAGATGGGACTTCCTCACAAATTCAGAGGGTGTACGTAAGTTCAGATCGGCCTTCCTCACAAATTTCAGAGGGGGTACGCAAGTTCAGATCGGACTTCCGCACGAATTTCAGAGGGGGTACGCCACTTCAGTTCGGCCTTCCTCGCAAATTTCAGAGGGGGTACGTAAGTTCAGCTTGGCCTTTCTCGCAAGATTCAACACGAACAAGGGACGCAGACATCAGCTCCATCACCCCACGCTTTTTGGGGGGGGGGGATGTGATAGGAAATGGCCCATCTCCCTAGGCCCAAAACCTAGTAGCAGGCCCAGGTCGTCAAGCCCAGATCGGTGTAGGCCCAATTGGCCCAGATCGGCAAGCCCAGTCCACATCAAATACGGGCCCAGGGAGTTGAGCCCTAAACCCAGAACGTGGGTTGATGGAGAAGAAACCGGAGCTGGGAAAACCGCCCATACCTCCACGTTCTCTCCTTCACAACTGTCGCCCTTTTTACCTATAAATATGAGAACTGATTGTATTGTACTTACTCATGCTATTTTGAATACAAAGATACATATTTTCCTCCCCGTGGACGTAGATCAATACGATCGAACCACGTAAATCCTTTGTCTCTCTTTAAATTCCGCACGCAAATCGTATACACATTTGGGCCGCAAATCGAAGGTTCATCAGTGACATAATGCAATTTTTATTTTTAAAAAATATAATATATAACTAATAGAAATAAGGATTTGGGACACGGTTGAGACACAGAGTTTGGGACAGAGGATCCCATCTTATATTAATTCGCTATTAAAGAAGTAGCAATTGTACGACAAATAGAAAGAAATAAACATGCATGTTGCAGAATTTATTATTAAATATGATTTCATTAGCAAACATTGATACGTACGGTTAGAGAGGACAAAGAAGAAAGACGAACTTATCCATCATTAATTGTTAAGGTTTCATTTATTTATCTATTAAAAATATTTTATTATTTTATCTTCTGAGTACATCAATCAATATATATATATATATAATACCGATATGGATCCCGATCATACGTGGCATCGCGTATGATTATCTTCACTATTTTCGAATATTCTCATTGATTTGGCTTATTTTATATTTATTAACAATTAATTATTTTTATATGTCAAATTTAATTTAGCTTATTTTATATTCTACACGAATTAATTATCCATCATCAATATATATATTATTTTATAGTTCTCTCCTGAAATTATAATTAGAATGCTACACAAATCAACAATGCCCATCAATCAATATATATTTATTCAATTAATTATTTTTATGTCAAATTTAATTTATATTGTATATTTTGATTTGGCTTATTATATATATTTAATCCAATTATATCACATTAATGAATTCTATCTCACATCGATTTTTTACAAAAACTTGACAATGGATTACCTATATAAATACTAACGTTATATCGAACAGCGAGCTAACGGAAAATTTAACGGGAAGATCTGTACTATTCATGCTAACGTTATATCGAACAACGGGCTAACAGAAAAATTAACGGGCAAATTTCCACTATTCATGCTAACGTGATATCGAAAATTGTTATATTACGTATTTTTATTTCAATATACATGTTTATGGGTGCTTTAGATATAAAATAAATACCAATAACTTTCTATAAGTTTCATCTAAATAAACAACGGGTGACTTGATATATTTTGATATTTTCTTTTATATTTTGCTTAAAATCAACAATATAGAGTTGAATTTTGGCGTGACATAGTAAAACTATATAGTTATTTCAGAAATGTTAACCTTAACCATCCCTTTTTATTTGGTCAAAAAGATCTATCTGAAGGGTGCTTTAGTTAAAATAAAAACAGGGCGGCTTAATATATTTTTATTTAATTTTATATTTTAATTAAAATAACATTATAAAGTGATATATGTCAAATTTTGACGGGATGAAATAATCGTAAAAATATTAATTTACTAACTCATTGCACTAGTTATATACATAGCCGCATACTCAAGTACTCGATGTAACTCGACCAACATCTTGATTGGAGAGGAAGCATCTTACACCATAAAAAAAAGGTTCAGTTAAAATTTAAAATAGATAAAAAAGATGTCTTAAAACAGAAACTCGTACAAGGCTTCAATAAAACAAAACAAGAAGTACAAGGCTTCAATAAAACAAAACAAGAAGTACAAGGACTTGTGCATTATGCCCTAGTTTAATCAATATCACTACTCTTCCCGTCCACTTTATAATGAGTTATTTTATAGAGTCGATTTAAATTAAAAGAAATTACTCCTCCGTTCCAAATGGAGGAGGAACAAAGGGAGTAAAATAATAGAGCAAGCCAAATGGAGTGGAACAGATGGAGCATATCATATTACACGGTTACACCCCTTTATCAAAGGTTAAATATCACCCGATAAACTCAAAGGTCAAAACCAACATAATTGAAGACCATGGTTTTGCTACCCAAAAGGTCCCGAGTTCGATTCCTCCATAACGAGGCCTTCAAATTTATTGCTAAAGGAAAAAAAGGTCTACTACATCAAAATAAATAAATGAAAGATTTCCAAATGAGCATATCGGCTCAAACATTCAAGTACATCAAAACATAGGCAACGCATAAGTACATCAAAACATAGGCAACGCATCATTTAATAATCAGCAACCTACCAACGAAAACACAAAACGTTACATCAATTATTGAGCTGCATCATACGATTCGAGACCGAAGTAGGCTAAGAACTTCGTATATATATATATAAAAATACAACGAAAAACCCGAGCTAACCTATTTCTCCTGAAAAAAATTGTGATTGATCAAGCCTGTGAAGAAGTTGATTGTTGAAAGAGGTCCTGTAAGTCGAGGATATCAGCAAGGACGCCAGCAGCAGTAGTATCATTGCCAGCTCCAGCGCCTTGAATAACCAGTGGTTGTTTGCTATAGCAGCGGCTGTATATCTCCAGCTGTGGATGAAGATAGAGCAGAAAAAGTTAACTCTTACAAAATGTGTGGAACTGCTTTTTCATATTTTACACCTTCACCTTAATTTCCGTACAGAGAAGAAACAAGACATTATCAACGGGGTATAAGTAATTAATAACGATATCGATAGTTTGGTACTGTTGTTATATTCACACTCACTTACAATCATGCATCAACAATTTCATATATTTTTCCCTAATATGATTCTTCAATATTTATCTTTTAGAATAGAACCAACTTTCAAACAAATTTTGCTAGCTTTATAGCAACTTACGAAACAGTCATGACCATGTAAATTCGATAAACGTGCAAACAATGCTTACCACATTATCACTACCCTTCAATCTTCCCAAGGCTGCATCTTTTGCAACTTCTTGTATGCCAACTTCACACCTACCAGAGGTGCAAATGCATTTTAAGTTATAAATTGTTAGTGTCGAACCAAGTAAATTCAATTCAACGACAAGCACAGATAGAAGAGATTGATTAATTGCTGGCATAAGCTATGATGATCAAGATAAAACCAAGAACTTGCAGGACATGTGTATTCTTGTGGTAGCCAATATATTTGGTTATAAGCGCTTTAGTTACTTGGTTTACATTCTCCTTATATAGCTATAGTACGAATAAGTATAAGAAGATACCTTGACTCTTCGATCAGACAAACATAGCGCAGAACATTTCCATTTGAATTAGCATTTTCTATCCGTTTTTGGATATCTCCATCAAGCAAGGGGAGGCCTTTTGTTAAAAATTCATCTACGGACATTTTCCCAGGTCCCATTTCCTCAGGGTACAAGCTTTCGACCTAAAGAAAGACACTTGTCCTAAATATCTTGTTCTGGAGCAGTTTAGAAAAAGTTGCAATGGCGGAGGCTGATAGCAGAAACCAACCTTGATACTATCCAACTCAATACGATGTCCAAGAAGTCGTGCAAGGATCAGTGCCTATTTTACAGGAATATGAACAGTTAAGTAGCTTTTAGAAGCAAGTATGAGATGGTTTTTTCTAGATTGAATAGGTTATGAAAAAAGCTGTCGAGTGGAGAGTATGTATTGTGCTTATTTCACATTATATTTATCCCGCTGTCTGGGTTGCAAGCAAATTTAAAATAGATAACATTCAAATCCATAACACCCATTTTGGTGAGATTTTACGAAACTAATAGCTATGGTATCTTCTAACAGGAGGATAAAGCAGACTTGATGGTTCTTAGTTTTTGACTGCATTGTGCTATAATCAAGATGTATTCGCATATGCAATGCTTATACTGTCATGACTCTAGCCAACAACAGTTTGTCTACCATCAAATTTTAAGTTCAAAAAATGGTGTATGCAAATGTCAGCAATTGAAAGACAAAGTTTACAGACCTTTCTAGCTACATCCATCCCGCTAAGATCGTCACGAGGATCTGAGAGACAAATTAACTTTGAAGTCAGCATAGACTAATCAAAAAAGAAATGGGTCTCCATAATCTTGCATATGAATATGCACAACAATGAGATCTAAATGTGATGTGCAATATTCTAATGTGTATTTTATTTCACATCATGCCTCCTGCTGTTTGCCTCAATAGCGAGGATATATATTCATAATCATACAATTACCCCATAACCAAACAATCATGTGGCAAAGATTCCACGTAGGCTTTAGTTTTTCTATCTTGCTCTTAATCTAGGAAATAACTCCCTGATACAAGTCTTAGAATTGTTACCTCTAACAACCTAAAATGAAAAAAATAGTGGATGGAAATGCAGATGTTTACCGTGGGTGGGTGCAAATTATCACAATTAAATAGACCGATTGTCAGCCTATTTCCTGGACCTTAGTCAAATTGTTAAATTCACTCCTATGACCAAGTGAAATCAACAAGTGCCCAGCCTCTACGAATAGGAATTACTCATCAAAAGGATTTGCCATTTGAGCTCTGATGTGGCATAGCTCAACAATACATAGTTAATGTCGTGCTTATTTCTACTTAAGCTTAGATTAGTATATCATAGGGATACGCATTAATCTAATTTTGTTACCAGGTTCAGTGAATCCAAGCTTTTTTGCAGCAGCGACAACTTGGCTAAAGGGTCTCCCTCCTTCAACTTCACTCATCACATAGCCCAGCGTACCTGATCAAAAGAGTGAAATGTTTGTCAACCCTAAGTTTGATGATTAATTAGTCAAAGAATAGCCCAGAGCCTAAACACGAATAAGAGCTTTTTTTGGTAACTAGGGAAACAAAAGCATACCACTCAAACTTCCAATGATACGTTTAATAGAGTCTCCTGATGAAAGCATACGATTAATAGTTGATATAACAGGAAGACCTGCACCAACCTAACAAGAAACAGGAAAAGGAGGCGAGCCGCGTTACACAGCTTCCCACAGAGCAGATGCAAAAGAAAATTGGAAAATTTGACAGTGAAGACACACAATAGCATGGCGAGTAGACCGGCTAGAAGTTAATATGAACTACAAAGAAACATGAACAAGCGATCAGGAACACATAACACTTTGAGCACCTCAGTTTGATGACTTCTATACTGAAAAATTGAATTGCTTCCTCGAGAACATTACCAGACTTTGTGATTAAATACTTATTGACTAAAGATCTTCCAAGGATAAAGGTCAAAAACTATATTGAAGAAATGCAGTCATTGCATATCATTTGCAGGATGGAGAACTAGCATTTAAATGTGAGATAGAACCTAGGTCAAAGCTTAGATTTGAGATTCATTTCTTATTGACTTGCTACATCTCAACTGATATCATATTCACCAAACTTTGTATTCCAATATCGATTAATGCTAATAGCCCAAGAGCAAAGTAACACTTACAGTTGACTCATGTCTAATCCGTCGAGGTTTTGAAACCAACTTGTCATACTTTTCCTGCACATTGAATGGGAAAAGCACTGATTTTCGTAGGTATGCAGAAAGCCTGGCAGCTAAATGAAGGAGTTTCCAACAAATTAATATTGACCATCAAAAATTGAGCTATAACAATAATGTAGATGATTATAGACAACCGTGATACGAAGCCAATAGCAAAAATTCTTTATCTCCTTTATAAGTATCAGAAAAGGATTAAAGAATTAGCAACATACAGAGCCAAAAAAATTAAGTTACCAACGGAGAAGTGACTGGTTTCTTGTTTGCCAAGACAACGCATCCATCCAAATTCACCACTTCACTCAGCAGCCCAATAGTTTCAGAGCTGGCTGAGCAGTCAACTAATGCCAGTCCTGTCAAAACAGGCAATGCAGTCAATCTCAATGAGCATAGCCAAAATATAGTAAGGTAATGCACGTCTAAGGCTCTAGAAGATTAAAATAACACCAAAATAATGATAATACAGATAGAAAGAAGGAAATGGCTGTTACACTAGACAACATACAGCCCAGCATTTCAATACATGGTGGGAAAAATGTCATTAACCACAAAACGAATCAACCAGGATTGGTCAACTACCGTATGTTATTACTTGTTCCTCAAAAACATCGTACAAAACTCCTACCAATGATAACTGCCAACAACATATTAAACACTAGTCAAATACATAGATATTACAACTTTTGTTATTACCCAACAAGGCCAGGAAGAAAAGAGCTAAAAGCAGAACTCTACAACTTTTACCAAATCAAGCTTGTAAGAACAAAGGTTGAACCATATCCTACCACTTGAATTGCGTAGAGCAGCCGCAAAATCAACCACTTTCCTCCCAATTTCGCCACCGGAGTACAC
Organism: Thymus mandschuricus; assembly: GCA_029379335.1. Taxonomy (NCBI): domain Eukaryota; kingdom Viridiplantae; phylum Streptophyta; class Magnoliopsida; order Lamiales; family Lamiaceae; genus Thymus; species Thymus mandschuricus. The sequence continues at coordinate 15,019,025 of CM057075.1, read as the reverse complement.
TTGACATTCACCTTCGTTTTCACCAAAAAGATCGATAGCATCAAAACAACAAACAACAATGGCGCATTTCGACACGTAACAAACGACTAACGAACTCACCATTATTAGATAGGTCGAGCAAAGAAGACCCCTTAGACTTAATCTCGCAAAGTTGGAGCAGAAAATCGTCACGGAATTCGGAGGTCAAGACATCCGGTATAGCCACCATAGATTTACTGTCACACACTGCCACCACTTTTAACCTTACCCCCTGCAAAACCCACCCACAGACATACAAACATACATGCTTTATGAATGCTACACCCCCATGAACTAAACATCATTTTCCAATATCTATGCACACAGTCACAATCACATATATATGGCAATGATTTGAATACATAGCGATGGATTGCAGAGTGATCGAAACATTGAAAAGGAGAAACCTGTTGGGAGTGGAGGGGGCGGCAAGAGATGACGTGGTGGAGGAGCTGCCGGCCGACGCCGCCGCAGCCCATCAGCAGCAACGGAATGCTAACCATTTTCTGTCCTGTTTATCGAAATTCTTTGATCAGTTAAAAGGAGTTCTGTAAATTTCTCCAGCAATTTGTGGCAACTCGATTCCGATGTTTCAACTGTTCGACTGAGTGATGATTGATGAACCAGAAAGTTCTATATTTTTCTTTTTATTCCTTTTTTTTTTTTTTTTTTTTTTTTTCGTGCATTTAATTACTCGTTTCTAAATACCGATTTGGTCACGTTTCTAAATACCGATTTGGTCACGTTTCTAAATCGGGATATCCCAGCTGACTTGACCATTTTCCTTCTTGCGTCCAACATTTCACTTTCACCTTTTTAGTTTAACATTTACTATAAATTGTTAAGAATAAATTTGAATACCTAGTTTTAGTTCTCCTTTATTGGGAACAACAAATTCAAGCTAATTAATTAATTTGAGACACTATAAAACCTTCTTAATACACTATTTCTTAAAAGTGTGCCCAAACAAATGTGGTCTAGTCGGCCGGGACGGAGGGAGTATTTTTTGTTTTACCGAAAACATGTCCTACCTTTACCGTCGTCTCATTTCATTAGTCTTATTTGTCATTTTTGCCTTATTAGTTTAATTTCTTAAAACGGTTAAAATCAATTTTCTCTCATTAAAATGGATTATATCCATGTATCTTTCTCTTCCTTGATTCTTGTACCCAAACTGAAATGACACAAATAACAAGGGACGGACAAATGTAGTATTGCTATCTAAGTAAAAAATACCTTTTTTATTGCACATTTATTTTAAATGCTACCCAAGCCGCTAAATTACTTAAATCAAAAAATAAATTAATTTTACCTTCTTTTCCCGTAAGGGCTCGTTTGGTAGCTTCGTCAAGATAGTCGGTCCGGGATTAAAACCTATGTTTGTATCATGAGATTCAACACTAATTTGGTGTTTGGTATGGATGTTTCAATTTCAATTTATATCATAGTTGTTTGGTATGAAGGAGTAAGACATAAACTTGCCATGGCAAATGACCAAATTACCCCCGAATTGTTTTGTCTTTTCTCTTTAGCCACAATTCGATTTTGGTGAAAAACTAGCATTGTACCCCCGCGATGCAGGGATTTAATCGATAAATAATAGCGCATGACAAATGTTAGTTATAAAATATTTAAATTATTGATAATTTCACTTCGTTTCACAATGAAAAACTTTTTTTTTTTAATAGAGACTGTACACTCTAGTAAAATATGCTTGTGTATCCCTATGTACATTTTATATACATATATGCATGAGTAGGTTTGCATATCTCATTTTTATACACTATAACAAAATTCGGCTTATAGGACTTTCATGAGGGTCCTATTATGTACTCTAATAAGACACTCTTATGCATATGACACATACTTAGTGTGTCCTATTATCGCGAGTCACAATATATGTTATTTAGCTATAAGCATTCATGTATGCATGAATTTTTATAGAATTTATAACATTATCAATTGAGTTTACCAATGCTTTATCAATTGTAGAAAAATGAACATGCAAAGAAAGAATATTAATGTATACAATAACATATTGAATTTTATTGGTCAAGGGAATAAATTAAATCAATAATAAAATATTATAAAGTAGGAAATCAATTCTATTGAAGCTGGAAATTCAATTTATATGTTAAAATTGTAATGAATTAAAAAGGGTTTTCATAGAAATAAATGCATTAAGTGTTTGTATAGGAAATAACAAAATGTCTAATTTAATTAGAGAAAACTAATAACCTTATTAAATAAAATAAATAAAGTTCAATTACCAAGAAAATTGGAGGGAAAAGTATTTTACTTTAGTACATATATATAGATAATGGCGGCTAAATTTCCCTCAAATTCTTTAGAACTAATAAACCCTACCTCCCTCCCATTTCACAATTTTATTTGCGGAGAAGAAGAAATATTGGGCAGTCTTGAGAGAAGAAAGGGCCACTCTTGAGAGCATTGGAGCAACTTGAGTTGATTTCCCGTCGCAATTTGTGAAGAACATGGCTGCGCAACCAAGTAACATTCGGATTTAGGCTTTACCGTTCTGAATTTAGGTTTAGGGTTGCGGGATCGAATTGATTGCTTTAACCCGTGTTTGATTTCTGTTATATCACTGTTATTTTCGCACGGAGATGTCGAATTTTTCGAAGCTTTGTAACCCAATTCTACATTTTTTGCAGTTCACCAGAGTGGCGAAACTGCGTCGCCCTTGGAAACTCCACGAAGAGGAAGTCCTCCTCGATTGCTTGAAAGAGCCCGTCGCAACTGGATGGAAGTCGGACAATGGTTTTCGGGCTGGTTACATCAACAGGCTTGAGGAATTGATGAGGGGTCACTTTCCCACATCAAACATAAGAGTCAACCCCCATATCGTGCCCAAATTGACGGGGTGGAAGAAGAACTATGGCTCCCTTTGCTCTATCTTAGCCCGTAGTGGTGTCGGCTTCAACCTCCATGGGGATTACACTGTGGACGCCGATGACGAACAGTGGGAGCAAATTTGCAATGTACGGTACCCTCTCACTTCCCCTTCTATACAAATTTGCGGTTCTATATGAAGTATTGATATTAATGCACACTTTTATATGCTCAATTCATGTGTGCAATGGTATATGAAATCTTAATATTACTGCTCAATTCTATATACTCAATTCATGTGTGCAATTTGATATGGAATTGATATTAATGCTCAATACTTTTTTTTTTTTTTTGATCGGGCAAATGTTAGATGTTAGATTAGATGTTAGTACGCCTAGTTCCCAAACACTCCAAGAAAATCTCCAAGCCACCTTATATCTCCCTAATTCGCTCCCACCAGGGATCGAACCCGGGTCACTCCTTCAAGGGAGGAGCCCGGTGGCCAGGTGCGCTAAGTCACCTGGTTATTCTATATGAAATCTTGATATTAATGCCAAATATGCTTTATGCAATTCCATATCACATCATGCTGCACTTTCTTTACGTATCAAGTTGTTAAACTGAAAATGTTTTGGTTCAGGTTGATGCAAACGCAAAGAACATCCGAGGGAAGGCATGGCCCTACTACGATCACTAGGCTGAAGCTTTTGGGAAAGATAGGGCCACTGGGGAGACAGCCGAAGATGTCATTGATGCAGTCAACCAAATTCTAAATGAGGATGAGAACCTCATGGACGTCCAGAATCCCCAATTCATGCAAATTCACCTACGCCGAATGGCACCCTCGAGGCTGAAAACATAGATCAAAGCGAGGTTAATTCCACACGGTTTGAAGCTGGAACTTCTCGCAGTCAGAAGAAAAGGAAACTGGTTGATACGACTGATCAAAACCTTTGTGAAATCTTGGGTAAGATGCACTCTGACACTAAACTCAGTCTTGATTCCATAGCTCATCGCATTGGATACCAATCTGATCTTGGGAAGGCTCGGAATGAGATATGGTTGATGCTGGAGGATATCCCTCATCTTGGAATGGATGAGAAGTTTGATGTTTCTGATTTGCTTATCGCTGATCCTCCAATGCTTGAGTTCTTCTCCGGTCGTCTACCAGTCCTTGCTCGTGCTGGCTACTTGAATCGTTTGCTGATGGGGAAAGGTATGTAGGATGGGTAAGGAAAGAAGGCTTGAAGGTGTTTTTTGCTAAGCTATAAGCTACTATGATGTTAATGACTGGATAATGGTTTTTGTAATCCATGGTTTGTAGGTACTGTTTTCAGAATTTGGTAGTTAGTATTCAGCCTATATTTTGATGGTTCCACTCTTCTTTCATCTGACTATATATTTATAAACTGGGTATGCTTTTGTCTATATAATTTGCTTGTGTTTGGCAAGCATTATATACATTTGAGTATGGCATGGTTCATATTTTAGAGGTTCATTTCATGTCTGTCCTAAGATTGAGTGATATGGTGAGATTACAATGCATTATGTTCAAATTAAAATTGCACTTCAATACACATGAAACATACTTATTCAAAAAATTTACTATGAGGAGAGACGCAAATTAGGAAGTTATTGGCATTTTTTTGTATAGATAAATAGGACATTCATTTATGGACAAAATTTCATACATGTTAACATTTAAAAAAAGATTGAGGGAGTAATAAAGGTTGTAAACGAGCTATGTTAACTTGAAATAAGTTCAGTCAAACTGGATACGATTTTAGACGAGCAAGAGATGTCGACAAAGATACGTAATCCAGAATCGAAAGTCATAGATTAAAAATAAACGAACGAAAGATTAGATGAACCTATCACACCTTTAAAACTAACCCTCCAAATGATAAATGCGAGAATTAATCTCCCTAAACCCAATGAGACAGTTGTCTCAACAACATTAGTCGATCCATAAATCAAATCAAAAAAATGTAAAATAAATAAACTAGAATAAAAGATAAGATGGAATATCTCAAAACCTCTGAGATCGATTCCGCAAAGTAATATAGGCCAGATAAATGACACAAAAAACGAGAGTGATGAACTCAATTGATACGTCGATAAAAATAAAAATTAAAAAAAATAAAAAATAAAAACACCTCTACTAAATAAGAAATCCATAGAATATACAAAGGACCCAAATATCATTATTGATTGTTTTTTTTTTGGCTACCTCCTACTCCTACTAAAAAATGAGGTTGAAGTAAAATAGGAGTTATATTTTGGATGTCGATATTTGTGGTTTATATTTGTGTCGTTTTGTGTTTATGTCGCTATGATATGAGTATTTTTAATATTTTGGTTGTTAGGAGTTGAGGAAGTTGAAGGAAGAAGAAGAACGAGGAAAAGAGCTAAATTTGGAGCAAAAGAGAGGAATGGGCGTAGAGGAGACTGAGCGCTCGCTGGCTTGCGCTCGCTGGGATGAAGCCAGCAAGCGCTTGTCAAGATTTGAGGGAATGCGCGTGAGAGTCGAGCGCTCGCTTGGGAGTTGAATTGAATCTGAGCGCTCGTTGGATTTGCTAATTAGTCAGAGTACAACATACGATAGTTTCCTTATGCAATTGGAACTCGATTTTCTCTTGTATATATATAGGGCCTTTAGTCACGAATTAAACACGATTCCTTTTCCTTTAGCTTTCAGTTTTCAATACTCTAAATTTAGATTTTATTGCTTTCGATTTGTTCCGGATCAGATTCTTCAATTTATTCAAGTTTCCTTCCTTCGTTCCTGTTCCTTTGTTTCCGCATTCGTAAGTTTTTTATTGCTTTCCTTTCGTTTAATTAATTGCTTTCTTGTTTTTTAAATTTAATACTTAGATTCTTCGTTTAATTTCTTTGTTCGTTGTTGAGTTCATAGTTTAGATTCGTTTTTCAAAGTTAATTTTCTTTCGTTTTTTAAAGTTTCTTTTCTTTGTTTTACAAATTCTAGAGTTAGATTTATTTTTTTATAAATTTTCAGATTTAATGCTTCATGTTAAGATTCGTTTTTGCTATTGCTTTCTCTATGATTTTATACCTAGGTAGATTTATTCTTTTTTGCTTGATTTAATTAGTTTAGATTTATTTCTTGTTTATTAGATTAGATTTATTTTATTTGTTCTTCCATTCTTGCATATTTATTTTCTTGGCTAGGATTTAAAAACAAAAAACAAACAAATTCTTTTTACTTGCTTTCTTAAATTTAGGCTAGTTTAAGATTGTTATATTACACGATCATTTGCCCTGCAAAGTTTTCCTTGAGATTCGACTTTGAGTTTTGCCTTGAGATTTACTAAGTGCTAAGATAGATTTCGTTCTATTGCGAACACTTTTTAGTGAAACAATGCTTTTCTATTCTCTTATATTCTCAATCCTTAAATCAATTTAAATTCAAATCAAACACACTACTATCTTTACATTTTCCTTGGACGCATTCCTTGAATTATATACCTAAATAATTTCTCCCTCCACTCCACATCAATTGTCTTATTTCATTTTACTACTGCATGCATACTTAATGTGTCCACAATTGACGTAACGAGTATTAAAATTAAGAAAATTACTATAAACATATATTCTTCGAACAAATTGAACTTGAAAAACTAGACTCTAGTATAAAAACTAACCCATGAATGCAAAAATTATTGATGAGATATTGTCAGGCCGTGAACACACTAAGTATATCCATGACGAACGTGCTCTTTCATGAAAATATTTATACTTAAGAGAGAGGTAGTGAGTGTGTAATTGATTTCAAGTTTCTCAATCAAAAGAAAAGGAATCCATGTCTGCTAAAAAAAAGATCAGGTTGTAGGCTCTAAGTTGATGTTTGCTACTTTCTCTGCCTCAGCAGCAGCTTCACTACTCAATTCCTCTTTCCGAACCTTATTTACTCTGAATATCGCTAAATTGGTGTCACCTGAAAACAAAACAACGTTCCACAAAATCATAATCAACCTTCGCCTTTTCTCCGTTACTTAATACCCCGCCCGTCCCAACAAAACTGAAATGAAACGTTCCACTTCGTTGGAACGAGAGAGGGAGTATTAGGCTATCAAATAATGAAATAGACGCCGACGACATATTGCTAAAGGACGAACTCATGCAAAATGTGTCGTTTGAAAGTTGACATGGCGCTATGCTCAGACTTAACTAGTTATTTTTGCATCACGAATAAGAAATGGTCTAATTTCGTAAAATACACGAGCTTTAGTGTAATTCTGGTTCAGCACACGACTTTGAAAACATGTCACCGATAGCATAAACTTTGCAACATGTCACGATTGCCATTTTCTGGTTAAATAGAAAACATAGCAACCAGAAGCTGGTGCCGGTCGGCTTCAATCTACAATTGCTTGAAAATATCAAAAGATGTACTGTAAATTTTATTTACTAGTGTCACGGTTTGAGTCATGTGAAAAAACAGAATTGGTCAAAAGTTGGTTTACGACAATTAACCCTCCCTTACCGAATGCATGAGAGTTTGATGACTAGTTTCATGCCTTCTACATCTAGAAAAATTCGACTTAAAAATCGAGCTTCTTCGTACCATCGGATGGAGGAAACACGAAAGAAAGCAATATTTCTTTTGCCATTTCAGGGAAAAGTAGGTCTAGTATTATGAGGTTAGTCTATAGCTCTATTACAGGCAAGCTTCTTAATGCCAACTTCATTCCTAAGGACAAACTATCCGATTAATTTACGTGTTGGTTAGGATCGATGCATAGTTTCAATTCATGACGGAATACAACTCTTTCGGATAACTTAAGTCGAGTATACAAAGAAATTGGTATAAATTAGGGAGTTCATACCAAATGTGATGAGATTCCCAGGTGATGCAGGGAAAACTACTCCGGGTATGAGCCGCTTTTCGTTAACAAATGTACCGTTTGTGCTGTCTAAGTCCGTAACCAACAGATTATCTTCTGTTTTCTGGATCCGGGCATGTACACCGGAAACTGTAAAAGTCGAGAACAAATAAAATAAGAAGAGAAACCAAACGAGGAAAGAGATAAAGAAGCCATGTCTTATATCCATCTAAAATATCACTTAGTTATAGAAAAAAACAGGATCCTTGCGTTTTTATTCCTCCGTTGAGAAAGCATTCTTTCTTTGGGTCAGTTTTTTCTTTTCTCGAAATTAAAATATTTCAATTGGTACCCGCAAGAAATAGGCCTAATGGCCACATTTTTGTTCAATTTCTCGTGAAGTCAAATTATCATCAAATCAGAACGAGACAACGGAACAGCCCAACAAAGAAAAACTACAGACAATTCCTGCCTTTCTATCGAATCGATCATAATTAACCACTACCTACATACCATCGTAGTACTCTTTCAAAGATCAATACAATTACATAAATAGAATATTCTAGAAAATTTTCTAAATCTATGCCTTATCACTTCTCAACTTCTAAAACCACAACCATAAAATACTCTCGCAGACCAACGATGTTGGTCTAACTCATTGTAAAGACGAAAGTACAAATATATTGGTTAATTTGATCGAGTGTCGAATACCTGTAGGCACCGGAATCACAATATCTGCTTTCTCAGGAACACGGCCAATAGTAACTACATCCTGTTTCATGTCAACACCGTTCAATATCCAATTCTGAATATAGTAAATACACCATAGATTACTTGAATACTAACCGAACCGATTTCGAATGCACCAGGCCTGGAGATCTTGTAACCAATATGCCTCGAATCACCATCGCCTGTTCAGCAACATCAGATTTCTCTTGTCTTTTACAGAATTGCACAGGAACGAATTATGAGCCTAAAATATATACTATAGTCTAATCATTTTTTGTTATGATTTTTCAAATGTAGGAGTTAGATGAACGAAGTAACGATCATCAAGTGAGGTTATACATACCATGTGTTGTTAGATGATTAAATGTCCACATGCCTTATCAAAAGAAAAAAAAAAAATGTCCATATGAAATTTCAAACAAAGCTTCTTAGTGTTTTCCTAAAATGCTCAACATACTCCCCCGATTCTCTAAATCGAGAAATGTTCCCTTACCCACAGTAAACATTCTTAATGTTCTCACGGATGACGACATGCTATTAAGAACCTATCAAGATTCAAGAATCTATCGCAAGTAGGGCAGAATCGTTCCCAGTCATTCCACAATAACAATTCGATCACACCAAGCTTCCAATAAAACAGCAATCTCTCTCTCTCTCTCTCTCTCTCTCACACACACACATAGAGAGAGAGGAAGGAGATTCATTAGCTTACCTACAGGTTCAAGAAGCCATGAAGTTGCAGAGGTAGCATCAGTGGTGTTGGAATCAGAAGCCCTTGTCGCAACAAAGTTGTTCCTCAACTCTCTCGCACCAAATTTCAGCTTTTGGGGCAACCCACGAAAGCTAACGGTGGTAGGAGCAAAAGAGGAGGTTGTTTTGGGTGGGAAAAATGGCCGGGAGAGAGAATCGGCCTTGCAATTGGCATAGGAGAGAGAATGGCTACTCATCATTTCCATTCCTTTCTCTCTTTCTTTGGATCGTTGATCTCACTAGTTCTTCTTAGATAGGTGAATCAAAGTACGTGGCATACATTCAAAGTTGTACCTTTTCAGGATAACAAAATTCTTGGCGACTAGTTAATAATGGATAATCATTAATCATAAAATGATTGGGTATTCGTTTAATGAATACACTAGTGAATCATTAAACACCGTGGCATAACTCTTATCCTTGCGTCGCACGACCAAACGCTTGTGAATAATCTCGGGTTTTGCTAAATGGCCACAATATGGCTAGTCATAATAAGATTTTACTAGAATTGTACTCCTGCGATGCCAGGGTTTCATCGTGAAGTAACATAAGAAATATGCCAGGGTTTCATCGTGAAGTAACATAAGAAATACTCCTTTCGATTATGTAGTCTATACACGTTTTTGTTTTTTTAGACGATTCTTCAATCCATACATTTTATGTTTTTGTATATTACTTCATCACCATCATTTTTTATAATTTGATATCAGTATCTTTATTTATTTACAAAAATACATCATTCATTATAGATAAAATATTTTATAGTACTATCATATTTCCAATTGCTCAGTAAAAATTAATATGTTGATTTAAAAATTAATTTTAAAATAATAGTATTAATCTTTAAAAGTTGCATACATTAATATTTGACAAAAATCAATGAACTAGTCAACTTTGAAAATTGATAAACTAAATAATTAATCTATAAATTAAATGAAATGATTAATGAGGCTCACATATTAATGTTTTTGGAAGGAAAATTTGGAACCACTATTTTATTTTAGTATATACTAGTTTGGAACTCGTCGAAAATCGACGGGATTTAGTATATTTGTAAGTATTAAATAATTTTTTTTTAAAAATACATAATTATTCTATTAGTTATTTCAAACCGTCCATTAATTATGATGATAAAAGAATAAGTTAAAAAAATAATATTTCGATAATATGTGCATTGTATTTCATAAATTTTCGATATGAATAATTCATAAGTACAATAAAAAAAAAAATTATAAAAGTAAATATTATTGACCTTGGAAACGCAAAAACATTCCTAATTCGGAGAGGTTGATCACATAACGATAAATAAAAATATGGACAGACAACTTTTGCAAATAAATAAAACTTGGAAAACTAAAAAATAATTAACTTTGAGATACTAAAATATATAGTAAAATGTAAATTAAGGCAAATTAAATTAGAGGGGAAAAATAAAATACCCAATATGGTATAAGAAAATCAAATTAAGGACACACATTTAAAAAACACAAAAAATACCCATTTTGGATGCGAAAGGACACAAATACCCTTACTAATAGACTTTGACTTTTACTAGTCAACACCACTCTTCTCTCCTCCCCCTCCTTCTCCCTTTTCCACGTGTCCTCTCCTCTCCTCATTATTTTTCCTTTTTTTTTAAAAATTTTTTATTTATTTTCGAATTTTTGAATTTCAGTTTTTTTTTTTTTTTTTTTTTTTTTTTTTTTTTTTTTTTGATATTTGTATAACTTTAAGGAGGTACGAAATATAAAGAATTCGTACCGATTATATATAAGAATTACGAAACACATATTTGAGTATGCAATTATGCAGTTATTGGTACGAATATATTCACTTCGTACTAAAGCAACTATGTATTGGTACGAATAAGATTCACTTCGTACTAAATCAACTATGTATTGGTACGAAATAGATTCACTTCGTACTAAAGTCTACTGAGGAATTAAACCCTGAAACTAAAAATTAAACCTTAAAAAACATTTTAATATTAACAAAATCTGTGCAATACATAACCAATACTCCCTCCGTTCCGCTCCATTTGGCCTATAGAGTGAATAGATGTGAGGTATAAAATAATAGAGCAGACCAAATAGAGTGGAACGGAGGGAGTATAAACAAACTTCATTGTTTATAATAAAAATCACAGCACATGCAGTACGAATTAGATCATTTCGAACCAGCAAATCTTAAAAAACACTTTAATAGTGCAATACATAACCAATATGAACAAACTTCATAGTTTATAACAAAAAACACAACATATGCAGTACGAATTAGATCATTTCGAACCAACAAATCTTAAAAAACACTTTAATACTAACAAAATCTGTGCAATACATAACCAATATGAACAAACTTCACAAATTTTAACCAAAACACAACACGTGCAGTACGAATTAGATCATTTCGAACCCAAAAATCTGAAAAAACAGTATAGTATTAACAAAATCTGTGCAAAACAGAACCAATATCAACATATTTCATAGATTTTAACCAAAACACAGCATATTCAGTATATAGAGATCATTTCGAACAATAAAATCTGAAAAAACACTCCAATATTAACAAAATCAGTTCAAAACAGAACCAATACCAACATATTTCACAAATTTTAACCAAAATCAGTGCAAAACATAGTAAAATCAGTGCGAAAAACAAATTAATGTTAAATCGGTACGAAATATGGTTATTCGTAACAAAACTATAGTTAAGGAAGTACGAAATAAACAAGTCGTTACATTAATAATGTATTTTCTTAAGGAAAATAGTTTATTTTGTCACAAAAAAGAGGTACGAACTATGAAGTTCGCCCATGGAAAACATGATCAAACTCTACAACCACAACAAATAAACAGATTAATTAGAAATTGATAATCAACTCCAGATAGCAGCAACAAACAAAATAAACCAGATCAATCACACATAGAAACAAAAATAAACAGATTAATTAGAAATTGATAATCCATGCCAAACAAATGAATAAAATATTATGTACCGACGAATAACGGATGAGTTAACTTAGGAAAAGGCTGGTATAAATCACAGCAATCTCGAAACTAGAAGAACAAGGTAGTTTAGTTAGAAAACAAACTTGTTGCTACTGACTTGATTCGATAATTCATTAATTCATTTCAAACATAACTTTCTACCCAAATTTAAGTAGACTTCTCTCTTGCTGATTCATCCACACGAATCAAAGGTTTAATATGCAGCTAACCAGATTCTTGTCCCTATGTAGGTACGATGTCAAAACGAGAATAAGCTTTTGTTGGACAAAATACATAGTAATAAAGGGAGTGAGAGATATCTCTTCCACAGCAAAGAAATCAATAGGAAAACAAGCAAGAAAACAAGAAAGAAGAATGCAAGGGCTCGGCTACTGGAGAAGAATCCAAATAGAATTTGAAATAGTTTAACCGAGATAATCGAAAGGGAGTAAAGACTAGCATAACAGGTTTTGCTCGATCTATCTCCTTTCTGGACTTTAGGAACAACCTTTCTAATTGCAAATGTTTATTTATTTTACCATCGCTGAGTCCATTGACTCGAACAAGATGCGAGCATTAATTTCAAACCTGGTGGGGGCGGCTCCTCCGTTGTGGGTAAACGGGAAAAGCTGTAGCCTATAGCAATCAACTCTACCACTCTCTACAAACAAACACAAGGCGGAAAAGGCTGTGCTAAGCGTTCTTCTCCACCCTCTCCAGCCACGTCGCCGCCATCCTGTACGCGATCAATCCGCCGTAGCTCGTTCTGACAACCGAGTACCTGCGCGCAACGTCGGAATTAACCGATCGTCGATTCAAAATTCGATTCTCGCGCTATGAAATTTAGATCAATTCCAGGATTTATATATAGAAGAATTAGGGCTTAATTAACTGTGCACCTGCGAATTCTGAGATTCTCCATGAGCGTAGCAATGGAGGTCGCCTGAAAAATCTCGGAGCAATCGGCGGAATCGGCTGAGGAACGGCCAAATTAGGTAATAGCAAGCGCTTTCCGCTGCGGATCCGCCGGATTCCGCCGCTGACGGCGTCGAGGACTTGATTGAGATGCAGAAGGAGGGGATTGGAGGTGCGAAGGGTGGACGGAGGCCGTACGGTCAGATCTCCATCGTCAAGCGGCGGAGGGAGATGGACGACGGCGTGGCGGTGAAATTAGGGAGTCGTGATGAGAAGCTCCTCCATCGCCGCCGTTGGTCGTACTCGGCGGCGGCGACTGGTGAACTCGAGCCCTTCGAAAAAGAGAGAATGAGAGAGAGAGGGGTTTAGCGAGAGAAACATGGAGACCGCGAAATAGGGTGAGCGCGAAATAGGTTTTTAGAGAAAGTGAGGGTAGTTGTGTAATTTCGCGTAAAAAATGGGTATATTTTAAGGTTTTTAAATAAGTGTCTTTATATTGATTTTGTTATCCTATATTGGGTAGTTTATTATATTAACTCATTAAATTACATGTAATAAGCTCAAAGATTAAGGATTTTGGAGGGAAAAAAATTTGACACTATTTTACTTTAGTATAATATATAGATATATAGATGGTAATTATTCATCATCCAAATATTCTTGATTTTGAATGTTATTATGAAAATTTTGATAATTTGGCTACTCAATTATAATTTTTTCGTGCAATAAAGTATACTTACGTACAATCTATATATATATATATATATATATATATATATATATATATATATATATATATATATATATATATATATATATATATATATATATATATATATATATCGGAGAGATCACATGCAAAAGACAAGTTCCGTAAGAAATGAGAAGTGATCTGGACCATTGATCTGTGTGATCTACGGTGTAGATTAACTGGTGCATTATGATTTTACTGAAAATGCATTATGATTGTATAGATAATGCATATAATGCATTGTGCATTATAATTATGTATATCATGCATTATAAATTATGCATAAAATGCATCATTTTTTATTTTTTACGATAAACCTATTTTGTACAGGATCTCACCATATATATATATATATATATATATATATATATATATATATATATATATATATATATATATATATAAATATAAAATAGGAATCTTCAATTGAAAGCAATTTTGAAATCAATTTTAAAATGACAATTTTGTAATAACTACAAGATCATGGCTATTTATATGCAATAGTAGTGAAACGTGTGAAGGAGGGTAGTTAATTAAGCTTCCAACAATTTAGGGAAAATTAAATAGTTGGTTTATTATAATGACGTTAATTTAAATTTAAATTAAATTTTGTATTGCCTCTATTTTGAATCTCTAATATATAGTGTATACTATAAAATATAAATTCAATTCCAATTTTGTTGATATTATCAATCTTAGGGTTATAAGTTAGTTAGCTAAAAAACTTTTATGCACAATTATTTTTCTTCATAATATAACTAATTACTATAATTTTATCTTATTTCCATTAAAAATCTTGAGAATTTAACATTGCACATCGTATTTGTAAGTGGGAAGCAATCTAACATAGCACACCAACTATACATCAAGATCCAAAATTAGAAATCACTTTCAATGGTGATTTTGAAATTCTAATTGTAATTGAGGTTATTATTGACATTTTAAACACAAGTTTCCCACGTAACATTCCGTGATTCTCTCCCACTCACACAAACCACAAACAACAACCAAATCTCCACCAGTTAAGAAAAACTCCTTCCATTGTCGTCGTTATCTTTAGGTAAAGTACAGAGGATCGAGGGTGATAGGTTGTCTTAGCTGTTTCAATAGCGTTACCAATGCATAAATGAACATTCCCAAATGACTATAGGTTTCTTATCCCATAATGTTGTGTGTATCTCAAAAACTATGAATATATCTCAAAAACTTATGGATTGTGGATAGATTTAATGTGTTTCTTATGTGAAATGATGTGACTATTATTTATAGTGTTTCTATTATTATTATTATTATTATTATTATTATTATTATTATTATTATTATTATTATTATTATTATTATTATTATTATTATTATTATTATTATTATTATTATTATTATTATTATTATTATTATTATATTTTTTTTGCTATGATCTTCAAGTGAAAAGGTTGATTTAGATTAATGATGTAATGGAGAATGGATGAATATGGTAAATTTTCCATGTTAAAATAATGAGATGATTGTGTTTAAAATTTTATGTATTTTTTTACAAACCTATGTAGACATATCATCTGATTGGATGACCAATTCGATTCGATTTTAGATTAGGACACAATTGTTGCTTTTATAATTTTATAGTGTGTGAAATAATAATAATAATAATAATAATAATAATAATAATAATAATAATAATAATAATAATAATAATAATAATAATAATAATAATAATAATAAATTTTCCGTGCATAGCACGGGTGCAATACTAGTAAAGAATTAAAAGACTAGAAAAAGGAATTATATCTATCCTAAAGAACAAATAATTAAACTAAGAGTGTGTTTAGCTAAGCTTATGGTTGCTTATAAGCTGTTGCATATAAGCAATGTTTTAAAAACCGGACCGGACCGGCCAGTTCTCTACCTTACCCAAAAAATTTATATATATATATTTTGTGTTAAAAAAAAATTGAACCCGTGACCTGCTAGTTGATAGACTAGTTTTTCACCACCTACACTACAATAATTACTTATATATGATATAAATTTTATTTTATTTAACAATTGACTAAATAGAAGTATTATTTATTATATAAATGTTTATTTTACCTCTCTCTTTCTGATTCCCAACTATTTTTAAAAAAACGACTTATTAACGCAATGTTAATTATTCTCATTTTATGATAATAAAGATAATTTTACATTTTTTTAATCTTCATATAGCTACTAAGAATAAAAAATTAAATATAATCAATAAATTTTTATTGAAAATTTATTTTAAAAACATGATATTTAAATTATATTAAGAATAAATTATTTTTTTTAGCTTTAATGTATTTTTTACCTTATAAATTATAAATTTATTAATATTTTTATATATATCATGTATTTATTTATTATTAATATTATTTAATATTAATTTAATTATATAACGGTTCAACCATGGTTTAACCGGTTCAACCAATTGAACCATGACCCGAAAGCTTCACCGGTTCGACGTCCGGTTCGGTTTTTAAAACATTGCTTATAAGCACTCTAAAAGTGTTTGACAAAATAAGCTCTCAAAGAGCTTATAGGCTCCCAAAATTAGCTCTAAGTGCTTATAAGCACTCCAAAAAATAAGCTCCTCCACCAAAACTTATTTTTTCAAAACTTGACTTTTTCATTGTATAACTTCATATTATTATTATTATTATATTTCTATTATAAACATTTTCATTTGATTGTAGAAAATAATAAATTCCAAAAAAAATATTTTTTTCATTTTTTTTTAATTTTCAAATTTTAATTTATTTTGAGCTTATAAGCTCTTTCATCCTGATAGGTTTGGGATCCCTATCTCGCGCCGGAGAACGAGGAGTTCACCGTCGAAGAAGCTTTGGCAGTCGCAGGCGGAGAACCCCCGTCGATCACGCCGGAATTGAAGTTACAAAATACGCACAAGAAGAAAAATAGGGTTTGTATTCTCATTCATGCCGCAAAACAAAACCCTAATCCTCTATAAATACTCTAAGGACCCTGGTTGATTCGACTCGTACGATCCGGAAAAGAATCAACAAGAAAACCCGAAAAGGAGCAAAAAGGCTCGACTCGATAATGTTTAATTGGGCCAAGCCCAAATACAACGAATAATAATAAATCAACGATAAACAATGTAGTCCTCGTACTTCTTGGGCTTAGTCGTAATTCTCTTGGTCCGCCCTTGCACACGATCCTCGCCCATCTCTCCCTCTTCGGCATCACCCGCATCGAACGAGTCCAACGCCCGTTCCTCACCCTCGAGCTCCTCAGCCCCTTCACCCTCGTGCTCCTCGGCCTCGAGCTCGGTCCGACGTTGAGCTCGTATCACATCCAAACACTTTAAAATCTTATAAGATCTTAAATTTAAGAGCTTATAAGCTCTTAAAACATCTTATAAGCACTTAGTGCTTATAAGCTCCTCAAAATAAGCTTAACCAAACACCCCCTAAGTAAAAGCAAGTAGAGAATTTAAAAGAAAAAAAATTAACTACCAGCATGAAATCTTAAAGAAAGTAATGAGGGAAACAGATCTACAGTAACATGCTTGTAAATTTAGATCTAAAAACTTGAAAAGAAATCTTAACTAAAAACTTTGAAAGGTTGAGAATTCGATTTTATAAAAATTAATCTAACTATGAAAATAAGAATCAAACAATTAACTAAGTAAAGAAAGAACAAAGAATTAAAGCAATATTAAAATATGCCATGTCTCCTTATTGCACAACCAAAAAATGAGTATCAGTTAGGGCAAATTAACTTATCCTTATCAACTCAATTTATTCAACCAATCATGAACTTTTAAAAAAAAAATATATTCTTTTATTTTTATGAAAGCAAACTAAAGAATCAAACTTGCTAACAACTCAAGGTCTAACACTCATAATCCTAATCACATGTTATCACTTCACAACTCAAACCGAGAACATGCTCCAAAATTATAAGAATCAATCATCAAAATCACAACTTAGAACTAAAACAACCTAGTTCAAGCTTTATAACCAAATAATATCATAATCCATAAATTCCAAGTTACTTGCATCAATACTAAACAATGTGAAATAATGCAACTCACTTCTAAACAAACAACTAAGTGGGGGAAAAGTAACTTAAAAACAAATAACATAACACACCAAAGTGACGACAGCACGACGTTGAATGGAACAAACTCCGTTGAGAAACAAAGAATAATCCCGTGAATGAGCTCCCAAGCCGTGATCTCCACACTCCGGATGTGAGTGATCGTCGGGGAAATTGGAGCCCAATTTTCGGAGCCAATGTAGTATGGCTAAAAGTAGGATGGGCGTCGGCTAAAAATTTCCAGTTTAAGCCCAAACAAAAGGCGCAGACACACTTACACACAACCCAAAGCAAATAGCACTCGATGCCATTCACTTTACTGCCCTCTTGCTTGTCAGACTCATTATAAGCCAAGAAACAATGTAATGATAACAAAGATTAATCATCTCGAAGAAAAGCACACGAAGTACCAATTGTTTTGAAATTAATACACCTCGTCATTTCAAGCCAAGCTTCGTTAAAATTAAAGGCAGCAGGGACACAATCAGAAATATCCGAAGAAGCATGGAAACCAAACACCTCATGCATTGTAGATTTAGAAACTTCACACAAAATTCCATTAAAGGTACACAACATAACCTTCCCATATTTCCCGACAACGGCGCCAAATCACCTAAAAGTGCTCGCAATAGAACGAGTCTTTCGTAGCCCAGCAAGTTAAACCGAATGTCGAATCTCAAGGAAGACTTAACAAGACACTTGATTATGTAGCAAATAAAAGAAATAAAAACCTAATCCAGAAAGAAAGTAAAGAATTTTTTTGGAGTTTTGGTTTTAAATCCTAAGCAATGAAAAATAAACTTGCAAGAAAGTAAAAGAGTTAAAATACTAGAACAAGGAATTAAATATATCCTAAAGAACAAATGATTAAACTAACTAAAAACTAGTAGAGAATTTAAAAAGAAAATAATTTCTCAATGACGGGGATCCATTTTTAAAAGAAACTGTAGATTTGCCACATTGCAATGGAATTGGAACGTACCTCTCTAGACTCGAGTTCAGGTCTTGTAACGAGTGCAACGACTTCCTCGTGGATTAGAGGTTGATCCGAATTCTCAGCTTCTGTGTATGATACACGAGATACGAAGCGCAAGAGATCTCCAACGTCCACTTGCGTTATCAATGGAACACACGAAGTTTTAATTCAATTGAGTCTTTGTCCTTGGTACCCGAATGCAGGGTTCACCATGAGGCGAGAGGCACTTACTGGTTTGAGAAATTTGACACGATCAGCTTCCACGAAAGAAGGCATTGTCCCTGCAAAAGCGTAAGCTGTGGAGATCAGAAGGTCAATTCGAAGGCTCGCTCTGTGCATCACAAACCCTCCGAATATCTGGCCATGGATGTTTCTTCGCTGGGGCTGACAGATCAACGAGTTCCCGAGGCAAGTTTCTCGATCAGCCAAGGCGGGCATGTCATAGAAAAATCTCCCCTCAGCTAGTATGGCTTCGAATGTATTACTATCTCTCTTTTGAATCTCTCTTTCTTTACTTTCCTCGCTTTGCTTCTTGCTTCTGCTGCTTCGTAGAGCAGCTTCTCTCGTTCTGTTTCTGGAACGACGCGGTTCACTGGAGCAGCTTTACCTGTTTTGTAGTCACGAGCCACGGCGATGAAGTTGGCAGTCAGTGCAGTTGAATCAAATGAATCGGTAGTAGTTTCTGCAAAACACGAGCGTTTTTTATCTATCTAATCCATCACCCGAGAATAACGAATCCCGAAGAGAAGCAATACAATCTACTATTAGAGTTACTTTCAGTAGACCATGGCTTCGAGATTTTATCAGGTGAAGTTTGAGTGGCATAGAGGTGAATTTCGATAGATGAGTGGCTGATAGAGTTAAGATCGAAACAAAGAAGAAAACTGAATTATAATTAAATTAAAAACACCTCATAGAGGTTCACAAGAAAACTCCTGCAGCCACAGCCACTTAAAGCTGCAATATCCTAACAATAATAATCCACGCCAACCCTAACTTATCAAGAAACTATTTAAACTAATAATTACTTGAGGCCTAAGAAAACTAAACTCCATCCTTAAATAAAAAAGACTGTCAAACCTAATCCTTAAGCTAAGGGTGCCTCCAATGGGAGAGTTTTCTAGTTTCTTGAAAATGAAACTACCATTCGAGGGTTTTGGAAGTAGTTTCAAATGGGTCCCACATAAAATTTTAAGAAACTAGTTGCAAAAATGAAACTAGTTTCATGTGGGACCCACATCTATTTTTTATATTTTTCCTTTACTTTTGATAACTACTTTTTTATTTCCCTTTTTCTTTTATTTAATTTGTTAAGGAATTTTTTTTTTTTTTTCGTTTTTCGTTTTTCGTTTTTCGTTTTTCGTTTTTCGTTTTTCGTTTTTCGTTTTTCGTTTTTCGTTTTTCGTTTTTCGTTTCTCTTTTCCTTTTTTCTTTTGTTTTGTTTTTTTCTTGTTTTTTTATTTATTCTATTTAAATGAAAAAAAACGTTTCTCTTTTATTTTATCTTTTCGTTTGTTTTTTATCGTATTTTATTTTATCTAGCTTCATCAAATCAATATTTCCAATAATGCTTTCAATAATGTTTTGTGAATAAATTATTTTTTTTTCCAATAATTCAATCAAACCATTTACTGACATACATATTTTTCTTTCAATTTATATTTTCTATTAAATCATTTTTGAAGATGTAAAGAAAGAGTAACGGTTATATTTTGCAACGACTATATTTTGCAACGGTTATATTTTCAACGGTTAAAACATATTTTCCTCTATATATACACACTTCGATCCATTGATATTTCTCACACACTTCTTCTTATTCCATATCCTTCCTTTCTCCTCTTATTATATCGAAGATTAAAAAAATGACAGATTCAAGCTCTCAAAATTCCGACCCTAGCAATTCAAGCTCTCAAATTTTTTAAAATTCACAACCTTATCAAATGCCGTCTTACCCTCAACAACAATTTCCATTCAATTATCAAATACCACAGAATTTCCCACAACAATTCCCACTTCACATCCTCAGGGGTTTCAATTTTCCTCAACAATTTTCACTCAATTATGCACCTACTGGTCATCCTCAACAAAATCCTTATAATTTTCCTCAACAATTTCAATTCAACTCGCCTGGTGGGCCAATTTATCCTCAACAGATACCACTCAATTCTCCTTCTGGATCAAATATTCCTGAGCATTCTTCACAAATTCCACTTGTTGTTGTTGCTGATGTTGTCGAGGAAGTTCGTGATCCCTCTACAAAAGTCATTTGGACGCATGATGAAGATACTCAACTTGTAAAAGCTTGGTACAACACCAGCACCGACTCCATGATTGGCAATGAACAAAAGAAAAAGGAATTCTGGAAGAAAATTGTAGACCACTACAATGTGTACAGGCCGAAGGGCACTATTCAGCGAGCACCCACTCAGGTAAAAAATTGTTATTACAAAATTTTACCAGACCTTAATAAATGGGCAGGTATCTACAATAATTTCGGGAGTAATCGAGCTAGCGGACAAGGTGATTATGATGTATTGGAGGCGGCCAAAAAATATTGAGAAAAGCTGATCCACAGAAGTTCTTGCACATATGGAAGGGCATCCAAGATTGTGAGAAATGAGCTCCTCAACAAAGGCCACAGAATCCAAACAAAAAATCAAAGACTTCTGAAACAGACAGTCCATCATCCAGTGATACTGGGACTCGAACACGACCAATAGGGCAACAGAGAGCTAAACGCCTAGCTAAACAAAAGGCAAAAGTCACATCTACGAGCGACGAAGAGGGGTGGAAGCATCTGCAGGAGACTATGGTTAGACAATTGAGCCTTCAAGAGGAACAACTCAAGCTCCAACATATTGAGTTTTGCAGTAAGGATACAAGTGGCATGTCTGCAGAACTATACAATTTTAACATGATGGCAGCTGAAATCAAAGCTAAATATGGGTGGAAGTAATAATTTTAAGTGCCTAATTGTTTTTATTTGCTTTTAATTCTAAGTGTATTGTGCGATTTTGTAATATTTCAATTATAAATGTAGTTGTATTATGTACTTGCCGACATCTTTGCAATAATAATGTTAAAGTTTCATTTACTACAAAATACAAATAAATGTAATTTGTATTTAACGGTCAAATATGTCAATCAACTGATAAAGATGTCACTCAAGTGTCAAATCCACAAATAAATGCAATTGAATGTATGGACAGTTGCCGACACTTTTTCAATTATCACATGTATTCAATTTCCATCTACCACAATGGTCAAGTGGTCTTCTGACAAATAGTATTCATTGCATGTGAAAATTGACATCACTAGCCATTTGTATTATTGAACTTTTGGCTTTATATACTAGTTGCCATTCTTCATGAGATCACACTCAACTTTCATATTTCATTTCACCCATTCATTCACATCTAAATAATCTTCAAAAGAAAACAGGAAGATGTCTAATATTCCTAGTTCAAGTGAAATTAATGAAATGTGGAAGCAATTCATCAGATGCTCAACGACGGATCCAATCATGCGAGAGATGGTTGATATGCTTGACGCAAATGCAACAACGGCTCAAACTTCACGAAGGAGAAGCGGTCCTAGAAAATATAGGGACCGGGAGCGTGAAAACGGTCACGATCGTCTCGTTCGTGACTACTTCAGTGACGACCCTATTTATGATGGTGATCTTTTTCGTCGTCGATTCCGTATGCGGAGAGAGTTATTTGTGAAGATCGTTGATGCATTGAGCACGTACTCCCCCTATTTCACATTGAGACAAGATGCAACGGGAAGGAACGGTCTGTCACCACTTCAAAAGTGCACCGCAGCTATCCGACAATTGGCATATGCATCGCCCGCTGATTCACTTGATGAGTATACGCGGGTGGGCGAGAGTACTACGTTGGAATGTCTACATCAATTTTGTAAGTGTATACTTGAAATTTTTTCTTATCAATATTTGAGGACTCCAAATGCCACAGATACAGAACGCTTACTACAAATGCATGAAGAAAGACATGGCTTTCCGGGAATGTTAGGGAGTCTCGATTGTATGCATTGGGAGTGACGAAATTGTCCCGTCGCCTACAAAGGATTGTATACACGAGGCGATCATGGAGTTCCTACTATAGTTCTTGAAGCAGTTGCATCGGCTGATTTATGGATGTGGCATGCTTTCTTTGGTGTCCCCGGAGCAAGCAACGATATCAATGTGCTTCATGGATCTCCGTTATTTAATCCACTTATGCAGGGGAATACTGCACCAGTTCAGTTCACGGTGAATGGCCGAGTGTATTACCAAGGATATTATCTAACATATGGAATCTATCCCAAATGGGCTTCGTTCGTCAAGAGTTACCCAGTACCGGAAGATCCGGAAAGAAAACACTTTGCGCAGAGGCAGGTGGCTGCAAGAAAAGACATCGAACGAGCATTTGGAGTGGTACGAGCTCGTTGGGCAGTAATTCGATATCCCCCACGGCCTTACTTCAAAGATGATCTCCACAATATAATACTCACATGTTTATTTTGCATAACATGATCGTTGAAGACGAGGGTGAAGAAGTGGTTAATTGGTCTGACGAAGATGCAACTCCCTACGAACCAATACCAATGGGTACTGATAATTGGGAAGAATTTGAAAATTATTTAAGAAATCACAACGCTTTAACAAACATGGAAGCTCATCTTCGACTTCAACATGATTTAACACAATATATGTGGGCACAATTCAACGGTAGTGGAGACAATTAAGTACTATTTTGTTTATGTTAGTGTGTTTAAGTACTTTTGTTTAATGTAATTTTAATTTTAATTATGTAATCTTTAATTTTGAAATGTAATTTTTATTTTTCTATGTAATTTTTATATTATTTAATATCCCTTTCAAATTAGTAATTTAATATGAATTTTATAATATTTTTCTTTATAATTATTATAATTCAATAGATTAATTTTTCATGTAAATAATAAATTAGAAAAAACACACAAATATAATAAAAAATGTACTAATAATAGATTTATTAATTATAGTTCATGATAATAGATTTATTAATAATGAATATATATACACATTATAATATTAAAAGGTGGGATCCACAAATAGTAAGAAACTGAGTTTATTGTTAGAACAAAAAAGTGGGTTCCAAAGCTGACATGACATTTTGGAAGCTGAAATTTTGGATTAATGGTTGTGGGCACCCTAAATAATAATAACCTAAAATAATAATTAATAATCTAAAATAATAGATGTGTATCAATTGCCTCGCCCTCCAAACAACCTTGTCCTCAAGGCTGAACTTCGAATGGCTTGAAATCCTCCAAATTCAGCTCACTGTAGACATGCCCTTTTTCATCATCGTCACCAACAATCATGACATCAAGGTGCTTTTTAGAGCATTTGTGCAATGGTCCATAGCGTTCCCCATAGCGATAGCACAATCCTTTGGCCCGATATTCATTGGCTTCCTCTGGTGTGAGATGGCGAACGTTGCGATTAGGAGGATGGCCCGAAAGTCCAGAAGAAGAGTTGTTTGCAGACTGTCCCGATGACAAGGCAGAAACGCTGCCCTCAGATTTGTTGGTAGTGTTAACTCCATTGCCACCACTACTAAGAGAAGTAGCTGTAGACCTTAGTGGGAAACTAGAGGTCAACTTGTTGTTCGTTGTGGGAGGTCGAGTGACACAGGCAATACGGTCGTATTGCAGCAACACATCTGATAACTCCGAGTCAGGTATAGAATCCCGAATTGACGGCTGCAGTCCACCCAAAAACATACCTAAATACTGGTCCGGAGGTAGTGTCGGCAGCTGAGCAAAGCGTGCCTCAACAAAGCCAAGTAATCCTCGAAGGACCCTATTTGTCGTGTAAGATGCATAGCCTCATATGCATTGATAGCAGAGCTATCGCTGAAACAAGCAATAAGCTCCGCTGAAAACTCTCTCCAAGAAATTGATTCGGCACGACGCAACACCCACTGTGCCCAAAACATAACGTTGCCTGACACGGCGATGAGAGCCAACTGCACCTTCTGCGTTGCCGCCGTTTTATGCACCATAAAATATTGTTCAGCATGTGCTAGCCAAGCCAGGGGATCGGTGCCATCAAACGAGGGAAGATCCATACGGGGAATGTTATAGACAGCAGCCGAGCCATCCGATGAGGGTTTGGTTTCCCCGATAGTAGCGGAATCCTCGGGTGATGATTTGCTTCCTCCAGTCATAGCAAACGGATCTGTGGCCTGTTGGATTGGTGAGAAACTGGCCATTCGATCAAGTTTTGCCATAATCTCGTCAAACTTGGCGGCGTGCCCAGCTAGAGTGTTTTCCACCGTTCCTATAGATATCTCCATTGCATCGACGACTTTGCAAACCTCCGCAACAGTTGTCTGTAAGTCCTTCGCAATCTTCTCTACCTCATTGAGACGCTTCTTTTCGGCCATGGATCTCTTCTCAATCGTCTTGGAGTTTGGAATACGGCAGGTCAGACCAATTTGATAGAGTTAAGATCGCGAAACAAAGAAGAAAACGGAATTAAAATAAAATAAAAACACCTCAAAGAGGTTCACAGGAAAACTCTTGCAGCCACAACCGTTTAAAGCTGCAAAATCCTAACAATAATAATCCACGCCAACCCTAACTTATCAAGGAACTATTTAAACTAATAATTACTTGAGGCCTAAGAAAACTAAACGCTATCTTAAATAAAAAAGACTGCCAAACCTAATCCTTAAGCTAAATAATACTAATAACCTAAAATAATAATTAATAATCTAAAATAATATGCGTATAAGTGGCCAGCCCAAGAGACAACCTCTAATTTGAGATCAGCATCGACACTGATGGGCTTCTTCAACACGACTTTGTCGAAAGAAGCAATCACTAGATGGAGTGGTCGAGTCGTGCTATCATCATCCAAACAGTGCTAATAAGAAACAACGAAAAAGAAAGATTACAAAAGAAATTTAACGCTTTGAGCCCACTATCATGTAAGAACAATGCAAAAACAGATCACACACCAACACAATGGATGAGTAGTGCCATAATCATCTCAACAGAGCTAATATGCAACGAAGAAGAAGGACGATTAGAATTAGAAAAATACAGGGTTTAACACTTGAAGTCCAGTAAGCAATCTAATACTACTATGCAACAAGGACTAAGAAAATACGAGGTCTAACGCTTGAAGTCCAGTAAACTATCTGCTTGCATCGAAAGGTTTATACTGATAAAACCATAAACGTGGAAGAACACTGTGAACATAATCGCACACAGACACACAAATCCAGCGAGCAAAGTATATGCTGGCACTGCAATGTAGCTAATCAAGAAACCATAATTGTGCGAGAATTTTGGAAAATATAATCAAATACACGAGCACACAAGCATGGAGCTAACCGCTAGCCTCATAATGTAGCTAATCATGAAACCATAGCCGTGTAGAATACAAACACATGTCATATGAAATAATGGGAGCAACGTATACACAACCACAAACGAGCCTCACATTCGGAATCTGCTAGTCCTTACCATACGATCAGCTAGAAAAAAGCATATATTATACAATAAACTTACGATCAATGACGAACGTGTATATCAACAATCACAAGTCATGAACAACAAACACAATACAATCAGCTATAGAGAAACTGCAGCAAAATGCTACAGTCCAACAGAATCAAAAGGGAGAAACACAATTGAACCACAATTTTCCCAGAATCAACCTCACCTTAAAACTAGCTAGGGTTGGAAAAAAAAAAAAAAAAAACCCTACATTGATAGCAATGGTGTCGGCGAGAACATCGAGGTCTTCGAGCAATTTCCCGATTCTGACCTCATTCCACTTGTACTGCTCCCTCAAGAGATAATCAGAAGAGAAGTTGTAGAGAACGACCATTCTGCTCTGAGATGGGCTTCTGGCGAGGAGTTGAGCTTGAGGGGGTGCGTCGAGGCGGGGGTCAAGAAGCTTCTCGAAGGTGGCGGATACTGCTTCACACAGCGTGATCGTCATCGGCGAATGGTGGCAACAAACTCGAGGGCTTCTTCGTTGAGGAATTTGGGTCGCTTGGATTCTCGAATTTTGGGGAATTGAGAGTGGAGAAAATGGGGATTGCGTTTGAAGGAGAGGAACTGGCCTCCATTAAACTGGATTCTGAGCTCTTGAACAAGAGAAAGATACAATTGTTCCGGCAGATTCTTGTCTACCAATCGACTCTGGTGAAGCTGAGAAGTGCGTGAGTGGAGAGAGAGAGAGAGAGTTGCAGTGATGAAAATGGTGGGAAAGAAAAAGAAAAGGGCGCTGGTTCGTTGAGTTCAATACCAGAATCAAGAAAATTGCGTTCAACATAATTTATAAACCTAATGGGGTACCATCAAAATCCAATCTTGTTATTTTGGATAATCAAGAAATTGCATTGAATATAACTAGCATTGTGCCCCGTACAATTAGTATTGTGCCCCGTACAATGCACGACATACACATTATTAAATAATCCGTACTATAATTATGTTTATATCGAATTCAATTATCTTTTCAAACAAAAGATTAAGGGGTGTTTATATAAGTTTATTTGAAAGAGCTCATAAGTTCTTACAAGCCTTTATATTTTACTTTTGATGTTTATAGCTTTCTATAGCTCATAAGCTCTTAAACAACGTAAAAGATGTTTAGGTTTTAAAACTTAACCAAAGACACTCTTAACTTACTGTAAAGATTAGATGTCAATCTTTTTTTATTTCAATTTCTAAAAATAATTTAGCTTGAAATTTATAAAACGTGCATTGGAGACTCGAGCATGAGCTCTTTAATCTCGAACTCTCATAAATTAACCAAGTATATATACCACATACAAACACAATTTGGTGGACTAATATAACTATTTTCTTCATTTTTTATTCTATTTTAAAAACTATATACAAAAGCCATAGCTTCTAAACCCATATATTTATTTTACGGAGCAACTAAACATGTTGAACTTAAAATTCTTGTTAAAGAGTTTGTAATTTTAAGTTTAACTACTAATTTCAAACAAAGAGAACCATTCACTATTAACTGAAACTTTTTTTCCTCTTTTTCCTTATCTACGAGATGAAACATGGAAAATTGATACAAATATAAATATTAGTAATTTTTTTCTTGTAGTAAAGCAATGTAAGTTTACATTTTCTCCCTTAAGCAATTTTCAAGGTGCAACTTCAATGTATAATTTGCATGAAACATAATACAATATCATGCATTTGGGAATTACTCCCTCCGTCCCATGCTAATTGTTCATGTTTCCTTATTAAGATGTCCGAGAAATGATATGCTACTCCCTCTATGGTGCTCACCTCAGTGGACACCTTCGATGTTTTGTCATATTGATAATACTTTGTTCGAATTTTTCAATTGTATTATATTCTAGTACCTTAAAAATAATTATAAAAAATATAAAACCAAAAAAAATCAAAACCCGATTTATTTATTTTGATTTTTAACTTCAAAAATGACTAATAAAATCATTTGAGCTTGATCTTTATTATTCCCTCCGTCTCTTCCTAAGTGACCCCTTTGCTTTTTGACTTTTTCGGCACGCATTTCCACTCATAGTATCCCGTAAAAGAAATAATATTTCAAAATTATATCGTAAAACCCGTACTACGTCTCGGTGAAAATACGTGCCGAAAAAGTCAAAAAGCAAAGGGGTCACTTAGGAAGAGACGGAGGGAGTATTATTATTTTTTTTGATTTTATGATTTCTATAATTATTTTTAAGGTACTAGAATATAACACAATTGAAAAAATCAAACAAAATAATATCAAAATGATAAAACGACGAAGGTGCCCACGGAGGTGAGCACCATAGAGGGAGTAGCATATCACTTCTCTAAGATGTCCTATTTAATTGTCCACTTACTTAAAGTTGAAAGTTTCTCTTACAATCAATATAATATAAACCCCACTATCTCTTGCAGCCTTGGTTATTGTGTCATTTCCCTTGTGGACAATTAAATGGGTCGGAGGGAGTAATATTCATCTTGGATAGGTGGGGTCAGTGTTCTAAAAGACGCCGCCTAGGTCCGCCTAGGCGGCGCCTAGGCGCTAGTCAGTACCTCGCCGCCCGACTAATAAGTAATCCGCCTAGGCTCTATGCGATATCTAACGAGCCGCTCTTGAAGCTTAATCAATAGTCTATATGTGTTAATTAATCTATGTTTAGGCAAACTATGTTACCCTATGTAAAATTTTGGATTTATAATTATAAAACTAACCTACAATTGTCATAGTATGTGTATTTATTATAAATTTGGCAACAATATTATAAGAATAGTAAAAATAAGCATTATAGTTCGAATCCACCTAGACGGCGCCTAGGCTCCCGCCTAGCGCCTAGGCGCTAGTCACTCCTCTACCGCCCGACTAGCGCCTAGCGTTTTTTAGAACATTGGGTGGGGTGCATGCTACTTGTAGAATTCTTCCCACACATTTGTTTATCTAAACTGAGTTATCTTAGCGAGCACCCACCTACAAAAATAAGATCATTAAAATTTTCATAGACTAAAGGAAAAAAGGAATAAGAAAACATTAAATTTCAAACCAGTAATTTAAGCTAAGAAATGAATAGAAATTAGCTAAATGTATATCTGAATGTAAAAACTGACCGAATATATTGCTGAAAATTAATTGCAAAACTGCTTTGTTTTATATACTCGGAGATAAATATTATTGATATTATCATATTTGATGATTAATTGTATTTTGAAAAATAACTTCTCATAATAAAAAGACAATTCTAGCCTAATTTTGGCGGCGAAAAAAAAACTGTCATTTTCCTTTTGTTTTAATATAAACGTAATACAGTATCAAGCATTTGGGAATTAATATTCATCTTGGATAGGTGGGGTGCATGCTACTTATAGAATTCTTCCAACACCTTTATTTATCTAAACCGAATTATCTTTGCGAGCACCCACATAAAAAAATAAGATCATTAAAATTCTCATAGGAATAAGAAAATATTAAATTTCAAACGAGTATTTAAAGCTAGGAAATTAGCTAGAAGTATATATGAATAAGTACCTCTAAAGAAAATGCAGAACATCAGTCTCTACTGTAGAATTCGTACATGTAAGGGGTGTTTGATAGGCTATATAAACCTCATACTAATATATATATATATATATATATATATATAGGGTAGCATTCTGGTGGAAACTAATCTTAAGTTGAAACTTAGAAACTGTCTACATCCGTTGATTAGGGAGAGATGGAGGGCTGAGATTAATCCAAAATATTGCATTTAAAATAAAAAAACGTCTATTATTAAGGACAAATCTGTCCATAAATTTTGAAAAATATAGCAACAAATCCACCTTCCATAATATTAGGATATTTCCATAACCACCTACACTATCCCCCTTCTCTCTCCAGCCGGAATTTGAGGGAGTAAATTCACCTACCAACAAAACTACCTTCGACATCTTCATTCAAGAAATAAACGGCCGTCGTAAAAGAGGGGAGAAAACCAGTAAAAATCGGCGAGAAAAATCGATAGAAAGGTGAAGAAAACACAACAATTAATACGTCAGATACAATGCATCAAAATCTATTATAAATGCAGTAAAATGTATTCATTATGCATTAAAAAAAAAGAGAAGAAAATTGAAAAAAAAAACAAGATTGTCGACGAGTTGAAAAGGGAGGATGATACCAGATACAATGCAACAAAATCTAATATAAAATGCATTAAAATGTGTTTATTATGCATTCAAAAAAATGTACAACAAAACATATTACACAAAATTTGTTTAATATGTATCAAAAAACCAAACTAAAACCCTAACCCATTAGGGAAATCGAAACCCTATTTGGGAAAGTTATACCCTAACTTGTAAGGGAAATTATACCCTAACATGTAGGAAAAGTTAAACCCTAACTTGTATGGAAAACTAACCCTAATACGAAAAACTGAAGTCTCTAATTAAATAAATTGAAAATGCATTAGAATGATCTATAAAATGCAACAAATTTGACATAATATGCATTATGTCCAGCAGAACTTGAGCGAGCTGCCGAGGACACGTCTCCGCGCGCAGCCACCCAGATCCATCTCGACGGCGAACGCACACCCGGGGCGAGACACCACTTCGACGGTGAATTACCCTCCGATGTAACAACAAAGGGCGAAGTCCAAATAGAAGGCGGCGACGGCGACGATTGATCCTCCACAGTAGCAATGATCTCTCGATATTTCAGGATTGAAGGAGGGGAGGGAGGAGAAGATTTTTGAGAACTTCAGCAATGTTCTCTCGACGAGCCGCCGCTGCTCAAGGAACTCGGGATCAACACCAAGCGAATCTACCAGAAAACCCTCTAAAACAAATATGCGAAGCAAGAAATTGAATCGCAGAAGAATTTCGAGAAGAAGAAAATACGATGAATACGAAGCCGAGATGGTGTTGTATCGCCCAGTTCTGCCGCCTCTGGTACTGGGCGCTAAAGTCTCTCTCACTATAATTCGTTTTCTGAATAATCAACCTTCAACAATTCAGAATAATCAATCTTCAAAAAAATAAGGAGGAGGATGCGAAGAAGAAGAAGAAGAAACGCAGATTAAGAAAAAAACGCAGAAAAAAAAAAGATCGGATAAGGAAGAAAATAAATAAAGATCATGCATATCCAATAAATTAGGAAGATTCAGTTTTTTATAATTAAAATTACACTTATAACCCTAAATAATACCAAAAATGCATTAAAAAAATAAAAAAAAACAATATTTAATTGTTAATTTGAAATCAAATCTGATCCATTAGATCTTCAAGATCAACGGTTGTGGACGGTTTCTAAGTTCCAACTTAACATTAGTTTCTATATATATATATATATATATATATATATATATATATATATATATATAAGGGTGGGTTCTTATGGGAGATGGTATCAATCTTGAGAACTAGGAACCAATCCTATCCACTCCTTTTATAGAATCTAATGGTGGATATTAAATCTCAAATTATCTATTTTACTGATTTAATGATTTATTTCTAATTTTAAAGGGTAGTTTAGGGAACAAAAAATAAAAGATTACGCGTTCCAAGATTCTCGTCACTTCCTCAAACTAATTATCCTATTAACTAGCATAAATATTCGATGCAACTAACACATATTTATATGCTTAAATAATCATATTTATATGCTATCTTCATATTTATTTATGCTTAATAACTTGTATATGAAAAAATTACATGCTTTTCATACTTTTTTTTTTTTTAAATATCAATTCATGTTTAAATATTGTGAATGACGATGACAAATTGTGAATGACAATGAATATTCGAATGCAATTAAGACCTATTCTTATGCTTAAATAATCATATTTATATGATATCTTCCTATTTATTTATGCTTAATAACTTGTATATGAAAATTACAAAAAAAAAAAAAAAAAATAGAATAAAAAATCACAAATGGATATTCGAATGGAACTAAGACATATTCATATGCTTAAATAATCATATTTATATGCTATCTTCCTATTTATTTATGCTTAATAACTTGTATATGAAAATTACAAAAAAATAGAATAAAAAAACATAGACGAATATTCGAATGAAACTAATACCTATTCATATACTTAAATAATCATATTTATATGCTATCTTCCTATTTATTTATGCTTAAATAACTTGTATATGAAAATTACAAAAAAAATATACAATAAAAAAACAGACATATTTTTATGCTTAAATAATCATAATTCTATGCTTAAATAATCATATTTATATGCTATCTTCTTATTTATTTATGCTTAATAACTTGTATATGAAAATTACAAAAAACAGAATAAAAAACATAGATGAATATTTGAATAGAACTAAGACATATTCCTATGCTTAAATAATCATGCTTATATGCTTTCTTTCTATTCATTTATGCTTAATAACCTGTATATGAAAATTTAAAAAATAAATAAATAAATAAATAAAAACAGAATAAAAAACCATAGATGAAAATGTCAGAATAGAAGAAGAAGAAGAAGAAGAAGAAGAAGAAGAAGAATTAAGAAGAAGAAGATTACGGCAGACTAAAGTATGAGAGAAAATTAAATGCGTAGTAAATCCCTTGAAATGGAACAAATAAATGAAGATTAAATTAATAACCTTTTCCTAAACAAAATATGTCTTTTTAATTAATTTTCATGAATAAATCCTAACCACTAATTAATTGAAATGGAGGGTCTAGATTAGTTCTTAGTTCCCACTAACTAATATGGTTAGCATATGAACCAATCCCTATATATATATATATATATATATATATATATATATATATATATATATATATATATATATATAATAGATCATATGAGAACCTTTCATTTCGTGAGAACTAGGAACCAATCTCTACCATTAGATATATTAGATTAATGGTTAAGATTTATCATTATTTTCGGCAGTTTTCATTTATAGAGGGGCACTAATGTAATCTTAATTACACCCTCCTTAAATTGTGGGATTACTATACTAAATTCGTAGTTACACATTTAATTATTCTCTCTTCTCTCTAATATAATTAAATTATCTCCCTAATATCAATTTATTGTATTTTTAATATCGTTTGTTTTTCACTATATTTTTCCATGATATCAAATATATGTATTTTTTTCCTTTTGGCTTATCATTAATTTTGTCAGTTTGACGAGAAATTGGGTAATCTAAAAAAGCATGCGAAAAACTTAAACTAAGCATTCAAAAAAATATATATATATATATATAAGCTATATATTTTATTTGTGAATTAAAAAATAAATAATAAATTAATTGAGCATTAATTTTTTTTAAACATCCTATAAATTTCGTATGTATTTCAATTAAACTAATAAAAAATCATGAAAGGTATTAAGAATTCAAATCATATCAACTAAGCTATACATTATAGTAACTCTTGAATTGAATTAGAAACTATCAGCAATGTTACCTATAAATATGACAGGAAAAAAACAGATTAGTGTTGTTTTGATCATATAGCATGAAAATTATTCAATTAAAAGTTACATTGAGTTTATTTGCTTATGAAGCATATATTGGTTGTTAATTAAGCATGAGTCGAATCAGTGCTTGTAAGGTTATAGATAATACTTTCTTAATTGTTTTTAGCTTTTTATAATTTATTTGATGCTTAATTATGATTCAAATTTGTCTTACTATTTTTTAGGGTTTAGGGTTTAGGGTTTTGGGGTTTAGGGTTTAGGTTTAGGGTTATAGGACGATTTATGTTTTAGGGTTTATGATTTAGTTTTAGGTTTTAGGGTTCATGGTTTTAGGTTATAAGGTTATGGAGTGTAGGGTTTAGGTTATAGGGTTTAGGGTTACAAAAATTGCTTATAAAAATATTTTTTGATGCTTATTACTCATAGCAATGTTATATGTAAAAATGATCAGTGTTGTTTTGATTATATAGAATGACAGTTATTCGATAAAAAGTCACATTAAGTTTCTTTGCATATGAAGTGTATACTTATTGTTAATTAAGCATGAGTCGTATCAGTTCTTGTAAGGTTGTAGATAATGTTTTCTAATTGTCTTTAGCATATTATAATTTATTTGATGCTTGATTTTTATGTACATTTGTCTTACAATTTTTTTAGGGTTATGGAGTTTAGGGTTGTGGGGATTAGGGTTAGGTTTTAGGGTTTTAGGGTGTAGGGTTTAGGGTAAT
This sequence comes from Thymus mandschuricus, assembly GCA_029379335.1. Classification (NCBI taxonomy): domain Eukaryota; kingdom Viridiplantae; phylum Streptophyta; class Magnoliopsida; order Lamiales; family Lamiaceae; genus Thymus; species Thymus mandschuricus. The sequence continues at coordinate 14,984,431 of CM057075.1, read as the reverse complement.
AGGACGATTTATGTTTTGGGGTTTAGGGTTTAGGGTTTTAGGGTGTAGGGATATGGAATTAATTGTTAACAAAAATATTTTTTATGCTTATTACCCATAGTAGCAATGTTATATGAAAAATGATCAACATTGTTTTTTATTATATAGAATGACAATTATTCGATAAAAGTCACATTAAGTTTATTTGTATATGAAGCTGTTCTTATTGTTAATTAATCATGAGTCATATCAGTGCTTGTAAGGTTGGTTATAGGATAATATTTTCTTAATTGTTTTTAGCTTTATAATTTATTTGATGCTTAATTATGATTTATTTGATGCTTAATATTAACATGTTGATCTTTCGAGTGTCGATTAATATATAATTTTTTTAGTAAACTATAATGACTATTTAAGCATCAAGTACACTTTTCCATATAAACAACAGACTCATCATATTTACACGTATTTCTTTTGAGTGTCGTTTAGTAACTAATTAAACATCATATTAAATAGAATGTTTAAGCATCATATCATAATTATTTAAACACGGAAATAAACTAACCATATGATTGAACCCTACCCGGAAAAATTAAACCCTATGGTTTAGTTAACCCCTATAAGGTTTAATTTTTTCCTCTAGGATTTAGTATTTATGATTGAGTTTAGTTTGTTATCTTTGTATGCTTAATTTGATTAACTTGTATGCTTGGGAAAATTTCACATTTATTCTTTTTTATTTACAATTTTTTTTTTTGGTGACAATTTATATATGGAGTATGAAATTATGCTTTTTATGAATATTGAAATGCTTAAATATTTACTTTTCCATTAAAATCTAAATAAAAAAAATAAAACAACTGTAAATTAGCAACTCTACAACAATTGCTAAAGAGCTACAAATATATAACAAAATAAATATAAAAGCATCTCCCCAACTGATAAAATGCTTATTTAGCTATTTAGCTATATATTTATCAATTACTTATTTTACACATTTAAAATGCTTATTTAGCTTTTGTTTGATGCTTTTATTAACTGTTTCTCTATGCTTTTATTATATCTTTAAATTGCATATTTAATTTTCCCTTATTGCTTAAGGTTTATTAATTAATACATTTTTCACAATCCCTGTGATATTTACAATTACATACAAATGGTAAATATCAAATTAAAATATAAGCAATAATTAAAAAGAAATAAGTATTTCCCTTTGTACTGAAATTATGCTGAAATTTCAAAAACAATACAAAATAAATCAACGCAATTCGTATGATAGATGATTAGAAGTAGGATTGGATAGTGTTAATATAATTTACAATATAAAACTGCAAAAATAGAGGAAATGGATTAAAATGCTTCTTTATGCTTTAATACGTGCTTACATATCACTTAATCCACGCCACTATGCATGCTTAAAATATGTAGTTGTCATTTGTGATTAAAAAAAAAAAAAAAACCGCATTAACTAAATTACAAAATAAATAAAATTTGCTACATTATAGTAGAAAATAGCACGTATATGAGCATCAAATTAATTTGTTTGATAAAATACTCCCTAAAACATTCCTAAATTAGTGGAACTACATTAATATATTATTGGTGGCGATAAATAAGGAAGCATAATCTTAATTGGTTTCTTCATGACTAAACTACCCTTTATAATTAGGAAAAATGTATTTAATCACTACAATATTAAATCTAGGAATTAATCGTGGCCATAGATTCGTCATAATCTAAGGGACTAGATTAGTTCCTAGTTCTCATGATCTAAGTGGTAATTGAACTTTATTAGTCCCTCCAATTTTCTTGGTAATTGAACTTTATTTTTTTATTTAATAAGGTTATTAGTTTTCTCTAATTAAATTAGACATTTTGTTATTTCACTATACAAACACTTAATGCATTTATTTCATGAAAACCTTCTTCTTCTTCTTCTTTTTTTTTTTTTTTTTAATATTATGAAAACCTTTTTTAATTCATTAAAATTTTAACATATAAATTGAAATTCAAGCTTCAATATAATTGATTTCCTACTTTATAATATTTTATTATTGATTTTATTTATTCCCTTGACTAATAAAATTCAATATGTTATTGTATACATTAATATTCTTTCTTTGCATGCTCATTTTTCTACAATTGATAAAGCATTGGTAAACTCAATTGATAATGTTATAAATTCTATAAAAAATCATGCATATATGAATGTTTATAATCTATAAAAATGAGACATGCAAACCAACTCATGCATATATGTATATAAAATGTACATAGGGCTACACAAGCATATTTTACTAGAGTGTACTACTCTCTGTTAAAAAAAAATAAAAAAGAAAAGTTTTTCATTGTGAAACAAAGTGAAATTATGAATAATTTAAATATTTTATAACTAACATTTTTCATGCACTATTATTTATCGATTAAATCACTGCATCGCGGGGGTACAATGCTAGTTTAAAAATAATACAGAAGACCCTGTATTAGACAGAGCATGTTAGTAATATCACTATTTCGTCAACACTAATAATACCACATACCCCTGTTGGGAATTGACCAACAACCCCTAATATTAAATTCATATAAGAACATTATCTTTGCACCCCTCATAAATTTTAGTGCAGGAACATACCAAACACAATATTAATACAATAATGCTATTTGGCCATAATGTGGCCGGCCACACAACGACAATTTTCATAGTATATGTAATTTTAAAATTAGTAAATAATAACTATAATTTATTACTTTTATATTTTAATTTAAAAAAATTTTTCCCCAAAAATTACATATTTTTCTAATTTTTTTTAGATAAAAAGGTAACAAATTCATTAAAATAGTTAAAATTATCAAATAATTAAAGGGTTAATTTTAAAAAATACTTAAAAAATAAGGAGTATCACTTTTTGAGTTTTTTATAATCTAAAAAAGTTTGGCATAAATATATAAATTATTTGATACTAAAAAAAATAAAAAAGGTTAAATTATGGCCTACCACATTATGGCCGAATAGCATCACTCATATTAATATTGAAATTATAACGTTTGATGATTAACAGTATTTTTAAAAATAACTTGTCATTAAAAAAGACAAATCTAACCCAATTTTGGCGGCAAAAAAAAAATTGTCATTTTCGTTTTGTTTTAATATAATACTAATAGATAATAGATTTATTTATTTATTTACCTAGTTGGTCGGATGATATCATCTGTGCCGAATTCTATGTACCATTCGTCTCAAATCCGAATTTCTAATTTTATTAAGTAAAAATAAAAATTGTTAATATAACAAATTTTAATATACATTTATGGGAAAAATTATTTTTTAATTGTAATATGCCCTAATTTTTTTTTTCAAGCATTATATAACCAATAAAAGTGGAATTAAATGCTAAAAATAATTATATACCCTAAATTTGATTTGTGAACCCTAAAATAATCATTAAATTAAAATAAATCACTATGAATTAAACATTTGAAAAAATGTACAATTTTCCTTTATCAATCAACTACTAGCGATATATCAATTCATATCGGAAATTTTGGGAAGTTTCTATTATATCGTTTTCGTATTTTATCTTTTATTATATCGATACACCCCGTCAATATAATAAAAGATGCGACATTATCTCAGTTTTTTTTTAATACTTGTTATATGCTAACTAAGTTGGTTCCTTTCGTCCCGTCTCGTCTCATCTCGTCTCATATTTTTTCACTACATTTCCTCTTGACCTAATTTTGGCTCTAATATTACGAAGTTCAAGCTAGATATGCGACATAAAGTATATGAACTTATGGTGCTAAAATTAAAGAGATACTATTATTATTGGACCGAGATATTTATTTTTGGGCCCGCAAAAGCGAGGCCCAAAAGCGGGATGGTCTAAACCCTAGTTCCTTTTCAGCGCTCACTCAAAACCCTATAAAACTTTCCTGTACGAACTCTCAATCAAAACTCTGCCATCGTCGTCTTCTCTTTCCGAAAAATCCAGTGAAAACAGTATGAGGTGGATTCGCTCGGCACTGATTTTGGGAAGATTTCTCTCCAATTCTTCATCCAAATCTTCCTCTTTTCTCACTCATTTTCGCTCATTTCTTGCAACCCCATTCCATTCCGATAATGTCGCTCTACCCTCAAGTGATGCCGTCGCTCGATTTCCGAGACTCCCTCTTCCCTCCGTGATTGATTCCAGCAGAAAGTGGAGATTTCTCTCGAATTATGACTCATTTCTCAGCGTTAGCCGCCAATTGAGATTCTTCTCAGCAAACCCTATATTCGATTTTGATTTTGGCGGTATACGTGGGGCAGACGGTGCCGTCGCTCGGTTTCAGGAAATGCTGAGGATGCGGCCGCGCCCCTCCGTTAACGATTTTACGAGATTGTTGAGCGTTGTGGTGAAGATGAAGGAATGCCCCACCGCCCTCGATATGCTCTTCGTCTTCACTATTGCGATCGACTGCTTCTGCAGATTGAGAAGTCGATTATGGGTTCGCGGTCCTAGGCATATTTTTCAAACGCGGCCACCAGCCTACTGTTGTGACCTTCAGCACTCTTATCTTACGATGGTTGACGGGCTTTGCAAAGCTGGGCACACTCAAGAGGCTCTCGAATTGCTCGTGTTACTGGAAAATGAAGAAAGATGCAAACCTAATGTCAAATCTTACAACTCAGTGATCCATGGTCTGTGCAAGGATCAAAAGGTTGACGAAGCTCTCCAACTCTTCTCTATCATGGCTGATAAGGGTATTTCACCAAATGTTGTGACATGTAATTCGATGATACGAGGTCTATGCAGCTCTAATAGATGGAATGAGGTCGATGACATGTTAAATGAGATGTGACTTGGAGAATATGAAGCAAGTAGGTGTTCAACTTGTCACATACAATGCTTTGATGCACGGATATTGCCCGCATCTACAGATGGACAAGTGGGTACTCTAGAATGGGACAAGTGGGTGAAGCCTCGCATCTCATTATCAAAGTTCGCATCTCATTATCAAAGTTCGTGCGGAAGGGTTAGAGCCAAATGTTGTTTCGTATAACACGATGCTACACGCCTTATTCCGTGAAGGCAGATTGGAAGAAGGATTGAATCTATTTGAAGAGATGGAAGTAGTTCCACATTTATCTCCTAATATAATAACTTACAGTATCCTGTTGGATGGCTTGTGTAATGCTAATCGGATTGATGAAGCATTCTCCGTGTTGCGCACGATGGAGGATAAAGGCATCCTTCCAAACATAGTGAGTTATAGCACCCTCATCCAGGGATTGTGCAACAACAATAGAATCGGACAAACAAAGATGCTTTTCAACAAGCTTCCTTCAATAGGTTTACAGCCCAACGTCGTGACGTACACTATCCTTATCGGTGCACTCTGTAATGAAGGGAAGACAAAGGAGGCTAAGGATTTGTTTATGCTAATGGTATACAGCGGTTGTTTGCCTGATACCGTGACATACAATGTTTTCATTCAAGGCCTCGTGGGAAGGAACAGGATGCAGGATGCACGATGCAAGTCTACTTTTGGAAGATATGAGGATGAGGGGATTCACACTCAATCACACTACTTCTTCGGCCGTGCTTCAACATCTGCGTGATGTTAAGAGAACGCTGACGCTTGTCCAATGATGTAAAAAATGCCGCGAGGATTTGAAATTCATGGCGAGGCACAGCATGCTTGAAGAGGATTATAGGTACATTTGCGTTTGAATTGAATCTGGTAGCATTATTGGATTTAAGGGTGTAATGGCCCGCAAATTCGATATCTATAAATCTAAGTTACGGTAATATGCTACGAGTAATACTCGTATTTATAGATATATTTATAAATATATATATCAAGATATTTAAGCTTGATTTAATATGTTATGATGAAAGGAAGATAGTCGGATTGATTATCGAGTAAGATAGCTCGTTATTAAACGAAGGCAATCTTAATTAATTACTAGTTGGGCCAAGCCCATAAAATTTTATGAATTGGGCTCAAGCCCATAAATATTAAGAATTGGGCCAACCCATAAACTTATAAATTGGGCCCAAGCCCATAAATTAATGAATTGGGCCGAGCCCAATTAGTAGTAGTATGTCGATTTATGAAACGGAAAACCGAAGGAATTGCGTAACGGAAAATACGTAAAGGATGTATACAAAAATACATGTACCATAAATGAACAAGTAATCAAATAATACATCGAACTATCACATAAGGAATGGATTAATACACATTCAATGTATTGTTAATGTACAATTAATGCAAAACTAGAGTAAGACAAGAAAAGAGGGCTGCTACTTGGCTGCAAATTCCACAACAGCTTCTTCTTCTTCTAGCCATCACCATCACCCCTTCCATAGCCTTTTGAAAAATGGTACCCTGCAAAACCATCCCCTAAAACAAGGGAAAGCCTGCATCATGAAGAAAAAGAAGGATAAAATTCAGGTTTCATACGTATTGCACAATTTTATCAGCCAAGAAGTAGTATAAATACCCAACATAGACCATATTTCAGTTTTCAATCTCTCACACAATTATCACTCAAAGAAGATAGGAGTTAAGAGAAGAAGACGAGGAACTAAGGAAGAGGAAGAGCAAAGCTAACAACCACAGCCCTTCTAACAACTAGTAAGCATATCATCACCATCTCTCAGATTAAACATCAATAGGAAGCAAGCATGCTAATTTTCAGATTTCATACACAAGCATGCTAATTTTCAGATTTCATACACAAGCATGCTAATTTTCAGATTTCATACATAAGCATGCTAAAAAAAAAAAATTGAACTCTTGATTTAATAATCAACCAAGCACGAGCTCCTAATGAACTATTAAGCTTAAGTATATTTCGACACACTCTATGAATCATAGATACAATAAAGCATGATTACTAAGTATTTAAAACAACGTTCATGCTCATATTTTAAGGAAATAAAACCTACTAGTCCTACTGCCTCAATCTCTATTAATTACCTCTAACTTCGATTGATTTAAATCATGGAATTTAAATTTAGAAACTATGAAATCAGACTTATCTACGCATAAAACGAAAGTCGAAGACATATATGCACATAAAAGTTACGAATCAAATATTAAGTATTAAAGGGAGGGAAGAGTCGAACCTCCGTCGAGGCCAAAGCCTCGACGGGAGAGGGGCAGTCTGTCGGGGCAGCAAAGGCGGCCCGAGTCGAGCTTCGACTGCATTTTTCTCCGGGAATAGCTGCTGTCCCAAAAACCCCCTGCACAAAAAAAAAATGTTAAACATTAATATATAAATATGTGTGTATGACGAGAGATAGGGTTAGACGAAGGGGGGGGAGAAAACGGGAGACTGCCGGAGTGCGGTCCTCGCCGCCGGCGAGGCTGTCACCGGCAGTACCGTCTTCAGAGTTCAGAGGGAGGTCTCCGGCGACGGTGGCGTCCGACTGGACAAATCCGAGAGGGAGAGGGGGAGGGAGAGGGAGAGGGAGATGGGAGATGGGGCGGATGAATTTGGGGGAAATGGGAGAAATGGGAGAAATGGTAATGATTTGGGTTTTATACATAGGGTTTAAAACGGGTCGGGTTCCGGGTCGGGTTCTGGGTCGGGTCCTGGGTCAGATTTTGGGGCTGGGTTTCGGGTTGGGCTTCTGGGTTGGGATCAGTTGGGCCGGGAATGGGCTCAGGTTGGGCCAATTAATTTACGGCCCAACTGTTTAAATTATTAAATATTTCGTATGTTAAATACCATAAAATTAGACGAGGAACGTTATAAATTACCGAGAAATATTTTGTTATTTAAAATAAAATAACTCGACTAATTCGAGCCAATTAACGAAGCTCGATAAACTTTCGAGCCTAAAATAGCCTAATTAATTCATGGAAATGAATTATATTATAATGTTGGATTTAATAATCCAATAATATATATAACTTCAAATAAATTATTATTCGAAGCTTATGAGGATAATTAACGGCTATCACTAGTCAAGGAGAATTATTAACTCCCATTGATAATCTTACGATATATTAACGGAACGATAGTCGAAACAAGAAATTAGAAATAAGAAATAAGGGATAGAATATTCCTTTATTAAGAATTTTTAAATTCTTTAAGAATAGAAATTCTTATAGCTTCGCTTTTAAATAGGTGGAAGTCGAACGGAAGGCGAACGACACGATTCTATTTGAATCCAGCTCTTTTTACGCTGCTTAAGGTGGGCTTTCTTTCAAAGAAAAATGAGAATTTATTTAATTAAGTTCTAGTTATTTTTAGCTTGTCATGCCATAAACATTTTTATTTTGTGTATGACACCTATCTGAATTGGCTTCGCCAATAAAGTTAATCGATTTCGGGTCCTTGTTAAGACTTGCTATCTTGCTCGGACTAGTGTACACAGGACCGTGAGTCATCTTCAGGGTTGGCCGGTCAGGTGTCGTGTGAGGTGGCCACCTCCTCGACACCACAGTTTCAGATATGGTAGATTACTAAAGAACTTAGTCAGCGCTGACACTTTTAGATCACAAGAACAGTTTTAGTGAACATAGGATCTTTATAGTAAAATCCCTATGTTTCACTTACTAATGGCATGTACAATTATATTGTATAGTTTTCGGCAATGTGTCCACTGAGTACTCTGTACTCAGCCCTGCATGTATTTCTAAATGTGCAGGTTGAGCCAGGTGGAGTGAAGTGACGAGCGGAGCCTTTGTCGTGCAAGATTGTAATAGATAGACTTTCGGTAATACATGTCTTCATACATGTATTCCAGTACTCTTTCCGCTGCGTACACTCTACGTAATAATTTCGTACTTTTAAGTACTTTTCAGTTATGTATTGACAAAGACAAGTAACCTTGTGTTCTTTTGGGCCTTGAGCCGAAACTTCGAAGTTATCGTAATGTGCTAGTATTCATATGTGTCAAGATCCGCATTTAATTCCTTACCCTTTTCTATTCCCCCTTCTTAATTCCCATCCCTAGTCACGGTACCCCGGTTTAGCTATCCTTAGCAAAATCCGGTCGTGACAGAGTGGTATCAGAGCACTCGTTGCTCTAAACCCGAGAGTCTTCTTTCAGAGTCTAGTTCAGTTTGAATCACTGGACTGTTTGAGTTAATCGACAAAGGCTCAGCACTTCACTACCCCTGCTCAACGAGGAAAAAGGTAAAGTTAAGTTATTATAGAAGAGTAAAATCTTTTCATAATCTAGAATGAACTATGATTGATTCATGATCACGTAGAAGTAAGAACATGCCTATTAAGAGAACATAGTTGCTCGAGCTAGTTATCTTTTCTTATAGAAAGGATTTGAATTTCGAAGGAATGAACTTCCTTCTGAATAATTAGAGACAAGGAGAAGACGTCAAGGAAGTGCACGAGTGCAAAAGTGATCAAGGAAGATAATGTCATCAACCAAATGACATGGGCTTAGCCTTTGACGACTTTTCAAGGCATTGAACGATGCAAGTCTCTAAATGACGATGGAAGATATCAAATGATTTGATTATCATAATATTGTGGCACAATAAAGGTAAAAACCACTACCAACTCATAGATGTACCACATCTTGGGTAAAAGAGAACCTATTATGTCGGTAACTAAGAAAAGAACAGTTAGAAAAGTTAAAAGAAGGTACAATAAAGTATAGTGGTGTAAAAACACTTGTTAGCTAATAGTTTATTAACATGAAGTATAATTGATTAGAGCTTATCTAATACCCTCATTTTATAGATGGCCAACTTCAAGGTTACCGCTAGGAAAAGGGTGCATGCGAGGGCCACACCAGAAGAGGTGATCCGGGCCTACCAAAGGTACAGGCCATGTTACGGGGACGACCTCGGAGAGTTCCTATCACACTACCGCCGCCATTGGAGTGAGGCTCACGCCCACGGTGTCACAGGGTACGATGGGATTATGAGGTTGATAGAGCTGCTGCCACCGAGTTGGCAGGGATGGGCCCGGGATATGTCAAGAGACTTCATCTTCCAGGCTGAGCCCCACTACGACCTAGTTGGTGACTTGCCCAGGTTCGTGGCTACTCTTGAGTATTACTTCGGAGTTTATGGACAGGCACCGACAGGACCCTATGTACGTCCCGGAGACTTTGCGGTAGTAGGACCATCTTCGGCCCCGGCTACACCCGCACCTCGGCACCCACCTCCTATGGTCCCCGCTCCAGTACCTGAGCAGGTTTCGCCACCCCATGCGGTCACTCTGAGCCGTCAGGGACGAGACAACTTGGAGGATGGACCTTCAGACCTCGAGAGGCGACCTCCCACGCCGTACAGGTACCCGGCGGACCCACCACTGCCGGACGAGGAAGGCTCTACTCGTAACTCCGCTGAGGACCTCCACATGAGACAGATTCGAGGGAAAGCCCTCATTATTGCAGAGCCTAAAGATGAAGGACTTCCCGAGCCAGAGCCGGAGCCCCTTTCCCAAGCTCCTTGCTCTAGGGAAACCAGGATGGCACTTATTCGTGCTAGGATTACTCGCCTTGCAGACCGGATGGATGAGTTTGTACGAGAGTCTCAGTTTTCTGACTCGTCTAGGGAGTCTTCTCCAGACCCAGAGGCTGCCTTGAGGAGGATGGATGAGTTTGACGACCTACAGGCCGAGTTCCGACACAAGATGGCGGAGTTTGAACAAGTGAATGAGCATGTGGACGAGCCGGTAGAAGAGCCTGAGGAAGATCCTGAGGAAGATCCCGAGGAGGATCCTGAGGAGGATCCAGTTATGTATCTCCAAGGTGTAGAATCTGAGGAGGAGGATCCTATGGAGGACCCGGATGAGGAAGAACAGAACGACCACGGTATGTTGGAGGAGTCTGAGGCAGAATCCGGATTGAGCTCTGAGTGATCCGACTTAGATAGTTAAGAATGTAGTATGATCTTTATGTACTAGCCAGTAACGGATCTTTAGATGACCGTCCTGGGTTTAAGTATTCAGTTTAGTAGTAGTTAGCCGTGGACACGATCTTTATGAGACAAGTCACGAGACTATGATATTATGTTTATGTAGTTATTTTGAAAATGGTTACCCCTAGTGGTGAACATCGTAGATAAGGTACTATTAATGTATGGAAGCCCTCTCTGAGGCAATTTTCACTATATATATACATATATGTGAGTGTTATTAGTATGTTTTAGAATATATCTTTAAACGAGAGTCATATCACTACAACGGTAGCCTATGATATACTAAGAATCGAATTTTAAAGAACCTATGTGGGTTATGATTGTAAGAATGAGGCCACTAAATTAGAGATTACGCATTAAGCTAATAAGTTCTTCATCCTTGTAGAAATATGGCACCAAAGAGACAGGGTGTGTTCCCGAGAGGGCGTGGTAGACCACCAAAGAATCTCAGAAGGGAACCAACTCCTGAGGAAGAGGAACAACAGAATGAGAGTGAAAACTCTGAGAGTGAACAACAAGAGGAATCTGAGGAAATATCTGAACAAGAAAGGGAAGCCACACCACCTCCACCTCCACCTCCTCCACCTCCACCGCATGAGCGGAGGATCGAGGAAATGTTCTTAAAACAGAACCCACCCGTGTTTAATGGAACCGGAGATCCAGCTGAAGCAGAAATTTGGGTGCGAGCTATGGAGCGCATCTTTAAGTTTCTTAGGTGCACTGATAACGAACGACTAACCTGTGTAGCATTCCAACTATCTGGACCTGCTGATTTCTGGTGGGAGGCAAGACAGAAATCCATGACGGCCCACCAACTGAGGAATTTAACTTGGGAACAGTTTAAGGCAGGGATTTACGATAAGTATATCCCCAAGAGCTACAGAAAGAAAAAGGAGAATGAGTTCTACCATCTAAAGCAGGGGAAGATGACTGTGACGGAGTACGACAGGATGTTCTGCGAGCTATCGCGATTTGCTCCCGAGCAAGTGGATACCGAGGAGAAAATGGCAGAAAAATTTTGTGCCGGTCTGAGGCATGAAATCAGGATGACACTTGCAAGTCACGGGGGACTATCGTATTCTGAGTCGCTTAGCAGAGCATTAGATGTGGAGGCAGCTATGCCCAGGGACAAACTGATCGTGACACCAGGGTCAGCTCAGTCTCAATCGCAGCAGGACAAAGGCAAACGTAAGTGGGAGGACAATTCTGGCAAGCAGGTTGAGAGGAAACCGTGGAAAGGGAACCCCACTCAAGAATATGGGAAACAAACTGCTCCTGGGCAGACGGGAGGATACAAGCCCAAGTTTCCCACGTGCTCCAAGTGTGGAAAGATGCATGGCGGATTGTGTAGGGCAGGAAGCGACAGCTGTTACATCTGTGGGCAGAAGGGACACTATGCTAGGGAGTGCCCCACCAGGCAAAGAGGAACAGGAATGGGCCCCAATCAACCGAACCAGAACCAACAACTGAGGGCAATCCAGGCCCAGACCAAGCCAGGGCAATTCCAGCTACCCCCACCACCGCCCCCACTGCCACCACAACAACAACTGTTTCAGCAGTATAAGCAGCAGCAGCAGCCTCAGCAGAATGCAAGAGCCTACGCGCTAAAGCAGAAGCAGCCCGAGAAAAACCAGGGAAATTTGGCAGGTATGGGCCAACTTCTGAATACCCCTGTTATAATTTTGTTCGATACGGGTGCTTCGCATTCTTTCATCGCCAAAGCATGTGTAGATAAATTAAGGCTTAGAACAGAACAGATAACTGCGATTATGAAGGTCATTTCACCGATAGGAGGGACTGTTACTCTCACACATCGTTGCTCTAACCTAGTATTGAACATAGGTCCACTTGAACTTATAGCAAATGATCTTAGTGTTATGGCCATGGAGGACGTAGATATAATTTTAGGAATGGATTGGCTAGCTGAAAACTACGCCACGATCCTTTGCAACGAAAGGCAAATTGCGTTCCGACCACCAGGGAAGGAGCCGACGATATTTCATGGAATATCCATGGGAAAGCGCAAGGCCATCATTTCAGCTCTGCAGGCCACAACCATGCTAAAGAAGGGTTGTCCAGCTTACTTGGTCTACTTGAATGAGGAACCGAAGGGAGAAAGAAATATGAGAGACGTGGCCATAGTACGAGAATTTCCTGATATCTTTCCAGACGTACTACCAGGACTACCACCGGATAGGAAGATAGAATTCACCATCGATTTAGAACCTGGATCAGCTCCGGTATCTAAAGCACCATATAGAATGGCCCCGAAGGAGTTAGAAGAACTCAAGGTGCAACTTCAAGAACTATTAGACTTAGGTTTCATCCGGCCTAGTGTATCACCTTGGGGAGCTCCCGTGCTCTTTGTGAAGAAGAAGGATGGTTCGATGAGAATGTGTATCGATTATAGAGAACTGAACAAACTGACCCTCAAAAACAAATATCCCCTACCGAGGATAGATGATTTGTTTGATCAACTCAGGGGAGCAAGTGTATTCTCTAAAATAGATCTGAGATCGGGATACCATCAGTTGAAGGTACGGCCAGAGGACATACCTAAGACAGCTTTTCGAACCCGCTATGGTCACTACGAGTTTGTAGTTGTACCATTTGGATTAACCAACGCACCAGCAGTATTCATGGATCTCATGAACCGTGTTTTCCACCCTTACTTGGACAAATTTGTTCTAGTCTTTATAGATGACGTCCTCATCTACTCAAGGAATAGGGAGGAACACGAAGAACACTTGAGAAAAGTGTTAGGAACTCTAAGGATAGAGAAGCTTTACGCTAAGTTCAGCAAGTGCGAATTTTGGCTTAGCGAAGTCGCATTTCTGGGACACATCGTGTCTTCGGAAGGGATTAAGGTGGACCCCGCGAAAGTGGAGGCCGTACAAAATTGGAAGTCACCCACTACCCCAAACGAAATTCGTAGTTTCCTAGGGCTAGCTGGGTACTATAGGAGATTCATTGAGGGATTCTCCAAGATAGCAAGGCCAATGACTCAACTCTTGAGAAAAGGGATCAAGTTTACATGGACCCCGGAGTGTGAGTCGAACTTCCAGTTGTTGAAGGAGAAATTGACCACCGCACCAATTTTGGCCGTCCCAGCGTCGGAGAAAGAATACGTGATTTACACCGATGCCTCAAAGAACGGGCTTGGTTGCGTGTTGATGCAAGAGGGAAAGGTGATAGCGTATGCATCACGACAACTTCGACCCCACGAGCTCAATTATCCCACCCATGACCTGGAATTGGCAGCCGTCGTGCACGCCCTGAAAATTTGGAGACATCACCTCTACGGAGTTCGATGTGAAATCTTCACGGACCACAAAAGTCTCAAATACTTCTTCGAGCAGAGAGACCTAAATATGCGCCAGAGAAGGTGGCTCGAACTAGTAAAAGATTACGATTGTGGTATCAATTATCACCCAGGCAAAGCCAACGTAGTGGCAGATGCCCTGAGTCGCAAGACGCGCCCGAAACTGGCAACCCTACTCACGAGTGAGTCGACTCTTGTTAAGGAATTCCAAAGACTTAACCTGGAGGTAATATCCCCACCAGAGACAGTCGAGGGAATTATCGTTACCTTGACAGTGATGCCAGATTTGAGAAACAGAATTTTGGAAGCACAGAGGAAGGATGAGGCTATGGAGAAAGTACGCTTAAGGATAAGGACAAGTGATGGAGGAGGATATCGTGAGGAAGCTGACAATGCTATCACGAAGGAAGGAAGGTTGTGCATACTGATTGGTGTTTATTTGTTAGGTTTTTCGTTGCATTTTCGTGTTAGTTTTCATTATGTTTTTGTGTCTTTTAGTGTGTCTTTTGGCTATGATTGTTGGTTTGGAGTTTTGGGTATCATAGGAGCAAAAGGGGAGAAATGGGAAGAAAACGGGACGAAAAGTGCACGAAGAGAAGGCAAAGCCGTGAGATACCAGAACCTCATCTGGACGACCGTCCAGATTTCCTTCACAATCTGGACGATCGTCCAGAAATGTGCGAAGCAGTTATCTAGCAGCTCATCTGGACGACCGTCCAGATTTCACTCCACAATCTGGACGATCGTCCAAAAGTCGGCGACAGCTATTCTTTCCTTATTTATCTAGGTTTTACCTAGTATATATATATCATCCTTGTACACGAATTATAACAATCTTTTAGCATATTTTAGCTTTAGTTTTCAGATTCAAATACTTTAGTTTAGCTTTCTATTGTTCGGATCCGGATTCGTTCTTCGTTTATTGCAATTTAATTCAAGGCGTTTATTTAATTCAAGTTCTTCGTTCTTCGTCTCAATTTTCGTAAGTTCTTTTATTGCTTTCGTTTATTCGTTTTAATTGCTTGCTTTCGTTTTAGATTCGTTTTCTTAATTGCTCCATTTAAATTCCTTTGTTTAATTTCGTTCTTTCGATTTCTAGTTTTAAGTTTAGATTCGTTTTCCTTCGATTTCAATTCCTTCGTTTTTCAAAGTTTTCAAGTTAGATTAATTTGCTTTTAATTTCCAGATTTCAATTCATCATGTCTAGATTTATTTATGCTTCTTTCTTTGCTTTCGATTCCTTCGTTGCTTTCTTTATTGCTTTCTTTTCGATTCTTGCCTAGGTAGATTTAATTGCTTTCTAGTTTAATTCTTAGATTTATTTCTTGTTCTTAGATTAGTTATTTACTTGCTTTTATTTACTTGCTTTAATTTATTTTATTTGCCTAGGATTTAAAACAAAAACCCCAAAATATTCTTTACTTGCTTTCTTAGTTTTAGGTTTACTACATAATTAATTGCCCTGTTAAGTTTTCCTTGAGATTCGATACTTTGGTTTTACTTGCTAGTGCTACGATAGGATTTCGTTCTATTGCGAACACTTTTTAGTGAAACAAATTTTGGCGCCGTTGCCGGGGAAAACTTTAGGCTTTTGATTGTGTAGTATTTTTATTTGCTTTATTTTTATTTGTGTTTATTTCGATTTCTTATCTCTCCCACTCGGTGCGTTTAACCCTTTTGTTGAGTGTTGTTTATGCATGGTCGCCGAAGTCTTCAAAGTAATTTAGCGCCCTACGTCGACAACGTCCATCAAAGGAAAGCGATCTTAGCCGCGAAGGAGAAGGAGGAGATTGATTCTCAAGACTTTGGTTTAGTCTTGTTGTTTGCAGAGCCCGAAGCCATGGCAGCTAGAGTCATGGGCGATTTTGCTGGCCCCACATTCACAGCCACCACTTCGGCGATTGTCCTGACGGAAGCGGTCAGGAATCATGAGCTTAAACCTCACCACATGGCGTTGCTTCCTTCCCTACCACGGGCTGGCCAACGAGGATGCGTTGACGTTCATCCGAGAGTTTTGCACGGTGGTGCAAACTTTCCCACTCGCGGGACTCACGGAGGACACCTTGAAGATGAAGTGCTTCCCGTACACCCTCAAGGATCGAGCAAGGTCGTGGTATTTGGCGCTCCCGGCCAACTCTCTCGCCACATGGAATGCGGTGTGCGAGAAGTTCATGCTAAAGTACTATCCCAACCGCAAGACTCAAGAGGTGCGGTCAAAGATTATGAATTTCTCCCAACACAACGATGAGCCATTTCACGAAGCATGGGAGAGGTTCCAAGAGCTGCTCCAACAATGCCCTCATCATCAAATGGCACCGGAGTTGCTTTGGCAATATTTCTACGACGCCCTCAACCAAACTTGCCAATTCATGGTGGATAGTTCGGCCGGAGGCAACATAGCGGTCAAGACAGCTGATGAGTTGAAGGATATTTTCGAGACGCTTGCTGCGAGTTCTCAACAAAAATCAGTTAGATCGAGGAACG
This sequence comes from Thymus mandschuricus, assembly GCA_029379335.1. Lineage (NCBI taxonomy): Eukaryota > Viridiplantae > Streptophyta > Magnoliopsida > Lamiales > Lamiaceae > Thymus > Thymus mandschuricus. The sequence continues at coordinate 14,967,753 of CM057075.1, read as the reverse complement.
TGGAGGCGAGTGCAATTTCGATGAGCCCCGACTTGAAGAAGCAAATTGCCGACATGTATAGGGATCTCGAGAATTTGAAGGTTAAGCAAAATGCACCGGCCCCGAAGGAGGAAGAGAGGAAGCCCGATCAATGCGAGATTTGTGGAGAGCTTGGACACATCAAGGAGGTGTGCCACAACATGGGGGAGTTTCAATACGAAGGAGGAGCCGAGGTTTACGCCGCTCAAGGATACCCACCTCAAGTACCACCTCAAGGATACCAAGGGGGATATAATGGACGCTACCAAAATCCGAGGCCGACACAAGGGCAAGGTAACCCCCCTACCTATCCAAATAGGCGTCCTCCACCATATAATAACCCCTATCCTCCTCCACCAAATCCCTACTACCCTCAACCTCCACCATATTATCCACCCCCTCAATACCCTCCAAATCCATATTACCCACCACCTCCATATTACCCTCCTCAATCTAATCCTACACCACCACCACCATACCCGAACTCTCGTCCTCAAGGCCCTCCACAAAAGCCCCCCGCCGATGAGGATCGTTTCCATGCACTTGATGCAAACATAAAGCGGCTCGAGACGGCCATTGGCCAAATTTCGGGATCTATGCACTTAATGCAACAACCGGGGCGGATTCCGAGCCAAGGGATCCAACCACAACAAGCTAACGAGGTGCAATATCCCCCATATGTTCCTCCTTTTCCACCGCATCAAGCCCAAGCCGTCTCGGTGTTGCGGAGCGGGAGGCACGTGGACAATGGAGTGTCAATGCCACCTCAAGGAAGCATGGGAAATAGATGGGGCCCAAGTCCCCGTTGGAATGGACCGAAGACGCCGGCAGCACCTCCACATCAACACGCCCGTCCAGCAGCTAATCTGGACGGTCGGCCAAAACGCAGGCGCCAGAGCCCCGTCCAGTACCTGATCTGGCCGGTCGTCCAGATTCTGGACGCTCGTCCAGATTGCCCAACTCGCCCAACCCAGCAGCTAATCTGGACGATCGGCCAAGTCACCCCGACTCTTCTGGCCGATCGTCCAAATCAGGTGAGCAGCGTACGGAGTCCGACGAGCCCGAGAAGGAAGCCCCGCCTCTACACAAGACTTCCAACCCTTACGTTCCTCCCATTCCTTATCCAATTCGTGTGAAGAACAAGAAGCGTGATCAACAATTCGCCGATCTTTACAAGCTTCTTTCAAAGGTGGACGTGAACTTGCCTCTCCTTGATGTTATTCGCAACGTGCCACCGTTCGTGAGGTTCGTGAAGGAGTTGACATCGAGGAAGAAGCCGTTCGATGAGATGGAGACGATTGCGGTATCGGAGGTGGCGACATCAATTATGCAACACCCTCTTCCACCTAAGCAACGAGATCCAGGTTCTTTCGTTATCACTATCTCTTTAGGTAATGGTAAGGAAGCATGTGGTATGCTAGATTTAGGTGCCGGTATTAATCTTATGCCTTATTCTATCTTTAAGCAATTAGAGTTAGGAGAACTTAAACCCACTCGCATGAGCCTTCAATTGGCGGATAGGTCTATTAGGTACCCTAGAGGTATTATTGAGGATATTCTTGTTCGCGTAGGGGGTTTGATTGTTCCCGTTGATTTTGTGGTTTTAGAGATAGGTGAGGTACAAGAGAATGGTATTGAGCACACACTTTTGCTAGGTCGTCCTTTCATGGCTACAACTAATACTTTGATTGATGTGAAGAGTGGTGTGATTAAGATGTCAGTTTTAGGAGAGGATGTTTCGTTTTCTGTGCATAAGAGTCGGCCTATGTCATCGGTTAATTTAATTGATAATTGTTCTTTCATCGATAAGGTTGATGCCTTGGCCGAGTGCTCTTTTGTGCAGGATTTTGACACCGAGGAGGTGTGTTGGGGATCCGGAGATCAAATGGAATGGGAGCGAATGGAGAGGGATATTGGAATCAAGCTACCGTTTCCACCTCAAGACCCCGAGCCCGGCTCGAAGATTCCGGAGCCTTTGGAGTTGAAAGAGCTGCCTTCGCATTTGAAATATATATTTTTAGAGGGAGGCAATCAAAAACCCGTAATCATCTCTTCTTCTTTGTCTCTTGCAGAGGAAGGAGCTTTGGTGGGCATACTCAAGGAGAACAAGCTCGCTTTTGGATGGAGCTTGGCGGATATCCGAGGAATTAGCCCGGCCACGTGCATGCATCGCATCAATCTCGAAGAAGGCGCCCGCCCCAAACGAGATGGACAAAGGAGGCTCAACCCAATGCTCATGGAGGTCGTGCGCAAGGAAATCTACAAGCTATTGGCGGAGGGTATTATCTATGCCATCGCCGATAGTGAGTGGGTTAGCCCGGTGCACGTCGTTCCAAGGAAGGGAGGAATCACGGTGTCAAAGAACGAGAAGGACGAGTTGGTCGCCTCGCGCCCGGTTACCGGTTGGAGGATGTGCATCGATTATCGGAAGCTTAATGCTTCCACCAAAAAGGACCACTTTCCTCTCCCTTTTATTGATCAAATGCTTGATAAGTTAGCCGGGCAAGAGTTTTATTGTTTTCTAGATGGCTTGTCAGGTTACTACCAAATTGCGATAGCTCCGGAGGATCAAGCAAAGACGGCCTTCACAAGCCCTTTCGGGACCTACGCTTATAGGAGGATGCCATTTGGTCTCTGCAACGCACCGGGTACGTTCCAAAGATGCATGATGTCTATTTTTTCGGAATTTATCGGTGATTTTGTAGAGATTTTTATGGATGATTTTTCTGTTTTCGGGTCGTCTTTCCATGATTGCTTGTTGAAAATAGAGAGAGTCCTTAAGAGATGCATTGAGAGTGGTCTTACTTTGAGTTGGGAAAAGAGTCATTTTATGGTTAGAAGTGGAATTGTTCTAGGCCATGTAGTTTCGAGTAAGGGCATAGAGGTCGACAAAGCGAAAGTGGAGGTGATTGAAAAATTGCCACCACCTAGTGATGTCAAAGGTATTAGGAGTTTCCTTGGTCATGCGGGCTTTTATAGACGATTCATTAAGGATTTTTCTAAAATTAGCCAACCTCTTTGTCGTTTGCTTGCTCAAGATGTGCCTTTCCACTTTGATGAGTCTTGTATGAATGCTTTTCTCACTTTAAAAGAAAAACTCATCTCTGCTCCCGTTGTAGTCGGTCCCGATTGGTCATTACCTTTTGAGATTATGTGTGATGCGTCTAATAATGCCGTAGGGGCTGTTTTGGGTCAAAGAGTCGATAAGATGCTTCGTGTGATTTACTATGCTAGTTTAACTCTTAATCCGGCTCAAGTGAATTACACCACCACCGAACAAGAGATGCTTGCCGTTGTTTTTGCCTTAGATAAATTTAGATCTTACATCATAGGGTCTAAGGTGATTATTTATAGTGATCATGGTGCTCTTAAACATCTTTTGACTAAAGCCCAAGCGAAACCTAGGTTGATTAGATGGGTCTTATTATTGCAAGAATTTGATATTGAGATTCGTGATAGGAAAGGTAGTGATAATCTTGTGGCCGACCATCTCTCTCGTCTCGATTCACCTCCCCCTTATGCTTCTCTTGATGATATTTGTGATTCCTTTCCCTTTGAGAATGTTAATGAAGTGAGTGCTACTCCTTGGTTTGCCGATATTGCTAATTACTTGGCCGATAAGGACACTAAACCCGTCCTTAACGCTCAAGAAGAGAAAAGGTTTCTTCGTTTTTGTAGGCAATACTATTGGGAGGATCCTCACTTGTTCAAGCTTGGGAAGGATGAGGTGATTCGAAGGTGCGTTCCCGACCACGAGCAAACCGAGGTGCTGCGACATTGTCACGAGGAGCCGAGTGGAGGACATTTTGGAGGCCAAAAGACTGCTCATAAGGTGCTACAAAGTGGATTATATTGGCCTACCTTGTTGAAGGATGCTCAAGCCTTCTACCTTGCATGCGATCGTTGCCAACGCACAGGTTCTATAGGTCGCCGTAATGAGATGCCCCTTAATCCTATTTTAGTGGTTGAGATTTTTGATGTGTGGGGCATCGACTTTATGGGACCTTTTCCTAAATCCCATGGTTTCGAATACATTTTACTTGCCGTCGATTACGTGTCTAAGTGGGTAGAAGCAATACCCACGAAGACATGTGATTCTCACGTTGTCTTGAAGTTTGTGCAGGAAAATATCTTGTGTAGGTTTGGTTTCCCTCGTGTGATCATTAGTGATGGGGGAAAACATTTTTGCAACAAGTTGTTCGCCAAGCTCATGAAGAAGAATGCCATCACTCACAAGGTGGCGACTCCTTATCATCCACAAACCTCGGGACAAGCGGAGACGAGCAATCGACAAATCAAGGGAATTTTAGAGAAGACGGTCAAGCCATCGAGGAAGGATTGGGCCGATAAGTTGAACGACGCTCTTTGGGCATATCGCACGGCTTACAAAGGCGTGCTTGGGATGAGTCCCTATAGGCTCGTCTATGGTAAGTCGTGTCATTTGCCCGTTGAGATAGAGTTCAAGGCGTATTGGGCCCTCAAGCGCATCAATTTCGACCTCGACGATGCTCATGATCGGAGGATTTTGCAAATGGAGGAGCTCGACGAGCTAAGGAACGAAGCCTACGACAATGCCAAGATTTACAAGGACAAGGTGAAACGTCTACATGATAGACGCATAGCTTTCAAGGAGTTCAAACCCGGAATGAAGGTACTTCTCTTTCACTCTCGTCTTCGTTTATTTCCGGGTAAGCTTAAGTCTAGGTGGGGAGGTCCATACACGGTGGTGCAAGTTTTTCCCCATGGTGCGGTAGAAATCAAGAACGAGGATTCGGGATACATCTTCTCGGTCAACGGACAACGATTGAAGCCGTACATCGAAGGGTCGACATTGCCTCAAACGGTGGAGACGATTCTCATATCCGACCCCCCACTCTCCTCTTGAGTTTTTGGTACGTCAAGCTAATGACGATAAACGAGCGCTTGGTGGGAGGCAACCCACGTACAAAAAATATAAAAATTTTAGATTTAGTATTTTTCATTGTATTTCTTATTAATATTTGATTTTTCGTGTTAGTTCGAGTGTCTTTTTGCAGGAATAGGCGTCGACTATCAGCAGCTGATCTGGACGATCGGCCAGATTCCTTAAGGATTCTGGACGACCGTCCAGAACTGAGCGAACCAGAATTTGGCAGTAGCTAATCTGGACGACCGGCCAGATTCTTTACGAATCTGGACGATCGTCCAGAATTTCGTGGGCCCCACTCCTTTGCCAAGTCAAACTCGTTTTCAGCCCATTATTTTTTTTAACCTATCTCTTCTCCTTCACCTCTCTTCTCTCTTCTCTTATTTTCCCCACAGCTCACACACCAGCCTACCTCCTGCCGCCGTCCAGAAACCAACACCACCGCCGCTGCACCTTAGCCGCCGTCTGCCCCGCCGCCGTCAGCACACCGCCGGCAGCACATCACCGTTCAGCACACCGCCGGCAGCACATCACCGTTCACCCATCGCCGCCAGCTGAGCCACCGCCGTTCACCCATCGCCGCCAGCTCGCCGACGTCGTTCCAGCCACCTTCAGCCACCACCGCGCTGCCGTCGCTCAGAATCACCGCGCTCGGCCAGAATCTCCGCGTCCGGCCAAAATTCTGGACGACCGTCCAGAATTCCAGCTGAATCTGGACGACCGTCCAGATAGGAGACTGCCCCGTTTTTCACTTTCGTGGTTCCTGCTCCGTTCGTGTGCCATCCTTCCTCAAACCACTTCACATCATCACCATGAATCGTACTCCCTACATTGTGAGTCTCGATCGCCACTCACCGGGTGACAACGAGCAACAGTACGGGCGTCGTGAACGGGTTCCTTTCGAAACCGATAGGTACGCGACTACTAATCTCTACCTTCGTTTGAAAAATCTTGATATACGCCCTCCTAGGCATTACGATATGGATTTTTTGAGGCGTTTGCCTATTTTTCCGACTATTCGCGAGTATGCTCTTCGACTAGGATTAATGCGATGTATGTCTAGACAATGGGAGGCGCATGATAGTTTGTGTCTAGAGATGTGTAGTAGTTTTCGTTTATCTAGACGTGGTGATGAGGTTGTGATGGAATGCACCTTTCGGGGTATCTTGTGTGAAGTTTCTAAGGAAACGATGAAATCAGTATTTGGTTTTCGTGCTAATCCTAATATCTCTGATTGTGTGCCTGCTGATTTTAATGTTAATGAGGCTTGGATGGAATTGACGGGTGTTAATAATTTTAGAACTTCGGGTGTGTCTAGTTCCTTTTTACGCGATGATGCTTTGATTATACTCCATCGCTTCATATCTAACATGGTCTCCGGTAAAAAGGAGGCCAGTAAGGTAACGGGCATGGAGGTCTATTTGCTTTGGTGTGCTAGGTACAATCGGAAGGTGTGTTTGGCTCCATTCATATGGACGCAGCTCTCCCACGTGCAGTCGAAGAACGGCGCCCATCCCACTCTTGGATACATCGCGACGGCCCTTGCTCGTCACTTTGGCGTAGATATTTCGGAGGCCGGAGGGTTGGTGCAAAGTGTGGAAATGTCATCCACGGAGTTGATCAATGCTCGCTTGATGAGGAGTCCAACCGAGTTCACTCGAGTTGAGGACCGAGCCTCCGTTCGTGCTTACTTTTCTGACGCGCGTCGTATTCGAAGAGCCGGGCAAGTTGCCGAGCACCAAGAGGAGGAAGACGCTGAGGAAGAAGACGAGGGAGAAGAAGAGGAAGAAGAGGTGGAAGTGGAAAACGAGGACGATGGGAATGGAGACGAGGAGGAGCAGCAGCATGTTCCGGACGATGATGAGCGCATTATTCACTACTACACTCGAAGAGATCGCGTCCGAGCTCGCCAGGCCATGGAGGCCGAGATTCCTCCATATTGGGCTGATTTTCAACAAGGGATGTTTGCTCGTTTCGATTCCATGTCCACCCAAATGACGGGTTTGTCTAACCAAATGGCGGGTTTGTCTACACACGTGTCTGGCTTGGATAGGAGGGTGTCGAACATCGAGGGCCATTTGATGAGGTACACCGACTTCTCCATTGGCTCCACCTCTGCTCCACCACACCCGAATGATCCCCGTTATTGGTCTCCCCACGATCCACGTTGGCAAGAACCACGGTTTGGAGGTCCATTCAATTGCTCATAGCCATGTTTGTGTCTTTTATTTTTGTTTGAGTCTTTTATTGTTTTCTTTTGTTCTATTTTACGCTTTGGTATTTGTGTTTTGTGTTTGTTTTGTAGGTGATGCTTGGAGTCTCTCGAGATTTTGAGTATTCGTGTTGTTTGTCTTCATGCGATAAGTTTTTCTATCCCTTTCCTTTTTATTTTCTCGCAATGGGGACATTGCTTGATTTTAAGTGTGGGGGGGGGTCTTCGAACTTTTGGCATGAAGTTTTTATTTTTGTTGAGTCATTAGGAGTTAATTGAGTCGTTGAGTCAAATGAGCATGTGATGATAGTATTGTGGACTTGGCCAATGATAGAGAATTGTTGATTTTTGGGAAAACTCATGATCTTTATTATGCATGGAACCTTGGCGAAGCGACGCATTTTATTTGACGAATTTGATGTATGCTATGATGTCGGGAACTAGATAGTTTGAACCCGTGAGATTTGAGCTTTTTGTGCATATTTATGCCTATTCTTGATTGAGTGATCATGCTTGCTTCGTTGTTTCTAGAACTTGCCTTGTTTCTCCATCAAGACCTTAGTATATTTACGAACTAGGAAATGATCTTAGGCCATTCTTTCGTAGCCACATGATTCCTATACACTAACCTTGTTCATAATCCTTTGTTTACCCCTTTTGAGCCTTTATTAGCCGTTCTTTGTGAAACCGGATGATAGGAGGTTTGGATGATTATGGGTATCCTTAGTTGTAGTTGGTGATATGGAAGGAGAAAATTTGAAAATACTTGTTGTGGTGTAGAAGGAGAGAAAGAAAAGGAATTTGAGATGCTTGTTTAAGTGTAGTTAGCTATCCCTATAAGCTTAGAAAAAAAAAAGATAAAAAAAAATATAGAGCCTTTGTTCAAATTAGAAAGAACATGTATTAGTTGAGCTCTAGAAAAAAAAAAGAAAAGAAAAAGAAAAAAAAAATAAGCATAAGGGGATAGTTAGCTTTGATTTGTATAGTTTAGCATCTTTGAGTTTGTAATTGGTGTGTTGGAGGGTAGAAGATGGAGATTAAAATCCATACTTTGGTTGGAGTTGAAAAAGAGGTTGATGATTTAGAGCATTTTGAGTCACTTAGCCTATATATTCCCTACCTTAACCAATGTCCCTACATTACAAGCTTATATAAAGACCTTTTTGATCCTTGTTTGTAGATATTACATTAGGTGGAGATGTTGAGATTAAAGGCAAGCTTATGGTAAACATGTTGCATTGCATTGATGTTGAGTGAACCCTCTTGATGTGCATTATATTACATCTTTTCTTTGAGAGAGTTGAGTGTTCACTTTCATATAAAAAATTTCACATGTTTGGGAGTGTTCTTTGATGGATTAGCATACTTTGAATTAGTTGAGTAGATTGTGTTGATTGATGCTAAGGTTGTGTGCATAGTTTTGATCATGAACATGAGAGTTGTTTTTGAAAAGCTTTTAGGCCAATATAGTTCACGATACTTGAGTCTATTGTTTATTTTGTTTTGCTTGAGGACAAGCAAAGGTCTAAGTGTGGGGGAGTTTGATTGGTGTTTATTTGTTAGGTTTTTCGTTGCGTTTTCGTGTTAGTTTTCATTATGTTTTTGTGTCTTTTAGTGTGTCTTTTGGCTATGATTGTTGGTTTGGAGTTTTGGGTATCATAGGAGCAAAATGGGAGAAATGGGAAGAAAACGGGACGAAAAGTGCACGAAGAGAAGGCAAAGCCGTGAGATACCAGAACCTCATCTGGACGACCGTCCAGATTTCCTTCACAATCTGGACGATCGTCCAGAAATGTGCGAAGCAGTTATCCAGCAGCTCATCTGGACGACCGTCCAGATTTCACTCCACAATCTGGACGATCGTCCAAAAGTCGGCGACAGCTATTCTTTCCTTATTTATCTAGGTTTTTACCTAGTATATATATATCATCCTTGTACACGAATTATAACAATCTTTTAGCATATTTTAGCTTTAGTTTTCAGATTCAAATACTTTAGTTTAGCTTTCTATTGTTCGGATCCGGATTCGTTCTTCGTTTATTGCAATTTAATTCAAGGCGTTTATTTAATTCAAGTTCTTCGTTCTTCGTCTCAATTTTCGTAAGTTCTTTTATTGCTTTCGTTTATTCGTTTTAATTGCTTGCTTTCGTTTTAGATTCGTTTTCTTAATTGCTCCATTTAAATTCCTTTGTTTAATTTCGTTCTTTCGATTTCTAGTTTTAAGTTTAGATTCGTTTTCCTTCGATTTCAATTCCTTCGTTTTTCAAAGTTTTCAAGTTAGATTAATTTGCTTTTAATTTCCAGATTTCAATTCATCATGTCTAGATTTATTTATGCTTCTTTCTTTGCTTTCGATTCCTTCGTTGCTTTCTTTATTGCTTTCTTTTCGATTCTTGCCTAGGTAGATTTAATTGCTTTCTAGTTTAATTCTTAGATTTATTTCTTGTTCTTAGATTAGTTATTTACTTGCTTTTATTTACTTGCTTTAATTTATTTTATTTGCCTAGGATTTAAAATAAAAACCCCAAAATATTCTTTACTTGCTTTCTTAGTTTTAGGTTTACTACATAATTAATTGCCCTGTTAAGTTTTCCTTGAGATTCGATACTTTGGTTTTACTTGCTAGTGCTACGATAGGATTTCGTTCTATTGCGAACACTTTTTAGTGAAACACATACCAACCGGTGAAGAGCTCAGAAATGAGATATTGAGCGAGGCTCATGACACACCATACGCCGCCCACCCCGGAAGTACAAAGATGTACCAAGACCTGAAGAGGAAATTCTGGTGGGAAGGCATGAAAAGGGACTTAGCTTCTTTCGTTGAGAGATGTTTAGCTTGTCAACAAGTGAAGGCGTTGCACCAACGACCTTATGGAAAGTTACAACCATTAGAAATTCCACAATGGAAATGGGAGCACATCGCGATGGATTTCGTGACGAGTCTGCCTAAGTCGAAACGAGGAAACACGGCCATTTGGGTTATCATAGACCGACTCACCAAAAGTGCTCATTTCGTTCCCATTCGAATCACATATGGGTCTGAGAAGTTAGCTCAGTTGTACGTTCGTGAGATAGTACGTCTACACGGCGTGCCTATTTCAATTACCTCGGATCGAGACTCAAAGTTTACGTCCAGATTTTGGACCAGCTTGCATAAGGAATTAGGTACTAGGCTAAACTTCAGCACAGCATTTCATCCTCAAACAGACGGACAATCGGAAAGGACGATTCAAACTCTAGAGGACATGCTGAGGACCGTAGTACTCGACAGAGGCGGAAATTGGGAACCAGTATTGCCGTTAGTTGAGTTTGCATATAACAACAGCTATCAGGCAACGATAGACATGGCACCATACGAGGCTTTGTATGGGAGAAGTGTAGGTCACCACTTTACTGGGATGAGGTAGGTGAGAGGAAAGCTCTAGGGCCCGATGCGGTCGAGGAAATGATCGAGATTGTGAGACAGATCCGAGGAAGGATCAAAGAAGCCCAAGATAGACAGAAATCTTACGCGGATAATCGCAGGACTGAGATAAGTTTCGATGTAGGAGATAAAGTTTTCTTGAAGGTTTCACCTTCGAAAGGAATAACAAGATTTGGTGTTAAAGGAAAGCTGAAACCGCGTTTCATTGGACCGTACGAGATTCTGGAAAGAATAGGCCCAGTAGCATACAAATTAGCACTACCGCCAAGCTTAGGAAGCATACACAACGTATTCCACGTGTCACAACTTAGGAAGTACGTGTTTGATCCCAAACATGTGATCCATCAGGACGAAGTAACTTTAGACTCAGACTTGAGTTACGAGAACAAACCAGAAGCAATTTTGGACAGGAAGGTACAACAGCTTAGGAATAAGTCTATTACTTCAGTCAAGGTTCTGTGGAAGCATCACGGACAGGAAGAAGCGACATGGGAACTTGAGGATAAGATGAAAGAAAAATACCCAGAGCTTTTCAATTAGAGGTATGCAAATTTCGGGACGAAATTTTTTTTAAGGGAGGTAGGATGTAATGGCCCGCAAATTTGATATCTATAAATCTAAGTTACGGTAATATGCTACGAGTAATACTCGTATTTATAGATATATTTATAAATATATATATCAAGATATTTAAGCTTGATTTAATATGTTATGATGAAAGGAAGATAGTCGGATTGATTATCGAGTAAGATAGCTCGTTATTAAACGAAGGCAATCTTAATTAATTACTAGTTGGGCCAAGCCCATAAAATTTTATGAATTGGGCTCAAGCCCATAAATATTAAGAATTGGGCCAACCCATAAACTTATAAATTGGGCCCAAGCCCATAAACTTATAAATTAATATTTAGTAGTAGTATGTCGATTTATGAAACGGAAAACCGAAGGAATTGCGTAACGGAAAATACGTAAAGGATGTATACAAAAATACATGTACCATAAATGAACAAGTAATCAAATAATACATCGAACTATCACATAAGGAATGGATTAATACACATTCAATGTATTGTTAATGTACAATTAATGCAAAACTAGAGTAAGACAAGAAAAGAGGGCTGCTACTTGGCTGCAAATTCCACAGCAGCTTCTTCTTCTTCTAGCCATCACCATCACCCCTTCCATAGCCTTTTGAAAAATGGTACCCTGCAAAACCATCCCCTAAAACAAGGGAAAGCCTGCATCATGAAGAAAAAGAAGGATAAAATTCAGGTTTCATACGTATTGCACAATTTTATCAGCCAAGAAGTAGTATAAATACCCAACATAGACCATATTTCAGTTTTCAATCTCTCACACAATTATCACTCAAAGAAGATAGGAGTTAAGAGAAGAAGACGAGGAACTAAGGAAGAGGAAGAGCAAAGCTAACAACCACAGCCCTTCTAACAACTAGTAAGCATATCATCACCATCTCTCAGATTAAACATCAATAGGAAGCAAGCATGCTAATTTTCAGATTTCATACACAAGCATGCTAATTTTCAGATTTCATACACAAGCATGCTAATTTTCAGATTTCATACATAAGCATGCTAAAAAAAAAAAATTGAACTCTTGATTTAATAATCAACCAAGCACGAGCTCCTAATGAACTATTAAGCTTAAGTATATTTCGACACACTCTATGAATCATAGATACAATAAAGCATGATTACTAAGTATTTAAAACAACGTTCATGCTCATATTTTAAGGAAATAAAACCTACTAGTCCTACTGCCTCAATCTCTATTAATTACCTCTAACTTCAATTGATTTAAATCATGGAATTTAAATTTAGAAACTATGAAATCAGACTTATCTACGCATAAAACGAAAGTCGAAGACATATATGCACATAAAAGTTACGAATCAAATATTAAGTATTAAAGGGAGGGAAGAGTCGAACCTCCGTCGAGGCCAAAGCCTCGACGGGAGAGGGGCAGTCTGTCGGGGCAGCAAAGGCGGCCCGAGTCGAGCTTCGACTGCATTTTTCTCCGGGAATAGCTGCTGTCCCAAAAACCCCCTGCACAAAAAAAAAATGTTAAACATTAATATATAAATATGTGTGTATGACGAGAGATAGGGTTAGACGAAGGGGGGGGAGAAAACGGGAGACTGCCGGAGTGCGGTCCTCGCCGCCGGCGAGGCTGTCACCGGCAGTACCGTCTTCAGAGTTCAGAGGGAGGTCTCCGGCGACGGTGGCGTCCGACTGGACAAATCCGAGAGGGAGAGGGGGAGGGAGAGGGAGAGGGAGATGGGAGATGGGGCGGATGAATTTGGGGGAAATGGGAGAAATGGGAGAAATGGTAATGATTTGGGTTTTATACATAGGGTTTAAAACGGGTCGGGTTCCGGGTCGGGTTCTGGGTCGGGTCCTGGGTCAGATTTTGGGGCTGGGTTTCGGGTTGGGCTTCTGGGTTGGGATCAGTTGGGCCGGGAATGGGCTCAGGTTGGGCCAATTAATTTACGGCCCAACTGTTTAAATTATTAAATATTTCGTATGTTAAATACCATAAAATTAGACGAGGAACGTTATTAATTACCGAGAAATATTTTGTTATTTAAAATAAAATAACTCGACTAATTCGAGCCAATTAACGAAGCTCGATAAACTTTCGAGCCTAAAATAGCCTAATTAATTCATGGAAATGAATTATATTATAATGTTGGATTTAATAATCCAATAATATATATAACTTCAAATAAATTATTATTCGAAGCTTATGAGGATAATTAACGGCTATCACTAGTCAAGGAGAATTATTAACTCCCATTGATAATCTTACGATATATTAACGGAACGATAGTCGAAACAAGAAATTAGAAATAAGAAATAAGGGATAGAATATTCCTTTATTAAGAATTTTTAAATTCTTTAAGAATAGAAATTCTTATAGCTTCGCTTTTAAATAGGTGGAAGTCGAACGGAAGGCGAACGACACGATTCTATTTGAATCCAGCTCTTTTTACGCTGCTTAAGGTGGGCTTTCTTTCAAAGAAAAATGAGAATTTATTTAATTAAGTTCTAGTTATTTTTAGCTTGTCATGCCATAAACATTTTTATTTTGTGTATGACACCTATCTGAATTGGCTTCGCCAATAAAGTTAATCGATTTCGGGTCCTTGTTAAGACTTGCTATCTTGCTCGGACTAGTGTACACAGGACCGTGAGTCATCTTCAGGGTTGGCCGGTCAGGTGTCGTGTGAGGTGGCCACCTCCTCGACACCACAGTTTCAGATATGGTAGATTACTAAAGAACTTAGTCAGCGCTGACACTTTTAGATCACAAGAACAGTTTTAGTGAACATAGGATCTTTATAGTAAAATCCCTATGTTTCACTTACTAATGGCATGTACAATTATATTGTATAGTTTTCGGCAATGTGTCCACTGAGTACTCTGTACTCAGCCCTGCATGTATTTCTAAATGTGCAGGTTGAGCCAGGTGGAGTGAAGTGACGAGCGGAGCCTTTGTCGTGCAAGATTGTAATAGATAGACTTTCGGTAATACATGTCTTCATACATGTATTCCAGTACTCTTTCCGCTGCGTACACTCTACGTAATAATTTCGTACTTTTAAGTACTTTTCAGTTATGTATTGACAAAGACAAGTAACCTTGTGTTCTTTTGGGCCTTGAGCCGAAACTTCGAAGTTATCGTAATGTGCTAGTATTCATATGTGTCAAGATCCGCATTTAATTCCTTACCCTTTTCTATTCCCCCTTCTTAATTCCCATCCCTAGTCACGGTACCCCGGTTTAGCTATCCTTAGCAAAATCCGGTCGTGACAGAGTGGTATCAGAGCACTCGTTGCTCTAAACCCGAGAGTCTTCTTTCAGAGTCTAGTTCAGTTTGAATCACTGGACTGTTTGAGTTAATCGACAAAGGCTCAGCACTTCACTACCCCTGCTCAACGAGGAAAAAGGTAAAGTTAAGTTATTATAGAAGAGTAAAATCTTTTCATAATCTAGAATGAACTATGATTGATTCATGATCACGTAGAAGTAAGAACATGCCTATTAAGAGAACATAGTTGCTCGAGCTAGTTATCTTTTCTTATAGAAAGGATTTGAATTTCGAAGGAATGAACTTCCTTCTGAATAATTAGAGACAAGGAGAAGACGTCAAGGAAGTGCACGAGTGCAAAAGTGATCAAGGAAGATAATGTCATCAACCAAATGACATGGGCTTAGCCTTTGACGACTTTTCAAGGCATTGAACGATGCAAGTCTCTAAATGACGATGGAAGATATCAAATGATTTGATTATCATAATATTGTGGCACAATAAAGGTAAAAACCACTACCAACTCATAGATGTACCACATCTTGGGTAAAAGAGAACCTATTATGTCGGTAACTAAGAAAAGAACAGTTAGAAAAGTTAAAAGAAGGTACAATAAAGTATAGTGGTGTAAAAACACTTGTTAGCTAATAGTTTATTAGCATGAAGTATAATTGATTAGAGCTTATCTAATACCCTCATTTTATAGATGGCCAACTTCAAGGTTACCGCTAGGAAAAGGGTGCATGCGAGGGCCACACCAGAAGAGGTGATCCGGGCCTACCAAAGGTACAGGCCATGTTACGGGGACGACCTCGGAGAGTTCCTATCACACTACCGCCGCCATTGGAGTGAGGCTCACGCCCACGGTGTCACAGGGTACGATGGGATTATGAGGTTGATAGAGCTGCTGCCACCGAGTTGGCAGGGATGGGCCCGGGATATGTCAAGAGACTTCATCTTCCAGGCTGAGCCCCACTACGACCTAGTTGGTGACTTGCCCAGGTTCGTGGCTACTCTTGAGTATTACTTCGGAGTTTATGGACAGGCACCGACAGGACCCTATGTACGTCCCGGAGACTTTGCGGTAGTAGGACCATCTTCGGCCCCGGCTACACCCGTACCTCGGCACCCACCTCCTATGGTCCCCGCTCCAGTACCTGAGCAGGTTTCGCCACCCCATGCGGTCACTCTGAGCCGTCAGGGACGAGACAACTTGGAGGATGGACCTTCAGACCTCGAGAGGCGACCTCCCACGCCGTACAGGTACCCGGCGGACCCACCACTGCCGGACGAGGAAGGCTCTACTCGTAACTCCGCTGAGGACCTCCACATGAGACAGATTCGAGGGAAAGCCCTCATTATTGCAGAGCCTAAAGATGAAGGACTTCCCGAGCCAGAGCCGGAGCCCCTTTCCCAAGCTCCTTGCTCTAGGGAAACCAGGATGGCACTTATTCATGCTAGGATTACTCGCCTTGCAGACCGGATGGATGAGTTTGTACGAGAGTCTCAGTTTTCTGACTCGTCTAGGGAGTCTTCTCCAGACCCAGAGGCTGCCTTGAGGAGGATGGATGAGTTTGACGACCTACAGGCCGAGTTCCGACACAAGATGGCGGAGTTTGAACAAGTGAATGAGCATGTGGACGAGCCGGTAGAAGAGCCTGAGGAAGATCCTGAGGAAGATCCCGAGGAGGATCCTGAGGAGGATCCAGTTATGTATCTCCAAGGTGCAGAATCTGAGGAGGAGGATCCTATGGAGGACCCGGATGAGGAAGAACAGAACGACCACGGTATGTTGGAGGAGTCTGAGGCAGAATCCGGATTGAGCTCTGAGTGATCCGACTTAGATAGTTAAGAATGTAGTATGATCTTTATGTACTAGCCAGTAACGGATCTTTAGATGACCGTCCTGGGTTTAAGTATTCAGTTTAGTAGTAGTTAGCCGTGGACACGATCTTTATGAGACAAGTCACGAGACTATGATATTATGTTTATGTAGTTATTTTGAAAATGGTTACCCCTAGTGGTGAACATCGTAGATAAGGTACTATTAATGTATGGAAGCCCTCTCTGAGGCAATTTTCACTATATATATACATATATGTGAGTGTTATTAGTATGTTTTAGAATATATCTTTAAACGAGAGTCATATCACTACAACGGTAGCCTATGATATACTAAGAATCGAATTTTAAAGAACCTATGTGGGTTATGATTGTAAGAATGAGGCCACTAAATTAGAGATTACGCATTAAGCTAATAAGTTCTTCATCCTTGTAGAAATATGGCACCAAAGAGACAGGGTGTGTTCCCGAGAGGGCGTGGTAGACCACCAAAGAATCTCAGAAGGGAACCAACTCCTGAGGAAGAGGAACAACAGAATGAGAGTGAAAACTCTGAGAGTGAACAACAAGAGGAATCTGAGGAAATATCTGAACAAGAAAGGGAAGCCACACCACCTCCACCTCCACCTCCTCCACCTCCACCGCATGAGCGGAGGATCGAGGAAATGTTCTTAAAACAGAACCCACCCGTGTTTAATGGAACCGGAGATCCAGCTGAAGCAGAAATTTGGGTGCGAGCTATGGAGCGCATCTTTAAGTTTCTTAGGTGCACTGATAACGAACGACTAACCTGTGTAGCATTCCAACTATCTGGACCTGCTGATTTCTGGTGGGAGGCAAGACAGAAATCCATGACGGCCCACCAACTGAGGAATTTAACTTGGGAACAGTTTAAGGCAGGGATTTACGATAAGTATATCCCCAAGAGCTACAGAAAGAAAAAGGAGAATGAGTTCTACCATCTAAAGCAGGGGAAGATGACTGTGACGGAGTACGACAGGATGTTCTGCGAGCTATCGCGATTTGCTCCCGAGCAAGTGGATACCGAGGAGAAAATGGCAGAAAAATTTTGTGCCGGTCTGAGGCATGAAATCAGGATGACACTTGCAAGTCACGGGGGACTATCGTATTCTGAGTCGCTTAGCAGAGCATTAGATGTGGAGGCAGCTATGCCCAGGGACAAACTGATCGTGACACCAGGGTCAGCTCAGTCTCAATCGCAGCAGGACAAAGGCAAACGTAAGTGGGAGGACAATTCTGGCAAGCAGGTTGAGAGGAAACCGTGGAAAGGGAACCCCACTCAAGAATATGGGAAACAAACTGCTCCTGGGCAGACGGGAGGATACAAGCCCAAGTTTCCCACGTGCTCCAAGTGTGGAAAGATGCATGGCGGATTGTGTAGGGCAGGAAGCGACAGCTGTTACATCTGTGGGCAGAAGGGACACTATGCTAGGGAGTGCCCCACCAGGCAAAGAGGAACAGGAATGGGCCCCAATCAACCGAACCAGAACCAACAACTGAGGGCAATCCAGGCCCAGACCAAGCCAGGGCAATTCCAGCTACCCCCACCACCGCCCCCACTGCCACCACAACAACAACTGTTTCAGCAGTATAAGCAGCAGCAGCAGCCTCAGCAGAATGCAAGAGCCTACGCGCTAAAGCAGAAGCAGCCCGAGAAAAACCAGGGAAATTTGGCAGGTATGGGCCAACTTCTGAATACCCCTGTTATAATTTTGTTCGATACGGGTGCTTCGCATTCTTTCATCGCCAAAGCATGTGTAGATAAATTAAGGCTTAGAACAGAACAGATAACTGCGATTATGAAGGTCATTTCACCGATAGGAGGGACTGTTACTCTCACACATCGTTGCTCTAACCTAGTATTGAACATAGGTCCACTTGAACTTATAGCAAATGATCTTAGTGTTATGGCCATGGAGGACGTAGATATAATTTTAGGAATGGATTGGCTAGCTGAAAACTACGCCACGATCCTTTGCAACGAAAGGCAAATTGCGTTCCGACCACCAGGGAAGGAGCCGACGATATTTCATGGAATATCCATGGGAAAGCGCAAGGCCATCATTTCAGCTCTGCAGGCCACAACCATGCTAAAGAAGGGTTGTCCAGCTTACTTGGTCTACTTGAATGAGGAACCGAAGGGAGAAAGAAATATGAGAGACGTGGCCATAGTACGAGAATTTCCTGATATCTTTCCAGACGTACTACCAGGACTACCACCGGATAGGAAGATAGAATTCACCATCGATTTAGAACCTGGATCAGCTCCGGTATCTAAAGCACCATATAGAATGGCCCCGAAGGAGTTAGAAGAACTCAAGGTGCAACTTCAAGAACTATTAGACTTAGGTTTCATCCGGCCTAGTGTATCACCTTGGGGAGCTCCCGTGCTCTTTGTGAAGAAGAAGGATGGTTCGATGAGAATGTGTATCGATTATAGAGAACTGAACAAACTGACCCTCAAAAACAAATATCCCCTACCGAGGATAGATGATTTGTTTGATCAACTCAGGGGAGCAAGTGTATTCTCTAAAATAGATCTGAGATCGGGATACCATCAGTTGAAGGTACGGCCAGAGGACATACCTAAGACAGCTTTTCGAACCCGCTATGGTCACTACGAGTTTGTAGTTGTACCATTTGGATTAACCAACGCACCAGCAGTATTCATGGATCTCATGAACCGTGTTTTCCACCCTTACTTGGACAAATTTGTTCTAGTCTTTATAGATGACGTCCTCATCTACTCAAGGAATAGGGAGGAACACGAAGAACACTTGAGAAAAGTGTTAGGAACTCTAAGGATAGAGAAGCTTTACGCTAAGTTCAGCAAGTGCGAATTTTGGCTTAGCGAAGTCGCATTTCTGGGACACATCGTGTCTTCGGAAGGGATTAAGGTGGACCCCGCGAAAGTGGAGGCCGTACAAAATTGGAAGTCACCCACTACCCCAAACGAAATTCGTAGTTTCCTAGGGCTAGCTGGGTACTATAGGAGATTCATTGAGGGATTCTCCAAGATAGCAAGGCCAATGACTCAACTCTTGAGAAAAGGGATCAAGTTTACATGGACCCCGGAGTGTGAGTCGAACTTCCAGTTGTTGAAGGAGAAATTGACCACCGCACCAATTTTGGCCGTCCCAGCGTCGGAGAAAGAATACGTGATTTACACCGATGCCTCAAAGAACGGGCTTGGTTGCGTGTTGATGCAAGAGGGAAAGGTGATAGCGTATGCATCACGACAACTTCGACCCCACGAGCTCAATTATCCCACCCATGACCTGGAATTGGCAGCCGTCGTGCACGCCCTGAAAATTTGGAGACATCACCTCTACGGAGTTCGATGTGAAATCTTCACGGACCACAAAAGTCTCAAATACTTCTTCGAGCAGAGAGACCTAAATATGCGCCAGAGAAGGTGGCTCGAACTAGTAAAAGATTACGATTGTGGTATCAATTATCACCCAGGCAAAGCCAACGTAGTGGCAGATGCCCTGAGTCGCAAGACGCACCCGAAACTGGCAACCCTACTCACGAGTGAGTCGACTCTTGTTAAGGAATTCCAAAGACTTAACCTGGAGGTAATATCCCCACCAGAGACAGTCGAGGGAATTATCGTTACCTTGACAGTGATGCCAGATTTGAGAAACAGAATTTTGGAAGCACAGAGGAAGGATGAGGCTATGGAGAAAGTACGCTTAAGGATAAGGACAAGTGATGGAGGAGGATATCGTGAGGAAGCTGACAATGCTATCACGAAGGAAGGAAGGTTGTGCATACCAACCGGTGAAGAGCTCAGAAATGAGATATTGAGCGAGGCTCATGACACACCATACGCCGCCCACCCCGGAAGTACAAAGATGTACCAAGACCTGAAGAGGAAATTCTGGTGGGAAGGCATGAAAAGGGACATAGCTTCTTTCGTTGAGAGATGTTTAGCTTGTCAACAAGTGAAGGCGTTGCACCAACGACCTTATGGAAAGTTACAACCATTAGAAATTCCACAATGGAAATGGGAGCACATCGCGATGGATTTCGTGACGAGTCTGCCTAAGTCGAAACGAGGAAACACGGCCATTTGGGTTATCATAGACCGACTCACCAAAAGTGCTCATTTCGTTCCCATTCGAATCACATATGGGTCTGAGAAGTTAGCTCAGTTGTACGTTCGTGAGATAGTACGTCTACACGGCGTGCCTATTTCAATTACCTCGGATCGAGACTCAAAGTTTACGTCCAGATTTTGGACCAGCTTGCATAAGGAATTAGGTACTAGGCTAAACTTCAGCACAGCATTTCATCCTCAAACAGACGGACAATCGGAAAGGACGATTCAAACTCTAGAGGACATGCTGAGGACCGTAGTACTCGACAGAGGCGGAAATTGGGAACCAGTATTGCCGTTAGTTGAGTTTGCATATAACAACAGCTATCAGGCAACGATAGACATGGCACCATACGAGGCTTTGTATGGGAGGAAGTGTAGGTCACCACTTTACTGGGATGAGGTAGGTGAGAGGAAAGCTCTAGGGCCCGATGCGGTCGAGGAAATGATCGAGATTGTGAGACAGATCCGAGGAAGGATCAAAGAAGCCCAAGATAGACAGAAATCTTACGCGGATAATCGCAGGACTGAGATAAGTTTCGATGTAGGAGATAAAGTTTTCTTGAAGGTTTCACCTTCGAAAGGAATAACAAGATTTGGTGTTAAAGGAAAGCTGAAACCGCGTTTCATTGGACCGTACGAGATTCTGGAAAGAATAGGCCCAGTAGCATACAAATTAGCACTACCGCCAAGCTTAGGAAGCATACACAACGTATTCCACGTGTCACAACTTAGGAAGTACGTGTTTGATCCCAAACATGTGATCCATCAGGACGAAGTAACTTTAGACTCAGACTTGAGTTACGAGAACAAACCAGAAGCAATTTTGGACAGGAAGGTACAACAGCTTAGGAATAAGTCTATTACTTCAGTCAAGGTTCTGTGGAAGCATCACGGACAGGAAGAAGCGACATGGGAACTTGAGGATAAGATGAAAGAAAAATACCCAGAGCTTTTCAATTAGAGGTATGCAAATTTCGGGACGAAATTTTTTTTAAGGGAGGTAGGATGTAATGGCCCGCAAATTCGATATCTATAAATCTAAGTTACGGTAATATGCTACGAGTAATACTCGTATTTATAGATATATTTATAAATATATATATCAAGATATTTAAGCTTGATTTAATATGTTATGATGAAAGGAAGATAGTCGGATTGATTATCGAGTAAGATAGCTCGTTATTAAACGAAGGCAATCTTAATTAATTACTAGTTGGGCCAAGCCCATAAAATTTTATGAATTGGGCTCAAGCCCATAAATATTAAGAATTGGGCCAACCCATAAACTTATAAATTGGGCCCAAGCCCATAAATTAATGAATTGGGCCGAGCCCAATTAGTAGTAGTATGTCGATTTATGAAACGGAAAACCGAAGGAATTGCGTAACGGAAAATACGTAAAGGATGTATACAAAAATACATGTACCATAAATGAACAAGTAATCAAATAATACATCGAACTATCACATAAGGAATGGATTAATACACATTCAATGTATTGTTAATGTACAATTAATGCAAAACTAGAGTAAGACAAGAAAAGAGGGCTGCTACTTGGCTGCAAATTCCACAGCAGCTTCTTCTTCTTCTAGCCATCACCATCACCCCTTCCATAGCCTTTTGAAAAATGGTACCCTGCAAAACCATCCCCTAAAACAAGGGAAAGCCTGCATCATGAAGAAAAAGAAGGATAAAATTCAGGTTTCATACGTATTGCACAATTTTATCAGCCAAGAAGTAGTATAAATACCCAACATAGACCATATTTCAGTTTTCAATCTCTCACACAATTATCACTCAAAGAAGATAGGAGTTAAGAGAAGAAGACGAGGAACTAAGGAAGAGGAAGAGCAAAGCTAACAACCACAGCCCTTCTAACAACTAGTAAGCATATCATCACCATCTCTCAGATTAAACATCAATAGGAAGCAAGCATGCTAATTTTCAGATTTCATACACAAGCATGCTAATTTTCAGATTTCATACACAAGCATGCTAATTTTCAGATTTCATACATAAGCATGCTAAAAAAAAAAAATTGAACTCTTGATTTAATAATCAACCAAGCACGAGCTCCTAATGAACTATTAAGCTTAAGTATATTTCGACACACTCTATGAATCATAGATACAATAAAGCATGATTACTAAGTATTTAAAACAACGTTCATGCTCATATTTTAAGGAAATAAAACCTACTAGTCCTACTGCCTCAATCTCTATTAATTACCTCTAACTTCAATTGATTTAAATCATGGAATTTAAATTTAGAAACTATGAAATCAGACTTATCTACGCATAAAACGAAAGTCGAAGACATATATGCACATAAAAGTTACGAATCAAATATTAAGTATTAAAGGGAGGGAAGAGTCGAACCTCCGTCGAGGCCAAAGCCTCGACGGGAGAGGGGCAGTCTGTCGG
This sequence comes from Thymus mandschuricus, assembly GCA_029379335.1. NCBI lineage: Eukaryota > Viridiplantae > Streptophyta > Magnoliopsida > Lamiales > Lamiaceae > Thymus > Thymus mandschuricus. The sequence goes on along the minus strand of CM057075.1, from coordinate 14,944,969 downwards.
GGCAGCAAAGGCGGCCCGAGTCGAGCTTCGACTGCATTTTTCTCCGGGAATAGCTGCTGTCCCAAAAACCCCCTGCACAAAAAAAAATGTTAAACATTAATATATAAATATGTGTGTATGACGAGAGATAGGGTTAGACGAAGGGGGGGGAGAAAACGGGAGACTGCCGGAGTGCGGTCCTCGCCGCCGGCGAGGCTGTCACCGGCAGTACCGTCTTCAGAGTTCAGAGGGAGGTCTCCGGCGACGGTGGCGTCCGACTGGACAAATCCGAGAGGGAGAGGGGGAGGGAGAGGGAGAGGGAGATGGGAGATGGGGCGGATGAATTTGGGGGAAATGGGAGAAATGGGAGAAATGGTAATGATTTGGGTTTTATACATAGGGTTTAAAACGGGTCGGGTTCCGGGTCGGGTTCTGGGTCGGGTCCTGGGTCAGATTTTGGGGCTGGGTTTCGGGTTGGGCTTCTGGGTTGGGATCAGTTGGGCCGGGAATGGGCTCAGGTTGGGCCAATTAATTTACGGCCCAACTGTTTAAATTATTAAATATTTCGTATGTTAAATACCATAAAATTAGACGAGGAACGTTATAAATTACCGAGAAATATTTTGTTATTTAAAATAAAATAACTCGACTAATTCGAGCCAATTAACGAAGCTCGATAAACTTTCGAGCCTAAAATAGCCTAATTAATTCATGGAAATGAATTATATTATAATGTTGGATTTAATAATCCAATAATATATATAACTTCAAATAAATTATTATTCGAAGCTTATGAGGATAATTAACGGCTATCACTAGTCAAGGAGAATTATTAACTCCCATTGATAATCTTACGATATATTAACGGAACGATAGTCGAAACAAGAAATTAGAAATAAGAAATAAGGGATAGAATATTCCTTTATTAAGAATTTTTAAATTCTTTAAGAATAGAAATTCTTATAGCTTCGCTTTTAAATAGGTGGAAGTCGAACGGAAGGCGAACGACACGATTCTATTTGAATCCAGCTCTTTTTACGCTGCTTAAGGTGGGCTTTCTTTCAAAGAAAAATGAGAATTTATTTAATTAAGTTCTAGTTATTTTTAGCTTGTCATGCCATAAACATTTTTGTTTTGTGTATGACACCTATCTGAATTGGCTTCGCCAATAAAGTTAATCGATTTCGGGTCCTTGTTAAGACTTGCTATCTTGCTCGGACTAGTGTACACAGGACCGTGAGTCATCTTCAGGGTTGGCCGGTCAGGTGTCGTGTGAGGTGGCCACCTCCTCGACACCACAGTTTCAGATATGGTAGATTACTAAAGAACTTAGTCAGCGCTGACACTTTTAGATCACAAGAACAGTTTTAGTGAACATAGGATCTTTATAGTAAAATCCCTATGTTTCACTTACTAATGGCATGTACAATTATATTGTATAGTTTTCGGCAATGTGTCCACTGAGTACTCTGTACTCAGCCCTGCATGTATTTCTAAATGTGCAGGTTGAGCCAGGTGGAGTGAAGTGACGAGCGGAGCCTTTGTCGTGCAAGATTGTAATAGATAGACTTTCGGTAATACATGTCTTCATACATGTATTCCAATACTCTTTCCGCTGCGTACACTCTACTTAATAATTTCGTACTTTTAAGTACTTTTCAGTTATGTATTGACAAAGACAAGTAACCTTGTGTTCTTTTGGGCCTTGAGCCGAAACTTCGAAGTTATCGTAATGTGCTAGTATTCATATGTGTCAAGATCCGCATTTAATTCCTTACCCTTTTCTATTCCCCCTTCTTAATTCCCATCCCTAGTCACGGTACCCCGGTTTAGCTATCCTTAGCAAAATCCGGTCGTGACAAAGGGTTGGGCTGGTTATGGCTTTTTTCTTGGCTTTTAGTTATAAGTTTTAATTTAAGGTGTTTCAGTTTTTTACCAGCGCACAGTAGTTATATGGGTTCCAACATCAGTATATACAAGGTCTATGTTGACGGTGCAGAATATCAAGGAGTGGTTGTGAACTATCTATGTTCTAAGGTCTAATATTGTTGCAAAGTTGAGTAAGTATATTTTTGGTTTTTTTCGGGTTGAGTAAATAGCTTACTATATTACCAAGTTGTCACTATCTAACTTATGGATTTTGAACTGCCAAATGCGTTTTATTCGGAACTCACTCCCCAAGTCCCCATCACACATTCAGTAGTTTATTGTTTGAGAAAGAGCTGGCAATATTTCAAGTTTCCTGGATGCCATCGGTTGTTAAAAGTGTTTTTCAATATTGGGACATCTTGCTCCATGATAAGTTTCAAGAGTAGTACCTAGCAGGTGTAAAAAAATCGATTACATTCAGTACATTTAACTCATGATGAGATTTTTTACTCTTACCTAGTGTAAAATACTAGCTTACATATGAATTAATCATAAACTAACATCATATGTACTTGAATTTCTCAACTGCAATCTCATGTTCATATATTTGAGCAAAAGTCGCTACTAATGTGCAATGTTCACCCAACTAAGAAGTCTTGAAATCAAGAAGTTACTCATAGCACTAATGTAATTGAAAAGAAGAATAAAATGGAATGAATTACTTTTAGATAAGGGGAAAGAGCAAGTGTGATATCAGTTTTGGGTTGATATGTCAAAAGGCATGGAGCACATCACACACTGTGATATCTCATCTAGATAAAAAGTAGCTCAAATTCCATCTTGTAGACTAATTAAGTAGCTTAATCTTAGAGGCATAAGCTTGAGCAGCATCAGCTTGCCCTAGTGTTCATAATGTGTAACATACCCGTGAATAGTATACACCTATATTGCTTTCTTACGATTCGATTAATTTTGTTAGATTTATTATAGTATTTTACCGACTACTTATAGTAATCTACAATAAATTGGCTCATTATATAAGGTTTCCTGCTTTCTCACCTATTATGACATCCGTATTACAGTTGTGTGCATAGTATTGTGACTCAATCTCATTTAGTTGCCTTTATTGCACTATTCGTATAATCGAGTTTCAAGATCACTCAATATGTATGATGAACCGTTTTTTTTTAATAATCTTGCAGCCTGCACCTAGGGTTAGATATTGCTTACCTGCCATAATAATTCAGGTACCTTGTAAACTCTCCCTCTTTCTCTGCTCAAATCTTATGTATGCCTAGTTTTATGGTTATCAGCATTTCTCATCATACATAAGTTGGGAGTGCTTATTCCATATCCACCTATTCACTACCGTGAGATTGTTTCTTTATTATACAATATTTGATGTATGTAGCAAATCAGGCTGTAAACTCTTATCCTGTGTATGTAAAACTTTTAAAATAGCGTGATGGTCAAATTATTATAAGAGTTGATGTTAAACTATTAGCAATATTGGGAAAATTTTCTTGTGGTGTATCTTCCTTTTTTATTGCCTATTTGTAGTTTGCTGCTACTTTATATTCTGACGGAATGAAACCCTCATACATTTATATTTTTTATTTTGCATCTGATAAAAGTTTAATTAATGGTTTTGATTTCTCCAGTTTGACAATCCATTTTAATCTACTTCCCCGTTGCTTTTCTATGATGATATCCCACCAATGTCTCTCTCTTTTTTTTTAATCATATGTTGTAATAAGTTCCCTGTTAGTGAATTCTTTATGACTGCCGTGTTGCTATATGGTTGTACTCTTTCACTTAATTTATTTATGATGTGTATTTTTGTTGATAGTCGGGTAAGCTTAGCAACACTGATGATGAGGTTGATTATTCATTTTCTTTGTTACAGAAAAAGTAGCATGTGTCTGGTAATGAGCTATTTCCATGTCAGGCGCTGATTCATGGATTCTGATTACAAGAAATTTGGAAGAGGTATGATTGTTAATGCAAGGGACTGAAGGTTATCAGCTTCTGACTGTTCTTTTGTGAGGTATAAATTTCTCTATTTACGTTGTCTGAAAATTTAAAACAATTATAAGTACGATATAAAATGATATTGGCAGCTGAATTGCAATGACTTTTACTATTTGTATTATGCTGGTTTAAAGAATATATGGGCCCTGGATGGCTGTTCCAATTTCAGAGTACTCAGAAGCCAGTAGCAGTGTTCCCTCTTTTAGATGGCAAATGCTAATTCTGGATATTGATTGTTTAATACAATAACTGATTGAACAAGGATATCTCATGATCATCCTTATAGATAGCTAAATCTGTTCTTCCCTTATATGTTATCACGTACATGAGGTGTTAAGAAAGCTAGAGCACAAAATGTTTTTCTATGCTGGCTAAAAGCCTATCTGATAAAAACTTTGCTGGAATTTTACCTTTTGTGGAAGGTACAAAAAGGGTATTGTAAAGGAGAATTCTGCCGTTTGGGCTTATGATGATAAAACTGGTGGTTTAAATGATATATAGTAGAAGCCTATTTTTTATTTGTTCAGTGGCTTTTTTAAGGTTGGAGTTCATATGAAACACGAAAGAAAGCAATAGATCTTGTGCCATTTCAGGGAAAAGTAGGTATAGTATTATGAGGTTAGTTTATAGCTCTATCACAGCCAAGCTTTCAATTCATGAAGGAATACAACTCTTTCGGATAACTTAAGTCGAGTATACAAAGAAATTGGTATAAATTAGGGAGTTCATACCAAATGTGATGAGATTCCCAGGTGATGCAGGGAAAACTACTCTGGGTCGTTAACAAATGTACCGTTTGTGCTGTCTAAGTCCGTAACCAACAGATTATCTTCTGTTTTCTGGATCCGGGCATGTACACCGGAAACTGTAAAAGTTGAGAACAAATAAAATAAGAAGAGAAACCAAACGAGGAAAGAGATAAAGAAGCCATGTCTTATATCCATCTAAAATATCACTTAGTTCTAGAAAAAACAGGATCCTTGCGTTTTTATTCCTCCGCGGAGAAAGCATTCTTTCTTTGGGTCAGTTTTTTCTTTTCTCGAAATTATAATATTTCAATTGGTACGCGCAAGAAATAGGCCTAATGGCCTCATTTTTGTTCAATTTCTCGTGAAGTCAAATTATCATCAAATCAGAACGAGACAACGGAACAGCCCAACAAAGAAAAACTACAGACAATTCCTGCCTTTCTATCGAATCGATCATAATTAACCACTACCTACATACCATCATAGTACTTTTTTATCTTAAAAAATGAGGCAACTGCAACACCTTTACTAACAATAAACATCAATAAACACTTCCAAAGATCAATACAGCACATCATGATCAAGTCCAACGATCTAACTCATTGTAAAGACGAAAGTACAAATATATTGGTTTGATCGAGTGTTGAATACCTGTAGGTAGGCACCGGAATCACAATATCTGCTTTCTCATGAACACGGCCGATAGTGACTACATCCTGTTTCATGTCAACACCGTTCAATATCCAATTCTGATGTAGTAAATACACCATAGATTACGTGAATACTAACCGAACAGATTTCAAATGCACCAGGCCTGGAGATCTTATAACCAATATTCCTCGAATCACCATTGCCTGTTCAGCAACAACATCATATTTCTCTTCTCTTTTACAGAATTGCAATGAACGAATTATGAGCCTAAAATAGTCTAATCATTTTTTGTTATGATTTTTTCAAATGTACGAGTTAGACGAATGAAATAACGATCATCAAGTGAGGTTATACCATGTGTTGTTAGAAGATTAAATGTCCATATGAAATTTCAAACCAAAAACAACAAAGCTTCTTAATGTTCTCCGGATTCTCTAAATCGAGAAATGCTCCCCTACCCACTGTACACATTCTTAATGTTCTCACAGATGATGACATGCTATTAATGAATAAAATATTTAAATATATATCGAAACTTATCTATACCTATACTAAAAAGAGTCATGTTACAAAATAGTAGATTGCCTATTTTACCCTTTATGTAATATTTTTAGGTAATATTTTTATTGATTACTTATTTGCTTTTCCTAATACACATATTTTATACATGGTATGTGTATATATATATATATATATATATATATATATATATATATATATATATATATATATAATTTTGATTTGCTTAAGTGACTGGGAGAATGAATTTGGCGAAATGTGTCAATGAATATTGATTTTTTCTTCGTTTACTTAAGAATTTCCTTTTTATTTTTCTTACTAACTCTTTCTATTAATTTTATTTACTTTCTTTCACTATTTTAATTTATTATGATATCATATAATTTTACGATTATTTTCTAGGATTCACTTATCGATCTAAGGTTTATAATTATTATTAGCATTTAATTTTTATTTTAACGAATAAAATAGGATAACTTTTGACAAAAACTTTAAAACGTTTGGTAAAAGAAAATTGCGAGAATATAAATATATATAATTCAGAGAGTGATATTTGAAGTAATCCTGACAACCGATGTAATCTATTTTAGTTTTAGTTGAATCGAGACCGGAGAATATTGAGCATTGATACCCAAAATAAATTACAAAGATTGAATTAATGATAATAGTATATGATGGACGACAATGTCGATAATTTTTTTAATCGGTCTTTTGAAATAACAAAAGCACTCTCTATCCACCGTTGACACTTTTAATGTGCCAACTACCGATGTGGCAGTGATAAGGTTGACGTTTTTTAAATAGTTTATGATATATATTTAAATATTTTATTCATTAATAGTATTTCACATCATCTGTAGGCATAATAAAAATGCCCACAATAGATAGGCGAGCATTCCTCTTTTAAATTTCTAGAGTATGGTATTGATATAATAATCATTAAAGATAAAAATATATAGGGAAATATGGTAGTAATATTTATTAGATTCATAAGAACCCAATGATTATTGATTCTAAATGAAATATCATCATGAGAGATTTAATTTGATATGAAACCATAAGAATCAGAGAACAAACTGAACAAGTTATGATGATTCAAAATTTTGTGATCTGAATTGTACCGGAATATGTGTAGAGGCGTGAATAGATGAGTAATATAAATTAAATATTAAGTTTGTTTATTCGGCCTAATTGAACATATTTGTTTTCATATTGGAATTTTACAAATGACGAATGTGACATCCTAATATAGAACTTGACTGATTGTAAATAGAAACATAAGGAGTATAATGTAGTATTCTAACTAAGAAGTCCACAAAAATAAATTATGAATATGGTAAAAGTGGACATGCTCTTCTGTCAATCTAGAAGATTTAGTATATTTTCGTAAGTTATGATTTTGCATTCATAATTCAGATATTACTTTCAAATGAATTCTTTTGTGCCTAAAATTGACTACAGTCGATGTCTCGTGTAATACTCCCTCTGTTTCGTTCAGTTTGACGTGTTTTATTGTTTTATACCTCACTATACATCCAAGTAACACATCAAACTGGATGCACCAGAGGGTGTAGTATTTACTTATTCTTCTTCTTTAAGGTTGCATTCTCTTTGATGCGAAAGAAAATGAGAGAAAAGAGAAAATCACCCTTAAAATCTTCCTTATTTCTCACATTTTCTATATTTTCCCCTTCATTTGCACTACAATGGAGAGAAAATATTGTCTCTCCAATTTGGTGTTGTAAATATTTTCTCCAATTAAAGGAGTAAAATTTCCCCTCATTGATAAAAGGTTGTAACACCCCATAAATTCTTATATGTCTTGTTATTATTATTATTATTATTATTATTATTATTATTATTATTATTATTATTATTATTATTATTATTATTATTATTATTATTATTATTATTATTATTATTATTATTATTATTATTAGTATTGGCGTAGATGTGTAGATTATTTAGGACTCAATAGATATATTTTCTTTGCATTAAATATGTGGATATGTTTAATTAGTTTTAGAATAGAAGTTTAGTACATACGAAATTCTATTTCTATTATAACTCTATGAGATAGGAAATAAGTTCATATATATGAGTTGTAGTTATCCATAATTTATAAACTACTAGTATAAATACAAGGCTGTACGTAGTGATCTAGGAAAACAATCTTAAAAATTAGATTTATTTATTCTTCTATTGTTGGCATCCTTTCATATATACGACTTCTTTGGAGAGAGTTGATAGAACATTTTTGCAGTTGGCGTTCCTTAGATAGAATTCCGTTCGAGTTAAGGTGGGGTAATTTATGCTCGTTGTTATTATTATCCATGAATGTTTTATGTGCTTTTAAATTCATATTCGATTACATGTACATGATCCTAATTGCCAAGGGCCATTGATTTATGCCCTCACGATATTCAAGTTAGAGCCATTGATTCCCGCTCTCATGATATTCAAGATATGGCCATTGAATTACTGCCCTCAGGGTTACAAGTTGTATGGTATGATAAATTGATTTAAATGCATGTATTACATCGATTGGATGATCGCATGATTCCTCACTGAGTGTATTTCGGTATGCTCACCCCTACTATTTTCAGTTTTCAGGATTCGAAGTCGAAACAGTCGTGGAGGCCATGAATGACTAGTGCAAAAGAGTTAAATCTGCAAGTTTTATGTTATTAGTTCGGATATTATTTTTGAACAAATAGTCTTCGTTAAGTTTTAATGGTTTAGGTTTTCCGTTGTGCACACACGTTTCCTATAGTTTAATTATCATGAGTCGTATTTTTTTAAAAAATGTATTAGGTAGGCTATTTCTTTTTTCGTTTTTGATTTAAACAAAGACAATTTATTTTTATTTTTTTTTATGTCAAAATGTGAGTTAATTAGTTCTTTTGTGTATCATAGTGCCTTATTTTATTTAAGAGTTTAATATTATAAATTTTGAGTCGTTACAAAGGTGACGAAAAGGTGGAATTTATAGAGTAATTTTCTCTTTCTCTCATTTTCTTTCGCATAAAAGAGAACGCAACCTAAATGTTTTTTTTGGTTATATGTTCTTATCGACGTTAACAAAAGTATTCATGTTTTATGAGCACTAATCTTCAATGTTATTAGCCTCTGTTTGAAAACATTTTGCTCTGCATGCAATGCGATTTTCATGGAGAGATAAAACGTAGTTTCACGTTTGAGAGCTTTTTGATAGGGATCGTTAATTATAAGACCTTAGCGAGAGCTTAAAGAGTTGTTTTATGTTGTTCATCTATTGTTAATTATTTCATGCATTAATCTTTATTATTTTTATAATTTTTATTTTCTATATTTTGTGTTATGGTTGGACCAGAAGGTTGTTTCATTAGTTTCATTACCAAATTAAATTATGATACCCACGGTATTCGATATATCTTTTGAATTGTAGTTTTATAGTATAATTTCATCTTAGTCTTTGTTTTTGTCGAGATTCTTTAGATTTGATTCCAGTACTTGATTTGATGTCTTCAAAGGAAATGTACACAATTAGTCTGATGTATCTGGTCTCAAGGTGCATAAGTGGACAATTTTTCTTTAAAGAGATTATATTATTCGAAGACCGTATATATTTATCTTAGTATCTTAGTCTTTGTAACTATACAATCTAATGTGATGACTCTAACTCGACATGCAAGTTGTATAATAACGCATGATAACATTACATTCAACAATTAATAGTATTATAATTTCAAACATTTTTTTAAATTAAATGTGAGGTTATACGTGCAACACACGTTTTCTCTGCTAGTATTAAAAAAAATAATAATAATAAATCCAATCATGCACTCTTTCATTTTTGGAACCATTCTCCAAATTATGCACCTTTCTAAATCTCAGTATCTTATTATTATTATTATTATTATTATTATTATTATTATTATTATTATTATTATTATTATTATTATTTGATATATCTATCTCAATTTATTTGGAAAAATACCTCAGGTAAGAATGTAAGGTAACCCAAGTTTATTAACAAAATAAACACATTTTCTACGCTTTTACTCCATCCTCTACTTAGTGTACTATCATTACACTTGCCTAATATCACGGTGCCTTAGCAAATATGCATCGTCTAGAGATTATCAGAGCACAATTATAACCTATCAAGATTCAAGAATCTATCGCAAATGTACACCAGTCATTCCACAATAACAATTCGATCACACCAAACTTCCAATAAAACAACAATCTCTCTCTCTCTCCTCTCTCTCTCACCACACACACACAGATAGAGAGAGAGAGAGGGAGAGTAGAGAGGAAGGAGATTCATGAAGTAGTATTAGAATGTAGAGAAAAATAGAAAGTATGCTTCATATTTTTAGTAATAATTCATGCAAAACGGGCTGCTACAGTGAGTGAGCTTATATACTCACGTACAGAAAGGTAAAGTCGCATTTCCACATACATGCGACTATCTTAACTAGACTCCAAACCTAAAATATGTCGTGACTGTTAGATCAAACTGAACATCTACGGTCACGATTAAGACACAAAACTAAACCTAAATAAAGTACGTAGGTTCGAATCCTCATGAGAACAAGTAGTAATAAATTGTATGAAAAAACACTATAAACTCCATCATCTTCTTCTTCAAGCATCTGCAAAACTGCATCTTCATTCTATATCTTCATCACCCGGCACCCCCCCCCCCCCCCCCCCCCCCCCCTCAAGATGGAGCTGATGGAGATCAATCAAGCCCATCTTGGACAACAAGCTTCGGAAACATGGACCCAAGTAGAGCTTTAGTAAGAAAATCTGCGAGTTGATCCACAAAAGAGACCACAACAAGCTTCACAAAACCAACAATATACTTCTCACGAACGACATGGCAGTCTATATCCAGGTGTTTGGTTCTTTCATGAAATACAAGATTTTGAGTAATCTGTATAGCTGAGAGTTTATCACAATGCTGAGGTAAGGGTAGAGGAGTAACACCATGAAACTCCTTCAAAAGATTGTGGAGCCAAGTTAATTCCCCTGGTAGTAGAAGCTAAAGCACGATACTCAGCCTCTGTAGATGATGATGAGACTGTAGACTATTTCTTACACTTCGAAGAAATCAAAACTTGACCCCAAAAATATGCAATATCTAGTGAGGGACTTGCGGGTACCTGTGCAAGTCCCCCAGTTAGCATCAAGAAACCTGCAAGGTTAAAGGATAAGGTGGATGATAGAACACACCCAAATAGGGCATCTCTTCAAGTATTTAAGGACATGAACTGCTGCTTGCCAATGCACAAGAGTGGGTTTAGCAACAAACTGGTTAAGTTGTTGTGTTGCATGAGAAAGGTCAGGCCTAGTGAGGTTTAAATAAAGTAACTGCCTAACTAATCTCCTATACTCTTCTGGATTCTTAAGAAGTGGCTCTGTTCCTTGACATAAAGTGACTCCATAAGGTAGAGTAGTTGAGGTTGGCTTACAGCAGAGCATCCCATTCATGGATAGAATACCCAGAACATATTTTCTTTGACTCAGTGAAGTACCCGCATCTCCCTCATTATCTCCATTCCCAGAAAGAATTTTGCTGGTCCTAGATCTTTGATTGTGAAAGCCTCATTGAGAACAAGTTTCAGATCATCAATCAAAGATAGAGAAGGACTTGTAACAATCACATCATCTACATACACAAGAAGGGCTACAAATGTCTCATTCTGCCCTTTTGTGAACAAACAAGGATCATGGAGAAGTTGTAAATCCATTAACAACAAGCACTCTTGAAAACTCAGCATTCCACTCCCTTGAGGCTTGCTTTAAACCATATAAACTCTTTATCAATTTGCATACATGACCTTTACCAACTCCAGCCAAACCAGGAGGTGGTAGCATATAGATCTCATCTCTAAGATAACCATGTAGAAAAGCATTATTCACATCGAGTTGATGTAAAGGCCAAGCAAAAGCTGTAGCAACAACTATAAATGTTTCACTAAAAAGTGTTCGCAATAGAACGAAATCTATCCTAGCACTTAGTAAGTAAAAACCTAAGTCGATTCTCAAGGAAAACTAAACAGGGCAAATAATTGTGTAGTAAAAACAACCTAAACTAAGAAAGCAAGTAAATAGAATATTTGGGTTTTTGGTTTTAAAATCCTAGACAAGAAAATAAATCAAAACAATTAAATCAAAGCAAGTAAATAAATCTAATCTAGAAAGCTGGAAATAACTTGAACTAAGTAAACTAGAGAATTAAAAGAAATCAATTAAACTACCTAGGCAAGAATCGAAAAGAAAGCAATAAAGAAAGCAATAACGAATCTAAGCATAATTAAACTAATTTGAAAATCTGGAAATTAAATAAATAAATCTAACTCTAAGAACTTTGAAAAACGAGAGAAGACGAACGAAATTAAACTAAGAAATTAAATGAAGCAATTAAGAAAACGAATCTAAAACAAGAGAAAGTAAAGAAAGCAATTAAACGAAAGCAATAAAATAACTTACGAAATTAAGACGAAGAACGAAGAACTTGAATTAAACTACGAAGTCTTGAAATAAATTGCAACGAACAACGAATCCGGATCCGAACAAAAGAAAGCAATAAAAACTAAAGCTAAAGTATTTAGAACTGAAAAACTAGGGTAAAAGGTTGGTCTAATTTGTGCCCTAATGGCCTATATATAATAAGATAGAAGTTCGACTCCAATAAGGAAACAATTAATAAAACACGCCAGGCGTGGAGCGGGCGCTCCAAAGGACGGGAGCGGGCGCTCCATAATAGCTACGCAAATCCATCTTGAAATCTTGACCTGGAGCGGGCGCTCCATCCACCTGGAGCGAGCGCTCCGACGATGCCATGCAAATCCTTCCGACACTGTTCATGGAGCGAGCGCTCCAATGCCGCGGAGCGGGCGCTCCAACTGATCCGCGCTAATTGTCCAATTTGCACACCTTTTTCTGTCCTTTTCTTGCTCTTTCTCCTTCTCTCGGCTCCCATGATCCCTATCAATAAAAATACTCGAAACACCCAAATCATAGCTAAAAAGACACAAAACATTACAAAAACAGACTCGAAAACATGACGAAAATCCTAACATCTAAACACCAATCAAAATCCCCCACACTTAGACCTTTGCTTGTCCTCAAGCAAAACAAAATAAACAATAGACTCAAGTATTGTGAACTATATAGGCCTCAAAACTTTTCAAAAACAAACTCCAATGATCATGATCAAAACTATGCACACAACCTTAGCATCAATCAACACAATCTACTCAACTAATTCAAAGTATGCTAATCCATCAAAGAACACTCTCCAACATGTGAAATTTTATATATGAAAGTGAACACTCAACTCTCTCAAAGAAAAGATGTATAGATAATGCACATCATAGGGTTCACTCAATATCAATGCAATGCAACATGTTTACCATAGGCTTGCCTTCAATCTCAACATCTCCACCTAATGTAATACTTACAAATTAGGATCAAAAAGGTCTTTATATAAGCTTGTAATGTAGGGACTTAGTAAAAGCCTTCAAAAAGGTCATCATAGGCTTACCTTCAATCTCAACATCCCCGGCGCGCCAAAATTTGTTTCACTAAAAAGTGTTCGCAATAGAACGAAATCTATCCTAGCACTTAGTAAGTAAAAACCTAAGTCGATTCTCAAGGAAAACTTAACAGGGCAAATAACTGTGTAGTAAAAACAACCTAAACTAAGAAAGCAAGTAAATAGAATATTTGGGTTTTTGGTTTTAAAATCCTAGACAAGAAAATAAATCAAAGCAATTAAATCAAAGCAAGTAAATAAATCTAATCTAGAAAGCTGGAAATAACTTGAACTAAGTAAACTAGAGAATTAAAAGAAATCAATTAAACTACCTAGGCAAGAATCGAAAAGAAAGCAATAAAGAAAGCAATAACGAATCTAAGCATAATTAAACTAATTTGAAAAATCTGGAAATTAAATAAATAAATCTAACTCTAAGAACTTTGAAAAACGAGAGAATACGAACGAAATTAAACTAAAGAAATTAAACGAAGCAATTAAGAAAACGAATCTAAAACAAGAGAAAGTAAAGAAAGCAATTAAACGAAAGCAATAAAATAACTTACGAAATTAAGACGAAGAACGAAGAACTTGAATTAAACTACGAAGTCTTGAAATAAATTGCAACGAACAACGAATCCGGATCCAAACAAAGAAAGCAATAAAAACTAAAGCTAAAGTATTTAGAACTGAAAAACTAGGGTAAAAGGTTGGTCTAATTCGTGCCCTAATGGCCTATATATAATAAGATAGAAGTTCGACTCCAATAAGGAAACAATTAATAAAACACCCCAGGCGTGGAGCGGGCGCTCTAAAGGACGGGAGCGGGCGCTCCATAATAGCTACGCAAATCCATCTTGAAATCTTGACCTGGAGCGGGCGCTCCATCCACCTGGAGCGAGCGCTCTGACGATGCCATGCAAATCCTTCCGACACTGTTCATGGAGCGAGCGCTCCAATGCCGCGGAGCGGGCGCTCCAACTGATCCGCGCTAATTGTCCAATTTGCACTCCTTTTTCCGTCCTTTTCTCGCTCTTTCTCCTTCTTTCGGCTCCCATGATCCCTATCAATTAAAATACTCGAAACACCCAAATCATAGCTAAAAAGACACAAAACATTACAAAAACAGACTCGAAAACATGACGAAAATCCTAACATCTAAACACCAATCAATAAACAATCTCATAGTAACTACTAGCTACAGGAGAGGATACCTCTTGATAATCAATCCCATACTCTTGTGTGTATCCTTTTGCAACCAATTTGGCTTTATATCTATCCACTGTACCATCTGCTTTCAGCTTAGTTTTGAATATCCATTTACACCCAATAGGCTTCTTACCAGTTGGTAAATCTGTTAGTATCCAGGTCTCATTAGCTTTGAGTGAGGAAATGTCAATGGCCTTCAACCATACTTGTTGTTGACAGGCTTCCTTAAAGCTCTTGGGTTCTGTAACCATGGTAAGGTTTTAAACAAATAATCCACATGTGGTTTGGTGATGGAAATGTTGGGTGGTGCAGTACCAGTGCTTATCACTACTACAAAAAAGCTCATAGACAACGGTTTAAAACTGTTGTCGTAATCATATTTATACCGTTGTCCTAGGCAGCGTTGTCGTAAGTTCGCGCTCATAGACAACTGTTCTAGAACCGTTGTTCATAATTACCACAACAGTGTTTTAACTTTTGTTGTAGGTTCGTTGTTGTTCAGAATTACCACAACAGTGTTTTAACTATTGTTGTAGGGTCGTTGTTGTTCATAATTATCACAACAATGGTTCAATTATTCAACTGATTTTGTTATATAAAAATAATAAATTTATAAACTAAAACAATTAAATTCAATTTTCAAAATAAATAAAATTAAAATATTATATATGAATTTCAAAATAATACAATAGTTCGTTACAAGATCTTCAAGTTCTCTATAATAAACCAAGTCATAGTCAATTCATAAAAGAAAATACCAAAAGATCCATATTGGCAGGATTAAGACTAAGCTAAAAAGGAAAAAAGGTCGTCGAGCCTTGATTCTCTTCTATGTGTCCTGAAGAATCATCCTACAAAATTCAGAAATATAAAACAAAAGCCCCAGATAAAAAGGTATTTAGGAGATGACTGGTATGCATGAATGAAATTTAGTAGGAATGGAATGAATGTAATAATGGAATGGGGATAAGAATGGAATGAACCCGCTGATTCAATTCTCATGGCTGACATCCGTAAGGAATAGAATGATTAAAATTTAATCAAAATAAATTACAATAATGTAAAAATTCGAATAGGCCCAAGCTCATTAAGTTTATAGATCTAGGTCAAACTAGGCTTACTAATAGAGCAACCCGACCTTGAATTGAGCTTGGAACGGGCCTATGTTAAAGCCTAAAAATAAATCCAAATATAATAAAATTTCATGAGAATGTTTCCAACCCGACTCACCTGTATAATTGAGTTGAGCATGTCTAAGCCAGGCCCAGGCCAGTTGAGCCGGTCTAACCCCCTTATCGTTTATCCCTACCCAATTGACCAAAAACGCGTCGAGCTCAGGACATATCGATTATTTCTAATATTTTACCAACATTATTATGTACGTATATATAGGTAAACAAATCATTAAATAATTATTTAGGAAGGTTTCTTCATTTGGCTCAATGGGCCCACAGCCGTCAGTCCAACCCAACTCGACTTAGCCCATACGAAATTCCCGACAAACTTTAATAAGTCAAATGTAAATCATAAGTAAGGTTAATTTCTTCATCAACTGAAATAACAAGGATTAGCTAATACCAAGAACATGGGAGTAATGATTAATTCCATGCTCATATGATTACTGATTAATGAAGGAATGACTATTCCTGATTATATTTCTGTACCAACCATGGGATAATGAATGGACACATGAATTCTATTCCTGACCCATTCCTGCATACTAGCCATGACCTTAGTTCGTAATTAAAAAACTTGTCTAAAAAAACTCATGCAGCCTCCAAATAAAATAAGTATAAATCAATTTTGTTGCAATATCATACATTAATTAATCATTTTGAAGTACTAGTAAGCAAGTTTAATATTGATTTACTGGGGGGGGGGGGGGGAGAGAAATTCATGAATTAATCATCTAAAAACTAGAAAACACAAGCAAAATAAGCAGATAAATTACCCCTGTTCTCTCCGCTGGTTGTGTTCAACAGAACTTACCTTATGAGTTCAGTGTTCAAGTGTGCAGCTGCAATTCATAATTAATTAAAACATGGAAATCATTTAGATTAATTTGAAACTAGAAAATTGACATTCTACATAAACAAGTACAGTAACATGGCATTGATTACAACCAATATATTAAGCCCAAATAGAGGTAGCTAGCATTGATCGATTGATAAAAGTTTAGACTAAATATGCATATAGACTACTTTTCAAATAATTAAAAAAAGACATCCATTGAAATCATTATAACTAAAACAATCTTGAAGCAATTCGTGAAAAACAGTAGTACATTAGTATAAAGCAATTGACATGCTTAACAACTTGATGAATAAGTTGATTGATCAACTGAACTTTTACTTGCTTTTTTTAATACTCCAATAATGAGAAGTGAAAAAATAATCCCATCTATTTCAGAATGCGAGATAAGAATGTCACCTTTTTTCAATAAAGAAGAGCACATAAAAAGCTTAGTAAATGCAGGCTTCATGTCTCTATTTTGTAAATCATACTCCCTCCGTCCTCTATTTGTTGGACCTTTTCTTTGGGCACACAGTTTAATACAATTGATAATATGTAAAGTTTTTTTTAAAAGTTGTTGTTGTTGTTGTTGTTTAGTAATTAAAGTTGTGGGTCCATCACATTCTTTGGTAATAAAAAAATGGTTGAGAAGGGTATAAATGTACTTTTGTTGTGGGGTCTACTTCTTAAAGAGGAAAGGTTCAACAGATGGAGGACGTCCATTTATAGTAATAGTGTCAACAGATAGAGGACGGAGGAAGTACAACTTACTTATGTCGAAAGCCGTCGATACCTTAAAACAAAAGCAACAAAACACAAATAAAAAAATTATCAGATCCAAGCCAGCATCGTCCATGCATTAATGCTTATTACTTAATGGGTTATTGGCTAATTAAACCATGAACTTTGGGGCCTTTCCGGTTTTTTTTACGAACTTAGACTCGTCGCATAAAAATACATGAACTTTTGATTTGTTGCAATTTTCCCATGAAGCTGATTTCCGGCAGCACTTAATCCTACGTGGCAATTTATTTATATTACGTGTACTGTACGTATACTGCCCAGTACACCTGTTAAATACGTGGAACAAAACGACGTCGTTTTGTTCGTTTTCAGATATTAGGGTTTATGTCAATAAACGCGCGAATTCGATTTCTCCACAAATCAGTTCTCCAGCACGCGCACGCACGCTATCTACCACAATCCTAAACCCATGGCATTTTCTTCCAGCACATTGTCGGTAGATTCGTAGGTCCAAACATCTTTTCCAGTGAGCAGCTCGTGTGTCGAAGGTGTTGACGTTGTTGTGGTCCCAAAATCAAAGAGTTTCGGTGGTCTAGGAAGGAGATTCACTTCGAAATGGCAGACAGGTAGGCCCTCGATTCCATTGAATAGTTTTTCCCTCCGTTGGTGGTAATATTATATAGGAACTTTTAACAGATTCGATTTTTTTGGTTGTGCCTTTTAACAGATTCGATTTTTTTGGAATGTACATTCACCATGGTGGCAGATTTGGTAGGATAGGGAATGATGAAGTATATTGTAGGTGGTGAATTAGTTCCTAGGTTTGACCTGGAAGTAGATAAGTTTGGCTACTTTGACCTTGAGGATGAAGTGAAGGAGCTTGGTTATGTGTCTTGGAAGGGTATTGCCTACAAAATTCCAGGTACTTTGAGGTATAAGAAAATTGTTCATGACAGAGAAGTGATGGAAATGTTGGGTTGCTTGTCCAATACAACTAGGGTGATTCACATATTTGTGGATT
Organism: Thymus mandschuricus; assembly: GCA_029379335.1. NCBI lineage: Eukaryota > Viridiplantae > Streptophyta > Magnoliopsida > Lamiales > Lamiaceae > Thymus > Thymus mandschuricus. The sequence continues at coordinate 14,926,653 of CM057075.1, read as the reverse complement.
GTGGGATTCGACCATCTGTTGGAGAGAAGGATATAGAGAAGGAAACAGAGAAGGGTTCTAATGCAGAGGAGTTTGAGGATACAGGGGGACATGGAAAGGGAGATGCGGATGCAGAGGAGTTTGAGGATACAGGGGGACATGGAGATGCAGAAGATGATGCAGAGGAGTTTGAGGATACAGGGGGACATGGAGTTGCAGAAGATGACTGACAGGAACTTGTTGAGAAGCTGGGAGATAAGAGGCACAGAGCCTTAGATGGAGATGGGTATAATGAAGAAGAGGATAGTGATTATTTTTCATCAGAGAATGAAGACTACACAGATGATGACATGGGTGATGATGAGCTATGTTCTGATGAAGAGTACATAGATGCTAGGATAAGCTTAAGAGATAAGAGTGATAAAGGCTTATGTGATGAAGTGTTTAGTAGAGTTGGACATGAATGTGGGTTTTCAGACTAAGAAAATTCTGATGATGATGTTAATTCATCTGAAACTGATGAAGATGAGATTAGTGTCAGAAGGAAGATTCAGAAAGCTGTTTATGATCCTAGATGTGATCATAAACACCTAAAACTCGTGGTTGGAATGAGATTTGAAGATGGTTTTCAAGCTAGAGATGCTTTAAAGGCACATGCTATTGAAGATGGGAGGGAGATACACTTTAAGAGGGTAAACAAAAATCAGATGGAGGCTTACTGCACTGCACCTTGCAAATGGAGATGCTATGCCAGTTTAATACCAAAAACTGGTCAATTTGTGATTAAAGTGCTCAGTCAACCACACACATGCACACTAGCTATGAGGAACAAGCAAGTGGCATATAGCTGGATAGCTAAAGAGTACCTAAATGTGTTTAGATATAGGCCAGAAATTACAGTGAAAGAGTTGGCACTCGATATCAAAAAGAGGTACAATTGTCTTGTCTCAAGATGGAAGTTGTACCATGCTAGAGATGCAACAGTTCTCATGTTGAGAGGCACAGTTGAAGAACACTATGCTAAACTTAGGAGGTACATGCTGGAGTTGATGAGGGTGGATAAAGAGGGCAGGTTTGAGTTGTATTTGGATGTAGGGTCTGTGTTCAAGGGTGTCTACATAGGATTTAGTGCATTGAGGAAGGGTTTTCAAGCTGGCTGTAGGAGGGTGATTGGTGTTGATGGAGCGTTTTTAAAGACCTATCTAGGAGGTGTACTTCTGTGTGCAGTTGGGAATGATGCAAATAATCAGATGTTCCCAATTGCTTGGGCAGTGGTTGAGGTTGAAAATCAAGAAAACTGGAGTTGGTTTCTGTCAATCCTAATGGAAGATTTGAGACTGGGAACTGGTGCAGGGACAATTTTCATCAGTGATCAACAGAAGGTGATTCATACTGCATATCCTTTTCATATTTTTGTTTAGTCTGAAATTTGTTCTAACTGTTGGGTTTTTTTTTTTTTTTTTTTTTTTTTTTTTCTTGTAGGGATTGATAAATGCAATTCATGAATTGGCTCCACATGTTGAGCACAGGAATTGTGCTAGACATGTGTATATCAATTGGAAGAAAAGCCACAAAGGTAGACCTCTGAAGAATTTGTTCTGGAAAACAGTGAGGTGCACCTACATGGAACAGTTAAATCGATCCTTGGATGCAATGAAGAAGGAAAATCTTGGGGCTTATGAAGACTTCATTGGAAGAGACATAACCAAGTTCTGTAAGGTTTTCATAAACCCTGAGTCTCTTTGTGACATGATATTGAATAACACCACTGAGTCCTTTAATGGTTATATCGTACAAGCTAGAGGGAAACATGTAATCCATATGTTGGAAGAGATTAGAACATCTCTAATGGAGAGACAACATAGGAAACTGAAGACCCTAGAGGGATATGACCATAGGATTTGTCCAAAGATAGTTGAGAATTTAGAAAAGACCAAGCATTTCAGTAGGCATTGCATACCACATCCTTCTACAGATGTCTTGTTTGAAGTAGAAATCTATGATCATAGATTTATAGTTGACATTAGGAACAAGACATGCACATGTAGAAAATGGGATATAACAGGGATCCCATGCAATCATGCTTGTGCTGCCATTCATTTTCTCAGACAAGATGCAATTGACCATGTGCATGAGACATATTCAGTTGAGAAGTATAGGATAGCCTACCAACATGGACTGCCCCCACTGAATGGAGAGAATATGTGGCCTGAAGCTGAGGGATATCCTGTTGTGCCCCCTGCTGCTAAAAAGATGCCAGGAAGGCCTAAGAAAAAGAGGAAGAGGGATCCATGTGAGGAGGATCCTAAGAATCCTAGAAGGCTTAGGAGGAATGGAGTGCAAATGACTTGCCAAAGGTGCTTCCAACAAGGACACAACAAGAGAGGCTGCAAAAGTAAGGCTGTCATTAGACCTCCAAAACCTCAGGTTAGAATTCATTGTTATGGTTTTGGTTTATAATTGTGGATTATTTCATACTAACTATGGGTTTTGTATAGGGCAAACGAGGAAGACCTCCAAAGGTTCAACCAGCAGGAGCATCCACAGCAGCATCCACACCAGTACCATCCACAGCAGGAGCAGGAGCATGCACAGCTGGAGCATCCACATCTACAACATCCACATCAAGAGCATCAACTTCAAGAGCATGAATGGGAAGTATGTGATCTGCTGGAAGAGTTTATGGTAGGATGCCTGCTGAGAGAAGGCCTCTGTTTATACCTCCAAGTCCACAGCAGGAGCAGCCACAAGCACAACCACAACCAAAGCAGAAAGGAAAAACAAAGAAGAAGAAGAAGAAGACCATTCTCACTCAAGAAAGTCAATCTTGAGTTTTTATTGCTTGCAAACTTGGAAACTTGGATTCAAAACAATATTTGCAGTTGGGTTATGTAATATTTGAGAATGCTTGCATCTCATTTCATGGAGCATGTATTATGTATTATGGATCTAGTTTCTGCTTGCAGAATGCTTGCATCTCATTTCTGCTTGCAGAATGCTTGTATCTGCTTTTGCTACTTTTACTATTAGTATCATGGATCTTGCTTGCATCTCATTTCATGGATCTTGTTTCTGCTTTTGCTACTTTTGCTATTATGTTTGTTCTACTTTGTATGAACTGGTTTATTGTTATGTTATGTTTGCATCAGAAATAAAGCCAAATAAAGCAACAATACAACAACCAGTCCATAACAAAACATATATATCACATAAATTAGCCAAATCCAACAATACAACAACCAATCCTACCAGAAACAACCAAATCCAATACAACAACCTACCTAGCCAATCTAACAATTAACCAGTTCAACAACCTACCAAAAGAGTAGAGTAGAGTTACATGTCAAAACAAAATAACCATACAACAGACTACTACAATGAACACTGCAAATGTTATGTTCTTGATCAGCTTCTTCCACTTTTCAGCTTCTTTCGTTGCAACCTCTAGCTTTGCCTTCAGACAATCAAATTCTTGATTTCTCAACCTCAGTTCCTCAGACAACCTACTCTCTGCCATTATTTTACTCTGGAGTTGTAACTCATACCTGTCTTTCTCAAGCTTAAGACGACGTTCACAATTGTTGCGATAAAAGTTACTGGGTGCCGGGGAATCTAACCTGTTGGTCCCGGTATGCTATAGGAAAAATACGTAGAGGGGGGGGGGTGAATACGTATTTTGAAGTTTTTCAACTTCAATTCCTTAACTCAGAGTATAAAGTAAAGTGCTCTTGAAAATACTAAGACCTAGCCGAGAGCTAGATCTACAGCAATCACGAATCTCTAGACCTAAGCTTAGAGCTTGATCAAGAGTGAGACTTTACTCTTTGTGCGGAATTTGGTGAGCTAAAATCTTTCCTAAGTAATTGAAAATCCAAGTTAAGTTTGTTTATATGCACGTGCAATGGATAATCGAATACTGTAAAAGATTAAGGTAAGAGAGATACGACACAGAGATGTATAGTGGTTCGGAGATAACGCTCCTACGTCCACTTTGTTGCACGACGGCAACTGTTCTTTTCACTCAAGAACTTGAAGGTTACGGGTCCTTCAAAAACCTGGTCGGGATCGGGCTTCACTTGCCTAGATCAAACGACAGACGTAGTGATTGCGGGTTCACTACACAAACCTAACAAAGACTGGAAGCTTCACTTGCTTCAGTCAGACAGACAGGGAGATTACGGGCTCTCCTTACAGCCTAGCTTCGATCGAGCTTTACACAAACGATGTAAGTGTAAGCTTGGATCTCAACTCTACGATCGAGGCTTCTTCAATCGATGAAAGAAGGGCCTTAGATCTGAACAACCTAACGACGACTCAAAAACCTAACAGACAACAGTTTAGGGTTTTTGGTTGACGAACACACTAATGAAGAACTCTTTACAGTGAATGCAAAGATTGGCTAGAGTTCTTCTTCTAAGCTCGGATATATGAAGTGGGCTTAGAATCTAAGTGTGAAGGTTGTGAAGACGAGTTCCGATGGACTGGAAACTCGGAGAACACTTGAAACAAAAACTCGAAGATTTGCTCGAAGGCTTGGGAGTGTTTGTTTGCAGTAGGCTCGAATGCGCAAGTAGTGTTCTACCTCTTCACGTCTTCATCCTTCACTATTTATAGGCGGAGGGTTGGCTAAGATCCGTTGCTTGGTTGGTGGCCTTGCCCCTCCTCCTCTCGACAGTACTTGCGCAGGCAGTAGCTTTTGCAGACGCGCAGTTTTGGCATTTTGCCAAAATTGGCTAACTTCCAAGTTTAACAGTAACTGGAGCGACCCAGTACTGTAGCGGCGTCTTTGTCGGCCTGGCAGTCAACTCCGCTGCTCCTCTCCTCGTTCGACACGTGGAGATCTCGCAATTAATGCAAAGATCTCTAGTTGACTGAAATTCAAATTCGGAGCGGGAATTTGTGCTGTCGCTTTCTGGTAGGTATTGGCTCGCTTCGCTTTGAAGTTGTAGCGGACGTTCCAAAGTGAGTCGCTTTAGGATCATATTATAGCGGGTCGCTTTGCTTTGCTTGCAGCGTTTGCTTCGCTTCGCTTTACAGCATTCGCTTCGCTTTGCTTCGCTTCGCTTCGGTAGACTCGCTTCGCTTGTAGCGCTCGCTTCGCTTCACTTTGCTTCGGTAGACTCGCTTCGCTTGCTTGACTTGCTTCGCTTTGGAAAACACACTCAAGCGAGTGGCCTTCACTTGAACTTTTGAAGCCTAATATAAGCAAAATAAAAGAGCCATCCTAACAGTGTAGGCTTAGAAAAATTCTAACCTATTAACTACATCAAAATGGGTCGCTGGGAAAAGGACGCTTGGGGTTTTGGGATCTAATCAAAACAAGTGACTTTATTTAACAAATGTCCCATATAGTTCCCCCTTAACATTTTAGTCCTTAACAATTCCCAACAATTTCCCCCTTTTTGATGATGCCAAAACCCATACGACTTAGATAAAAAAAAATCTAGTCTATCTAACCGTGAAGGGAACTCCAAGCGACTGCTTCCTTTGCAGTTTCGTTTGAAATTTTCTTTTAAGTTCCTTTCCCCTTTTTTTTTTCGGTTAAATTAATGAGTTTGTAGCAAAAATGTAAAGTCATTCACAAAGCGAGTAAATGACACGAAGTAGACAGAAATAAAAGTGAGATAGATGAACAAGCAGTTCACAAAAAGAGATATTAAGAAGCTTGAAACTCAAAGGTTTCCTGCAGCTTCATCCTCCTTCTCCTTCTCCTTTCCTTCTTCCTCCTTCTTCATCTCTTCTTCAGCAGCAGTGTCCACATAAGCTGAAAAAACTTTTGATTCCATAGAGTCAACTGTGTGGATACTAGGTCTTCTCCATGCACTTTCCAGCTTGAAAGCTTCATCTACTTCAGCATCAGTGACTCCCCTGTTAGGAACATCCGTGCCTGGATGATAGGGCATGGGGAAGTCCTTGATTTCTGGCACCTTGACGACAATTGGCTTCGGTTGAGCTTGTTCAGCCATCATAAAAATCTTTCGGCGCAGTTTGTCGTCGTAGGTAGCAAGAAAATTGCTGAGAGCACTGATTCGAGAACATTCATTCTGCAGTGGCACTACCTCCCAGTAATAGTACGCTTTGATGAACAAGTCCTTGTAGTATAGCCACTGCTCGAGCAGATCCCTCGGAATGAAGTCCTCGATCTCTCTTGCGTCAAGATGCTCGTTCCTCCTCTTGGCTAATTCCTCCTCTGTTCTCCTTGACAGTTTAGTCATTATATCAGTGAATCTCTTCCCTGATTCGCCACTCCACAGAGGACGCCTTTCGTTGAGTCGCTTCCTAATATAGTTTTGCTCTTCCTTTTTAGGGTAGCGACCCGACTCTATCATTTCCTTCGTAGTCACGTCGCATGCATCTTTTATGGCTTGGGCTTCACATGCTTCGGACTCATCAGGCATGAGGGGAACGAACGCACTGCGAACCAAAGAGGACTGAATAAGCAGTACTTCGCTGAACTGCTCCTCGATTCGTGCGTCAATCACTTGAAGACGCCTGGCGTTCACTGTCTTCGATCTCTCCGCTTCGCTCCTTCCTCCTTCTCTCTCCTTTCTCCTCTTCTCTTCCTTTTCAGTTCTTGAGGCGACTGCATGTTTAGACTTTTGGCGCTTAGCCGTAGAGTCATCGACTAATGGTGCAGCTCGCTTCAAGGGCAGCTTCGGTGGTGGGGGAGGTGGCATATCCTTCTTTGCGGCGGCACTCGAGGGGACAACTGCTGATGAAGTAAGTGCAGCAGTGGTCGTAGTGAGTGCGGCGGCTGAAGTTGGCGCGGCGGCTGAGGCGGGTGCTTGGGATGAAGCGGCCGCTTTGGTACTAGACGAAGTACCTGCAGCAATAGAATCTTTGGTTAATTTAAAAAGTTGCTCCATCTCCCACGCCATGGCGGCATCCTGCTCCACCTGCCTCAGCTTCTCCTCCTTCGTTATCACGGTCACTGGAGGATGCCGTGCAATGGAAGCACTTAGCACTTTATCCTGAAGCGGCCTTCTAGGCTCTTCGAGCTCTTTCAACAACTCCTCCTCCGTGAGTTTTGTTTTGCCCTTTACTTCGCCCAGAGCCCTCGCTTCATCCTCCTTTTCACCGGCACCACTACCTCCTTCCAACATCCTCTCAACTCCAATTATTCTTTCCTCTGAACTTCCTACTCCTCCTAGCTCCATCTGTCCTTCCCCCTTTTTGGCATCATCATTGCCAGGGGTTAGGATTACTGATTTCCCGGAGAGGGATTGGTGTAGAGAGTTGACCGTGTTGAAGATGGCCTGAAGCATCTTCTCAGTTTTTCCTATGGAGGGCGCCACCAGGTCAGCTGTTTTGATGGAAATTTCTTCGAGCAGATATTTACATTGTTTCTCTCTCTCCACAACTGATGCCATCATCCTCTCCAATGGCTCTACTTCCCTGAAGCGAGCCTCCAGCTCCGCTTCAATCTCCCTCCTTAAATCTGCCTTCTCCTCCTGCAAATTGAAGTACCAGAATTCCTGAGCCGCTAGGAGTTCAGCTTGCATCGTCTCAAGGCTCCTCTCTCTCTGGCTTAGAGAGAGATGGAATTCGGCACTTGCAGCCATCTTTTCCGTGTACGCTTCACCTAGCTCCTTGACCTTTTGCAGTAATATGGAAAAGTCTGCTCGCTTCAAGTCTAGGTCATGGGCATCTTTCCTCCGGCTCTCCAGTTCTTTCTTATCTAACTCACTTTCTTCCTTTAGCAGCTTCATTTCAGTCTGAAGTGAGTCGAGAGACTTTTTCGTGCTTATTAGTTCACTCCCCTTCCTGATCAGCTCCCCATCCTTCTTTTCCACTACCTCCTTCAGCTTTTTCACCTCCTTCTCCAGCACCTTCTTCTCTTTCTCAACAGCGATCAATTTGACATTAACCTCCCTCAAGCGACTCCGTTCTGCATCAAGAGAGTCCTTGAGTTTGGTGATAGATGTTGTTTGATCTTCCACTAGCTTCGCCTGCGCCTCCAGCGCCTTCTGCTTCTCTTCCAACAGTCTATCCTTCTTTTCCACCGTTCCCTCCAACTCCTTCCTCCTCTTGTTGAATTCTTCTCGAAGACTGACAATCTCTCCAGCCTTCTTTTCCATCTCTTCACTCTTCTTGGTGATTTCACTGTGAAGGCTAGCAATTTCAGCCTCCTTCATTTCCACCTCCTCCTTATGTTCCCTGATGAGCTTCCTTTCTTGAGCAGTGGGCACTCGCTTTGGTACAACGGCGAGTGGATATGACTCCTTCACTTTGGCATCCAGCTTCTCCCAAAAGCTGGTCCCGTCAAGGAATTCATGGAAGCCGTTTGCGCCAATGAAGTTCAGCAACTTGGCCTCCAGATTGATCAGTTCTTCCTTCTTGAAGGCTTTGAGGAGTCTGAAGATTTTGTAGTACTCCGTTCCTCGGTACGTGATGTACGTCAGAAAGTCGACTACATTTGTGTAGAACACGTCGCTCCATTCAACGCTCGCGGAGCTGAGATTGTAGCGAAGGTTGATTGTCTCCGCGGCTTGCTCTCTGTCCCGAACATAGCGATCGAGAGCTTGTTTATGTTCGGTGAGGGCAGGTGGTAAGAATTCTGGAATGATAGAAACTTCACCGATAGTTTGGGTGGTATCGGCTGTAGCTGCCGATGTAGAGGGGGATTGAGAGGGTGATGAGGTTTCTTGTGTTCCGGATATTTGTATGGGTTCAGTGGGTGGTGGCTGTGTTTGAAGGGATTGGAGTGGTTTGAAGGTTGTGTAGGCTTCAATGGGGTCGACATGGAGTAGGGGGATTTCTGGGATCTTGAAAGAAGAACCAGTGTCTTCTTCGTGTGGGGATTTATGAGTTTGATGCTGAGCAGTGGAGGATATTTCGGTTAGGGTTTGAATTTGAAGCTGGGGAGTTTGGACTTTTAAAGGCTGGGTTTGGGTTTGGGTAGCTTGGGTTTGGGGTTGGGTAGCTTGGGTTTGGGGTTGAGTCACTTCAGTGTCCTCAAGCGGCTTCTCCAACGCCTCGCTTTCTTGGACAAGTGAAGCGACTCGCTTCAACTTCTTGCCTCGCTTTGGCGCGGCTCGCTTCCCGGGTGAAGCGACCTGCCTCGCTTGGCTCACTTCGGCTTGCCTTTCGGCAACCGGTCTCGCTACGGGTACTGCTACCTCAAGTAGTCCCAGATCCATCAATCTTTTCGTCTTTCTCCACTTGTCGTAGTAGATGGACTGTTTGTTGTAGGCAATGACGTCGGATTCCGGCCAGACTTTGCCGGGATATTTCATCTCCAGGGCAATGGATAGCCTTGAGAAGAATTTTAGTTTCCCCTTGCGGAGAATCTGATCGGTGCTTCCCTTCACAAATGCAAAGTCACCGGCAGCTTCGTGGATCTGCTTGAGAAACCAGCCATGCCAGTTGAAGCTGGTTCCGGTGAGGCTGTCAACAATAATTGCAGTAGCAATCAGTTTGGTCGCGGAGAGGGTCTCCAGGTTTCCGACGTAGCATGCGATACTCTTCGTAAAAAGCTCGCAAATAAGGTTGAAAGGAGCCTTCAAACTTGTGCGTATACTGGCCTTCTTGAAGTTTGGCTCGGCCCCGTCGACGGCGAATCGGCCATATTGCACTCCGGCCGAATAGCCTAAATCTAGCAGTGAATCTCCACCATCCTTTGGCAAATCGAACTCGTCGATTAGATCACTCAGATCCACTTCCACCGGCTCTCCATTCTGTGGATCGGAGAAGGATGACGTATTCTGCCCTTTCCTTAGATTCAACAGAAGTTCTCCGACTGGTTTGGCCAGAATTTTCGTCGGCATAAGCGTTACAAATTTCCATAGGCCGGCCGTGGTCACGGCCCTACGGAGAAAACCTTCTCTTTCGATGATTGTTGGGTCGAGATGAGGCTCGACATTGATGAATTTGTCTACTTCCTCGAGAAACTCCTCCATCATCTCGGTGTTCTTCTTCTTTCCCATGGTGGATTTGAAGAAATTTGAAGAAAGATTTTAACAATGAAATAGAAGGGGTTGAGACTCGTGAGTTGCAGAGTAATTGCAGATCTAACACGAGAATGGCAAATTTAGAAGGCTGTGAAAGGTTTGCAGTTCTGCCTCGTCCCATATATATAGAATTAGATTATGGCTGACGTGGTAGGGGTAGAATGGTAATAACGCCGAAAATCCTGTAGGTAGGCGGCGGACGTGCGGTGATGGATTCTGACGTGTCCGGCGTCATCACAGTAAAAGTGAACCGCCACTTGCTCGGCGTCGCCACGTGGCCTTCTATGGTTGGCTTGTTGTATACGGCGTTGATCGAACGGTTCCAGATTGGGGCCTGTTGAGATTCGACGGCTGGATCTTCTCCGCCTTTTCCCGCTTCAAATTCAAGCGTGTGAACACGCGCCCGTTATTTCCGTCGTTCCTGCACCTGCATTAAATGCACAGCAGAAAGTAAAATTGCACTCGAGTGCAGACAGCTCATACTCGCTTCATGCCCGCTCGCTTCGAGTTGGGCCGCTACGCCTTGACTCGCTTGAGAGGCATTCGCTTGAGTGACTGTTCTGCACTCGCTTGCGATGGCTAGCTTTGAGTGACGAAGCACTCGCTTGACCATCTGAAGCGACTGGAATAAGAAATTGAATTTCTTTGCTTAATTTAAAATGTTTCTGACTTACATACTTCGAGGATAAACAAGAGTGTTTTCCTCTTTGTATTTGTGTCAGATTCATTTCATATATTCCACGTAGTGAGTGAAGGTTTCTAGCACGCTTCGGCTCACTTAGTGTACTTAAAATTGAAACACTTACCAGTCAATCTCACTTCGTAGGAGATTGATACCACAAATTGAAGACTTCATTTGAATTAGATACCACATGTTGAATGCTACACGTTGAGTTAGATCTTCATGGCATTCATCTTCATGGCATTCATCTTCCTCTACGAATTAGAGAGTCCTCCATCGAAGTGAATGAGGGAGAAAATGAATAAAGTACACAAGCTTACTGCAACCCGAAGGGAGCATCACGTAAGTGTACTTATTCACGACGAATGGGGGATGAGTACAAGTCCTTATCTCAGAGCAGAAATGGACAGGATGACAATGAGAATGCTCTGACAAGACAATCTCGTATTTTACGCAGAAACATGTCACCAGTCCTGCAACCTTTTGTATAAAAAGGTAAACCTTCAAGCTTCCCTACATTCTAGAGAATGAATCTGCTGTTGGTTCGCTTTGACCCAAGTTAGGGCAAATTGAAGCAACGCAGAATTCAAGATTGCTGCAATCTTGCTTGCTTTGGAAGTAGCTTGCTCCGAGAGAAGCATTAGTTTCCCCCTTAACCATATACTTAACAATTCCAATAAGTTGGTAGGGAACTTCTTCCAATACTCCACCTTTCTCCACCTAACTTCAGTTTCTTCAAGCGAGTGAGATTTGAAGTGGCTCGCTTGAGTTGGTGAAGATCCGAAGCGAGTGATGCTCAAGAGAAAAAGCGAACACTCCTTCGTGCATCCTGGAACTAGCATTCTTCACCAGGGTCTAATAACCCTAATTCCATGCATAGCTGGTTGAATCGAGACTCAGCTAGAGGCTTGGTGAGAATATCTGCTCGCTGGAGATCGGTGTGAATCTTCTCGAGCTTGATATCCTTCTTCTCGACATGATCACGAATGAAGTGATGTCGAATTTCCACGTGCTTGCATCTGGTGTGAAGCACTGGATTCTGCGAGATACATATGGCACTGTTGTTGTCGCAGAAGATCGGAATTTCATTCGCTTCAACTTTGTAGTCCTTCAACTGTTGACGAAGCCATAGGATTTGAGAACAGCAGCTTCCTGCGGCCATATATTCAGCTTCCGTTGTTGAAGTGGCTACACTTGTTTGCTTCTTTGAGAACCACGAGATTAGCTTGCTCCCCAAGAACTGACATGTGCCCGACGTTGATTTCCTATCAACTCGGCAACCTCCATAGTCAGCATCGGAATATCCAGTGAGCTCCAAATTGTCCTCCGCTGGATACCACAGACCCATGTTGACAGTGCCCTTCAGATATCGAAGAATCCTTTTGGCAGCTTCAAGATGACTGTGTTTGGGATTGCTTTGGAAGCGAGCGCAGACTCCGACTGCAAAAGCAATATCTGGCCTGCTTGCAGTGAGATAGAGAAGTGACCCAATTAGGGCACGATAATCTGTAGGATCTACAGATTTTCCTCCTTCGTCTGGCTCCATCTTCCAGTTGGTATTCATAGGAATCTTCACAGCTTTAGCATGTTGAACACCAAACTTCGCAAGCATATCTCGAGTGTACTTGGCCTGATTGATGAAAATTCCATTATCCTGCTGCTTCACTTGAAGACCTAGAAAGCAGCTCATCAAGCCAATCATTGACATCTCATACTTGGTCTTCATTAGCTCTCCAAACTTCTCGCTAAGCGACTGATTTGGTGACCCAAATATGATGTCGTCCACGTAGATCTGGACCCATAGCATATCTTCTCCATGATTGATGGTGAAGAGAGTCCGATCTATCTTTCCCTTTTGGAATCCATTTTCCACTAGGAATTGAGATAATGTATCATACCAAGCTCTGGGAGCTTGTTTCAACCCATACAGAGCTTTCTTCAAGCGATACACTTTATCTCCCTGCTCGAAACCCGGTGGCTGCTCCACATACACTTCTTCCTTGAGTTCACCGTTGAGGAATGCGCTCTTCACATCCATTTGGTACACTTTGAATTTCTTGGCCGCTGCATAGGCTAGAAATAAACGGATCGCTTCAAGACGTGCCACTGGAGCGAAGGTCTCGTCAAAGTCGATTCCTTCCTCTTGGCAGTAGCCTTTGGCAACTAGTCGCGCCTTGTTCCTCACTACGTTGTGGTCCTCGTCCGTCTTGTTCTTGAATACCCACTTGGTGCCAATAACATGCTGAAACTTGGGACGATCCACGAGGTACCATACGTCGTTCCTGGTGAACTGATTCAGTTCTTCTTGCATGGCGATCACCCAGTTAGAATCGGCTAGAGCTTCCTCCACGCTTGATGGCTCAATGTTTGAGAGAAAGCAACTGAACATGGCACTTTCTTCAAACACTTGACTTCTGGTCACTACACCCTTGGATGGATCTCCAATGATTTGGCTAGGTGAGTGATCCTTGAGCCACGCTCGCTTTGATCCGCCAGCTTCATCTTCATCCGCTTCCTTGTCGCTCGCTTCACCGTCCGAAGCGACAGGATTGGGTGCTTGGCCAGCACTAGCTTCAGGAATCTTGGGGGCAGCTTCGACTTCTCCTTTGGGATCCTGCTCGCTTGATTCTTTGATCTCATCATCTTCATCGAGCACGTCCCAAGTGAGTTGATTTGAGGGTTCCTTGCTTTGATCCTTTTCATTCGCTTTGGCCTGTTCCTGTGGAAGACTTAAAGAAGATTCATCAAATACGACATGGGGTGATTCTTCCACAATTAGGGTTTTACAGTTGAATACTCTGTAGGCTTTGCTAGATGTAGAGTATCCTAAGAATACTCCTTCATCAGCTTTGCTTTCAAAGGCTTTCAACTGTGACTTCCCATTGTTGTGAATGAAGACCCTACAACCAAAAATATGGAAATAAGATATGTTAGGAATTCTCCCTGTCCATATTTCATATGGTGTTTTGTCATGCCGTTTGTTGAGAAGCGTCCGATTCTGTGTGTAGCATGCCGTGTTGGCAGCTTCAGCCCAATATTTCATCGGGAGCTTCGAGTCAGCAATCATGGTGCGAACGGCTTCTTTGATGATTCGATTCCTTCTTTCAGCAACTCCATTCTGCTGAGGAGTGCGTGCTGAAGAGGTTTGATGTGCTATGCCATGCTCCGTGCAGTATGCTTCAATTGTAGAGTTCAGGAACTCTGTGCCTTTGTCGGAGCGAATGGTCACGATAGCTTGATTCTTTTCCACCGCCAATCGCTTGAGTAGTTGTGGCAGTTTGGTAAGTGTTTCCTTCTTGCTGAATAGAAATACAACCCAAGTGTAGCGAGAGAAATCGTCGACTACAACTAGAGTGTACTTTCTTCCATTTACACTAACTGGAGTAACTGGACCAAACAGATCCATGTGAAGCAGCTCGAGCACTCGCTTTGATGAGGCTTCTTCGAGACTGGCGAAGTGCTTCTTCGTCTGCTTCCCTCGTTGGCATGGTGAGCATGGATGGTCTTTGATGAAGACTTCATTCGGTATGCCTTGCACCAAACCTTTTCGAGCTAAGCGATTGATGGCTTTGAAATTGAGGTGGTTCAAGCGTCTGTGCCATAGCCATCCAATTTCTGTAGCACTTCTTGCAACTAGACAAGTTTCCTCCTTGCAGCTGTCCCATTGTGCTATGTAGACATTCCTTTGTCTAACTCCAGTGAGCACAATCTGGGATGTGAGTTTGCTCTTCACAATGCACTTGTTGGAGATGAACTCCACCCTGTACCCTTTATCACAAAACTGTGAAATAGATAACAGGTTGTGCTTGAGTCCTTCCACGTAGGAAACTTCTTCAATTTTGAGCTTTCCAACTTTCAGTGCGCCGTATCCCCTGGTGCTTCCTCGAGAGTTGTCACCAAAGGTTACGTGTGGACCCTTCTTCTCTATGTAGTTGTGAAGTAGAGCTTTCATGCCGGTCATGTGTCTTGAACATCCACTGTCCAAGTACCAAACTGGTTGACCCTCACTTGGCATGGGATCCACGGCGCTCACCTGCAATTAGACAGATTTTGGTACCCAAATCAGTTTGGGTCCTTGCAGGTTAGTTCCCTTAGGTACCCACACTTGCTTCACTCTCTTTTGAGATGAAGCTTGTGTCTTGGGCTTCTCGACCTTCGAAAATTTGGTGTACTGCCTATAGGCAGCTTTACACGTGCAACAGTGTGTGCAAGAGGGGTAGCGGCTCGCTTCAGACCTACCTACGCTCTTCCCATTTTGCTTATATCCTGAAGCGACTCGCTTCGGATTAGCTTTGGGTTTAGAGACTGACTTAGGGTTTCTAGTCTGTTGAAGCGGCTCGCTTGGTTTCCTCGAAGCGGTCCAACTAGGGTTTTCACCCCGACTCGCTTGAGTAACCTTGGAAGTTTGAAGCGGCCTCTTGGTTGCTTCAAGTTTTTCCCCCTCAACGTTAGTCCGGTTGGACCATCTCCAGTCCGGATAACGTGACACATAGACATTACTCCTCTTTTTAGGAGGTAGATCCTTTGTCTCTCGTGTCTTGGCTTGAGACTTAGAAGCTTCAACAGTTCTTCCTTTACCCTTGGATTGGTAAGACTTAGCAGGTTGAGTGCTAGGGACTGTTGAACTTTGCTTGCCCTTAGGGTCTGCCCTTAAAGATATAGACATCTTCATAGGCTTCTTCTTAGGGTTCTCAGCCATTTTGCCTTTGTCCTTGTTGGTGGTCGCTTTGGATGCAGTGGGCAATTCCAAAGTGACTGATGGTAAAGTGTGTGATGCACCAACAAAGACAGTCGGCTTGGGAGGTCCACCCTCATATCCAAGTCCTCCCTTTCTACCAAAAGGTAGAAGAGAACTCTCTAGTGCCTGTCTAGCGTATGATGCTTTATTTAAGTTGGCAACTAGAGTGGATTGGGTTTCATACCTTCCCTCCAAGCTTTGATGTCTAGTGAAGAGATCCTCGAACTTACTAGTCATAGCCCTTAGATTAAGTTTGACTTGGTCAAGCTCAGTGGCTAGCTTTCGGTTCTCCTTCTCGCTTCGAGACAGAGCTTGTTTTACCACTTCGTGGTCGCTTGACAGTTTCTGGTGTTTGTCAAACAACTCACTCCATGTCGAGGATTGCTCTTCCTCATTGACAGTGTGTGCTAGTGTAATTGAAGTGATTGAAGGATAGAAGAATACCTCCCCAGTTTCTTCATCGGTGAGCGCCATGAGTCCCAGATCCTCTTCCTCGCTTGAGTTGGGATCTGTGAATGCATCTGAGTCGCTTGAGAGATCTTCAGTTGAAGCGACCGGCATTTCACTCGCTACGAGCGCTCGCCTTGGGGCATCCCTCTTGGCCTTCAATTCTTCGCGCTCTTTGGCACTTAGCTTTGGGCAATCGGATTTGTAGTGGCCCATTTTGTGGCAGTGGTAACACTCCACTTCCATCATGTCGCGCGGGATCGGCTTGGTCGTCTCTTCTCTCTTTCCTTTTCCTTCTCGAGCATCAGTGCTCCTCCCTTTGTACTGTTTGTAGAATCTTTTATACTTGCCCACTCGAGAGTTCATCTTGTTGAAGTTCTTTGATAAGAACGCAATGTGTTCTTCCAACTCTTCCCTTGTCATTTTGGCAAGCGACTGCTCGCTTGGCCCTTCGGCAGCTTTGAATGCTACTCCTTTTGACGTAGTGGGCGCTTCATCCTCGTCGTCGAGGCTCATTCGATTCAGATCAAACTCGTGAGCTTTGAGCTCGGAGAACAGCACTTCTGGCGTGAGCTTCGTTAGATCCTTGGTAGCTAGATATAGCTCCTTCATAGTCTGCCACTTCCTTGTGAGAGCACGGACTATTTTCAGATTTACTTCCTTGTCTGTGAGTTCCTTCCCAAGCGAGTTGAGAGTTGCAGTAATGTTGGTAACTCTCAGCTCGAAGGCGTCGATGGACTCTCCTGACTTCATCACCAAATTTTCAAACTCCCGCATCTGAACGGCGAGCTTGTTCTCCTTGATTTTGTCTGTGCCTTGAGAAATGAGGGCTAGGGTTTCCCACATTTCCTTTGCTGTTGCACATTTCCTTATTCGTGGTAGATAGGCGTCCGACACGGTGCTCTGCATCGTGTGGCGTGCAATCTTGTCGAGGTTGGCAATTTTGAAGTCATTTGGAGTATACTCGTCCTTATCCTTCTCCACGTACTGTTGTCGAACATGGGCTGGACGACCTTCAGCAGCTGGAACCTCCACAGATATGGCTTTCTTAATTTCGATTGGTCCGTCTTCAACGACTTCCCACATCCGGTCGTGGATTGAGCATAGGAAGCTCTCGACTCGGAAACTCCATATCTCGTATCCTTCGATCGAGAACTGTGGAAGATTTGATGCACTGTATGTAGACATAGCAAACTATCAGCAGTAAATGCAATATGCGTGGGTGAGGTTTTGATGCACTTAGGAAATAGGATCCGGTTCAGTGAGACAACGTGAAGTGAGTGGGGACTCACTTCGGATATGCAAAGCAGAGGCTCGAAAGAACCGCCGCTCTGATACCACTTGTTGGTCCCGGTATGCTATAGGAAAAATACGTAGAGGGGGGGGGGGGGTGAATACGTATTTTGAAGTTTTTCAACTTCAATTCCTTAACTCAGAGTATAAAGTAAAGTGCTCTTGAAAATACTAAGACCTAGCCGAGAGCTAGATCTACAGCAATCACGAATCTCTAGACCTAAGCTTAGAGCTTGATCAAGAGTGAGACTTTACTCTTTGTGCGGAATTTGGTGAGCTAAAATCTTTCCTAAGTAATTGAAAATCCAAGTTAAGTTTGTTTATATGCACGTGCAATGGATAATCGAATACTGTAAAAGATTAAGGTAAGAGAGATACGACACAGAGATGTATAGTGGTTCGGAGATAACGCTCCTACGTCCACTTTGTTGCACGACGGCAACTGTTCTTTTCACTCAAGAACTTGAAGGTTACGGGTCCTTCAAAAACCTGGTCGGGATCGGGCTTCACTTGCCTAGATCAAACGACAGACGTAGTGATTGCGGGTTCACTACACAAACCTAACAAAGACTGGAAGCTTCACTTGCTTCAGTCAGACAGACAGGGAGATTACGGGCTCTCCTTACAGCCTAGCTTCGATCGAGCTTTACACAAACGATGTAAGTGTAAGCTTGGATCTCAACTCTACGATCGAGGCTTCTTCAATCGATGAAAGAAGGGCCTTAGATCTGAACAACCTAACGACGACTCAAAAACCTAACAGACAACAGTTTAGGGTTTTTGGTTGACGAACACACTAATGAAGAACTCTTTACAGTGAATGCAAAGATTGGCTAGAGTTCTTCTTCTAAGCTCGGATATATGAAGTGGGCTTAGAATCTAAGTGTGAAGGTTGTGAAGACGAGTTCCGATGGACTGGAAACTCGGAGAACACTTGAAACAAAAACTCGAAGATTTGCTCGAAGGCTTGGGAGTGTTTGTTTGCAGTAGGCTCGAATGCGCAAGTAGTGTTCTACCTCTTCACGTCTTCATCCTTCACTATTTATAGGCGGAGGGTTGGCTAAGATCCGTTGCTTGGTTGGTGGCCTTGCCCCTCCTCCTCTCGACAGTACTTGCGCAGGCAGTAGCTTTTGCAGACGCGCAGTTTTGGCATTTTGCCAAAATTGGCTAACTTCCAAGTTTAACAGTAACTGGAGCGACCCAGTACTGTAGCGGCGTCTTTGTCGGCCTGGCAGTCAACTCCGCTGCTCCTCTCCTCGTTCGACACGTGGAGATCTCGCAATTAATGCAAAGATCTCTAGTTGACTGAAATTCAAATTCGGAGCGGGAATTTGTGCTGTCGCTTTCTGGTAGGTATTGGCTCGCTTCGCTTTGAAGTTGTAGCGGACGTTCCAAAGTGAGTCGCTTTAGGATCATATTATAGCGGGTCGCTTTGCTTTGCTTGCAGCGTTTGCTTCGCTTCGCTTTACAGCATTCGCTTCGCTTTGCTTCGCTTCGCTTCGGTAGACTCGCTTCGCTTGTAGCGCTCGCTTCGCTTCACTTTGCTTCGGTAGACTCGCTTCGCTTGCTTGACTTGCTTCGCTTTGGAAAACACACTCAAGCGAGTGGCCTTCACTTGAACTTTTGAAGCCTAATATAAGCAAAATAAAAGAGCCATCCTAACAGTGTAGGCTTAGAAAAATTCTAACCTATTAACTACATCAAAATGGGTCGCTGGGAAAAGGACGCTTGGGGTTTTGGGATCTAATCAAAACAAGTGACTTTATTTAACAAATGTCCCATATAGTTCCCCCTTAACATTTTAGTCCTTAACAATTCCCAACATAACCACTGAAAGAAATCACAATCATCCCACTGTGCAAGATTCAATATATTCTGAATTAGTTCACAATTAGCATAAAAATATGAAACTCGTGAATTTTGGTGAAAGCAAAAGCTTACCCTACTCAGCGAACAACAAAAGTATCGGCCGCCAGGGTTCTTCTTTGAATGCGACGGCTTCAATTCTGCAGGAAACTCGTGGAGACAATTGGGGATTGAAGTCACCTCACATGACACGGAAGGCGTGGAAGGGCTGGATGTTGCCCTAGACGTAGAAGACATTTGAGGAAGAAGATTCACAGTCGAGAGAGAAGATGAATTCACCGTCGATTCACAGTCGAGAGAGAAGATTCACATTTGGTGAAGAAGTCGAGAGAGAAGATTCAAATTTGGGGAAGAATTCGAGAGAGAAGATTCAAATTTGGGGAAGATATAAACCCTAATATGCTATATATAAATATGTGTGTGTGATTAGAAAGGAAACGACGTCGTTTTTCATTTGGTGGAACAGCGTCGTTTAATTCCCTGTCGATTTATGCCACATACGCATCATCGATTGCCACGTAGGATTAAGTGCTGCCGGAAATCAGCTTCATGGGAAAATTGCAACAAATCAAAAGTTCATGTATTTTTATGCGACGAGTCTAAGTTCGTGAAAAAAACCGGAAAGGCCCCAAAGTTCATGGTTTAATTAGCCAATAACCCTTACTTAATCTACAACTGCAATTATCCCTCTCTATATATAAAATATAGATGTTAATCAATCCAACATCTATATGTACTTTTAACAATGAGTTTGCAAAATCCAGAACCCAACGTCAAAACCTACTTATTTTAATCCATGTGCATATGAAGCCAATAATATAATGACACCAAGTATGAGTCTGCGACATCTATAACCCCGAAAACACCGAAAATGATGTGGGAAGAAACATAAAGGAGATGATGAAACAAGAGAATGTAAAATTCGACTTCAAGTTGGGAACAACAAAGAATGAGAACTCAATTCTCAAACTCAAAATATTATCAAATACTCAAAAATCTACCCTACCATCCCAAAGGCACGGCCGTATAAACGCCTTATTACATAATTAAGTTCACACATGAAGTAAATGAAAGGAACTCTTTAAATCAACATTATTAAGCGCCTATAACTCTTTGGATACTTGGAATATTAAAACGTGCGAGATACTCCCAGATAGGTATTTGAACTGGCTTTCCAACGAACTTGGCCGTTTTGGATTTGGAGTAATAATGAAAACGTTATGACAGAAAAACTAAAGGATGGTCAGTGCTGACAGTTTCAGCGAATTGCACTGCATCATAAAATTATTACTAGTTGCTTGTTTCCTTATTAACCTCTTTTATCCCTTTCTTTATAAAGTAATGCTACGTTTTTGCATCAAGGAATCAACAAAGAAAAAGGAGAACTATTTTAGTATGCCATTTATGCTATGCTATGTAACATGAATGCCTAACTTATGTGTAGATAGTATTATAGGATCAACAAGCATTAGGGCAACTACAATGGAGAGCCCCAAATGGGGCTCTATAAATTGAGACATGGATAAGAGCTTCAAAATTAAAATATTTCACAATCATGAGCTAATTTTAGGGCTCTTAATACTATTATTGGGTCCCATTTTATATATGTAATTATTATTAAATGTATAATTTATTTATTTATTTTGTGATTAATTTCAATAGTGTTTAATTAAATTATTATATTCGAATTATAATTTATTAAATGAGAATCACAACTAAAATAAAAGAAAAAAATGAGACGGTTACATTGAATTGATTTGGTAATTGATGGCGGTTTTTAAAAAGAAGATACAGTAAATAAGAATAACTTGAATAAAGAATAAAAGAAAATGAAAAAAAAAAAAAGGGAAAAAAGATTGAAATGCACATGGAGCATGGGCTCTTGCAGGAGAGCTTGGGCTCCTAATCTTGGGCTCCCCAATGATCCTAAAATAAAAGGTTGGGCTCTATCTTTTGCCACATAGATAAGAGCTCAACCATTGTAGATGCCCTTAGTAAATTAATAAGTGCTATGTTTTACTCTCTAATGGTACTGGACCAATTAAGTCATTAACATTGGGGAAATTAGTGCAGCTACCAAGTAGACATTATATAACAAAACTAACGCAATTAGTCAAGATTTCTTCTTAATTTATTTCCTCTTAACTCTGTTGTATTCGTAACAATGTCTTGTAGCTGTCTTTACCACACTGATCAGTTTTCATCACTAATCAACTGCAGTCTTGTCTTTCATTCTACTTTCCAATACAACAACTTATAAAATACCAAGAAAACACATGGAAAAACTAAAGTTCAAACTCCTAGCATAAACCAGTTAGAAATCAAGGATTAGTACAGAACAAAATCATCAATGATCCAAAGAAGCAACTAGTATCATATTAATACCACTATTCTTGACATAATACACAACTACAATCATTAGCGTATACAGATACTGGACAAGTCAACCCCAAATTAGAAAAGAAAAAAAATGCCAGATACAAGAAAAACAAAAGGAAGAATTTATGCCCGTTAGTGTTGAGCGCTGGAACCAATCTGTTTATATGTAATTCGGACAAAGGAACTAATAATGCGAGAAATATGAGAACGAGGTACCTTTTATTCTCTTAATTGAGCAGAAGACAGTACATCAAAACGATGGTAGCCGAAATGTTGAGCTACAAAATGCAGCAATTTATCCGAATAGATATTAAAAAAAAAACGACTCCTAATTAGGGTAATAGGTATGGTAGTATCAACTGCTCCCACATAATCTTTCATCCAGTGGGACACTTGTCCTTGTACTTCTTCTCAAGACTTGCAGATCATCTGTAGAGGATGAAGAAGGTGATTCAATAGGCACTAGAAGTGAACTTACTTTTGTTAGGCACTAGATTTGCAACATAAGCCAAGCATCCAAAAGGCTTTACCACATCATAGTTTGGAGGAGCATTAAACAATATTTCATGAGGAGTCTTCCAATCCAAAACTTGACTTGGAACTCTGTTGATAACCCATGTAGCAGTTAAAATGGAGTATGGCCAGAACTTCAATAGTAAACCGCTTTGAAACATCATAGCCCTGGCAGAATTAAGAAGCTAACTATGCCTTCTTTCCACTATCTCATTATGTTGAGGTGTGTATACACAAGATTTCTGGTGAATGATTCCAAGGGAAGACAGTAAATTATGAACTGAGGAGTTAACAAACTCTGTACCATGATCTGATCTAAACACCTTAATCTTCTTCCCATATTGAGTATTAACCATAGCAATATAACTCTGAAGGACAGAGCACACTTGATCTTTAGATTGAATCACATAAGTCCATATGTTTCTGTTGTGATCTTCCACCAGAGTGAGAACAAACTTCCCATTACAAATATTTTCTTCTCCATAAGGCCCCCGGACATCACTATGAATCATTTCAAAGAGTGTATCTGATCTTCTATTAAGAGTTGGAAATGAATCCCTTGTTTGCTTTGCCCTTTGGCAAATCTCACAGTTTTCAAGTACTTCAAGTGCATCCCTAATCTTCATGTGCTTCATAGCAGTGATGGAGGGGTGTCCTAAGAAAACATGCCAATCTGAAATGTCCATGGCATTATAGAAATGAAATATAATTTTTCAGTAATAGTCTCCATAACATAAAGAGAACCCTTCAATCTTCCAATACCAATAACCTGATCTGTATTAGATTTCTGGAAAACACAATGAGTTGGATGAAAGACACATCTAGCATCAGTAGTTTTCACCGGTTGAGAGACTGACAAAAGATTATGGGTGAATTCAGGCACATAAAGGACATTGTTCAATACAATATCCTTAGTGAGTCTCACCTTTCCTGCATAGGCCACACTTCTGGATGAGTCATCTGGGAGATATATCACAGTTGGTTTCTCCAATTGATGTGTGGTATATAAGAGTTCTGGATTAGAACATATATGTGAGCTTGCTCTTGAATCAATAATCCACTTAGTTTCAAGCATGCTAGGCAATACTGAGAAGGCAAAATGGCCATCAAATGGTTGAGAGTTCCTTGCTGTCTCATGCACTAAGTTGGCATCTGATTCGTTACTGCTTGTTCCATTAGATTGCTGTTGAAAGAATTGCCCCATGCATTACATTAATTTTGACTGTATCATCTTACTCATCTCTGTGTTGTTATCCTTATGAACAACACTTCCATTCCCATTATCAGACTCTCCACTATTCTCCACACAATTAGCCCTGTATTGGCCTTTTGAATCCTTGAGTTTCTTGTACCAGTCTGATACTCCATGTAGCTTAAACTCATCCATTTCATGCCCAATTTCTTGACAGTGAGCACACTTCAGTTTCTTTTTCTCTTCCTTGCTTATTCTCTTCTTGTAAGGACCTGTGTATTGTTTCTGATATGGAGGCGTAGATCCCATATTCTGTGGTGATGGTGCTTGTGGCTTCACATTCACATTCATGGTCATGAGATTTTTCATGTCTCATGCTCCATCATTCAGCTGTTTTTGATCCTCCACTTGCACCACCATTGCATAAGTCTGATCTAAACAAGGCTAAGGTTTCTGTAGTAGTATCTGGGTTTTAATTGTCTCATACATATCATTTAAACCAGATAGAATGGCTACAAGCCTCAGTTGTTCCTGCCTCTGCATATTCTTAGCCTTGGCTACACATACACAGTCTAAAGGAGGAAGGAGCATGTCCATCTTGATAACCACATATTTAGCATGCTTTAGAGTGCGTCTCGATGCGTGTTTTGGTTCGGATTGGTGCTTAAATGAATAGGGAATGATAGGTTTTTACAATTTAATCATTTTCTATATGCTTTGCATGTTCTCTCGGTTTCCGTGCTGTTTTCAGGTGTTGCGGCAATTTTGTAGGCGAGTTTGGCTTATCTTATGTCGAAGAGGATCGAAAGAGGAAGCCGTAGCACTTTGCGGATTAATTTTCCGATGCCGGACGAGAGAGAACGAGCCAAAACCGTGAGAGCGCGCAAACTGTCAAATGTGGGCGGAAAACACACGAGTCAACCGAAAATGAACTAGTCAACCCTTCACTTAACTTTCCAGAAATTACAGATTTTACCCCACCTTCTCAACTTAAGTTTCTAGTATTTGCAATTTAGTCCAAATGTGTGGGAAGACTATAAATAGCTAGATATTTTTCTCATTTGGTATCTAATTTCACTTGTAATTCATTGTGACATTTTCTCTTAGAACCCTAGCTATTTTCCCTCTTTCTTCTTTAGTATTTTCAAATATTGTTGAAGATTATGCTTGAAGTTTGAAGAGATTGTTGAAGATTTCTTCTCTACTTTTCATTCCTTGTCATTTACATTATGTTTTTGCTTATTGTTCATGGCTTGATGCTTAGATCCATGCTAGGCTAGATCCATTGAGGATTCAAATGATGGATGGTGTGAATTAGGCTAGGATTTAATGGTTTTTGATGAGGATCTACCTTTCCTTTGAGTTGCCCTTGGATTTGATTGAATTTAATTGCATGAATGATTGACATCCATGAGTGCATACAAGGTGTTTGATGGAATGCCTGGGAAGCTTCCATTCATAGCACTTGGCATGAATCCTTGCTCATACTATCTAGTATTGATTTGCATTGCTCCTAGAAAGAATTATGTGAATTGATGTTAGATTAGTAGGCATTGTGCTTTTAGGAGTTGGTAACATGTTTAGAATGGTAAGCATGTTATTCAATCCACTAGTTATCAAGTCTTAGGAGGATGAGATAGCTTGATTTATGTAATAATGCCACTCAAAGGAATTAAAATGGTTTGATACATCACTTGCCTAGTCCTTAGCCTAATCACACCGGAAATCATTTGAATCCTTGCTTGCTTTTATCGAATTTCTATTTCTTGCTCTTTTATTTGTTCTTTGCATTGCTTGCCTTCATATTTTGCTTGTTATTTCATTTACTCATTACTTGCCTAGTTATAAAACACCAAAACAAAGTCTATGTGCTTAGATAGGATAATAGAGACTACGTGAACTACTTGATTGTCTATCAACACATTCACTCCTTGTGGTTCGACCCGGACTACTAGCTAGTTCGGTTATTGTATTATTGATAGGCTAGAAATTAGCCGAGTCAATTTTTGGCGCCGTTGCCGGGGAGTGAATAGATTGATGATCAATAGTTTGTTTAGTTTCTTGTTGCTAATTTGAGCTTGTTTTTTTTTTTTTTTTTTTTTTTTTTTTTATAGATAGGATGGTATTGTGCTTGTTGATTCAAGCATTTTATTGGACTATTTTTGATTTCTTTATTGGTGTGCTTGATAGGTACACACTTCATAGATCCAAGGTTAAACATGTGAAATCTTTCGTTTTGGACTATGAGAAGAGAGAAAGAACTTCCAAAGAGCAAGATGTGAAAATCAATCGGGAAGTGGAAGTTCTTAGGAAGCAATTGGAGGTTATGGAAGCAAGAATGGATGAGCAAAGGAGGAGAACTCAAGAGGTTCAATTAACTCCTATAATTGAGATATTCCAACCTCTAAAAGTGAGTTATCAAGGAAGAGAATGGGGCACGGTTGATGCACCTAGCTTTGAGCTTAAACCGGGTTTGATTCGTTTGGTTCAAGCAAATCAATTTGGAGGAGAAGTCACCGAGGACCCAAATGATCATCTATACTCATTCCTTGAAATTTGTGATACCCTCAAGCTCGAAGGAGTGCCAAATGACACAATCCGGATGAGACTCTTCGGATTTTCGCTTCGTGACCGGGCTAAAGAGTGGTTCAAAGGTCTCAATGGGAAGTCAATCAAATCATGGGAAGATCTATGCAAAGCTTTTCTCTTGAGATGTTTTCCACCTTCTAAGGTACAACGCCTAATCTCGGAGATTTATCAATTTGCCCAACATGAGGATGAGACGATATTCAATGCTTGGGGGAGATTCCGTGAACTCTTAAGGAAATGCCCTCCACATGGCCTAGATGAGAGTCGACAGCTCTTCTTCTTCTATGGTGGTTTGAGTTCACAAACAAGAACTATGGTAGATGCTACCTCCGGAGGTTGCTTGCTAAATCGAGATGTGAAGGAAGCCATGAGGATTGTTGAAGATATGGTTTCTAATTCTTTTCAATGGCCTATGGAAAGGGTAAATTTGAAGAAAGATATCTCCATGTCGGATGATAAATATGAAGAGCTTGCTTCCCAAATTACCAACCTCAAGAAGAAGCATGAAGAGATTAAAAAAGTGTTGATAGAAGCACGAGCTTGGCAAAGACCTAAGAATGGAGGAATTCTTGGCCAAGAAGAGGCGATTCACATCAATCAACAACCTCTCTCGGTTTTTCAACAACTTGTACAAGATGATCCACTCCAACCTTGGAGCTATGAAGCTCCATCGATGCCTCTATTTTCAATGCCTTTCCATGAGATTCAACAAGAGGAAAAACCATGTGTAAGAAAAGATGAAGGTATTTCTCTTACTCATTTTCCCCAAACTTCTATAGAGAATGATGATGTGAGTGAGTTGAATGATGGTATCATGAATGATATATCATTTCCTTTTGAGTTTGGATACGAGAATCATGCTAAGTTTGGGGGAGAGAAGAGGGAAGATCTTGTGAAGAGTACTCTTCATGAAGAAGTTGTAGAGATGAGCATTGATAGGGTGGAAGAGTTCAAGAAGTTGGATGTCAATTCTCATTTGGTTGGTTTGTTGAGTAGTATGCCAAATCATGAGAAGTTCTTGGAGGATGTAGACAAGAGAAAGGTTAAAATGAATGATGATATGACCATTGAGTTATCGGAGGGATGTAGTGCTAGACTACAAAGAAAATTCCCCAACAAGGAAAGCGATCTTGGAGATTTCACAATTCCTTGTGAAATTGGTGATCAAGTGCTAGAGAAGGTCTTGTGTGACATGGGTTCAAGAGTGAACGTGATGCCTCTTCCTATCTTTGAACGTTTGAAGATTGGAACCCTTATGCCCACAATGACGATATTTCGGATGGCGGATCGTTCAATCACAATTCCTTGGGGAAAGATCGACAATGTGCTCATCAAGGTTGGAAAGTTCATCTTTCCGGTGGATTTCTTCGTTCTTGACATCGAAGAGGAGCACAACATTCCTTTGATCCTTGGTATGCCCTTTTTGTCTACAAGCCGAGCTTTGATGGATGTTTGTGATGGAAGCCTCACTTTCCGAGTTGATGAAGAGGAAGTGACATTCTATAAGCCAAAACTTGAGAATGAATTGCCAACTCCAAGAGAAGAGGTTCAAGCTCAAAGTCCCAAGAGAAGTGGCATGAGGATGAATGAAGTGACGTTCCAAGAAAAGAGTGCCGATCCTTTACGTGAGAGGTTTACAAGTTTTGGAGGTCAAGAGAGGACCTCGTTTGATGTCCCATGATCTACATTGAGGTATCGTCGAGCTAGCGACGTTAAACAAGCGCTCGTTGGGAGGCACCCCATCACGTATCCTTTATTTTCTCGTTTTCTTTAAATTTAGTCGTTTTAGTCGAATAAGAGTGAGAGTGGGTTAATTTGTTATGGAAAAAATATTTCTAAGTGTTGGATGCTTTCTTTTGCTTTAGAAAATATTTGAGATTTTTCAAGTTGGCAATTTCATGCCTTAGAAAAATTTTGAGAATTTTCAAGTTCTTGTATTCCAACACTTAGCAAAATTTTGAGGGTTTAAGTTCTACTTTTGCGCAGTCCGGCGGTAAAATCGAAAAAAAATAGCAAAACTTGTCAGAATTTGATTCCGTCGATTGCATTGCATTCCTACTCGAGAGTAGGGGGGAGGACCGACTCCCGTCCCGGACCGGCCCGGGAAGGCCCGGGCCAAGCCCGGGAACAGAGCAAACGGCGACCTAAGAGGGAAATCAGGGTCAGGTCGCCGGCAAGTTGATGGAGCCCGTAAGTCATGGTTCGAAGCCCGGAGGCCCAGAATTAAAGATGATATGGGATAAAGATTGAAGAAATTATTTAGTAGTTTATTTAGTTGAGTTTTTATTAATATTTTATTAATTTTCGTTTTAATTTGGTTTTGTAGTTGATAGAGTTATTTTAAGCATTATTTTAGTGATTTTATTCATTTTTAGACTAGGTTTTGGTTTGGTATATTATAGGATAGGTTTTTAACTAGTTTCCTTGTGGAATTAGGACTCTATGAAGCCTATAAATATGGCTCATATATCATGGACGAAAATTAGTTAGCTTTTGATCATTAATATTATTGTGAGTTTATTCTCTCTTGAGAGTTTTCGAATTCCTCTTGATTATTCCAAGACGAATTCATTATCCGGCGAATCAGCGAGTCAATCATCCCTCGTTGTGTGTCAATCATCGTCCCCGTGTGGCTTGGCGACCGTTTCTTTGGGTTATAGAGACTTCGGTTTATCTATAGTACTTAGGAGGGTTTAGTCCATTGACGTATTGGGATCACCATTCGTTAATTAGTTTCGTTTCTTCCGCGTGCGTTACCATTCGGTCATCAAGGATCGTATCATTTGGCACCAGAGCCAGAGTTTACGTAATCCAGGTTCTATCTTTCCTTTTGTCTTTTTCGTTTTCGTATCGTTTTGTTCGTGTCGTTCGTTCGAGTCTTCTTCTAATCGTTCGTCAAATTCGTTTCTGTGTCAAAAAAAAAAAAAAAAAATCGTATCTGTGTCATAGAGTCGTCCTATGTAGCTTTTCGTTTCGTGTCAAATATTCAGATTCGTTTCTGTGAGTTTTCGTCTTTTCTCGTGTTTTTCGTCGGCCAGCACTAAAACGGCCATAACTTTTGCATACGAACTCCGATTTTGCTCCATAATACCTTTTCGGAAACATCTCAACGAGATCTAAAAGTCTCATTACTCTGCTGGTATGTCGTATGAGGAACTTGATCAACAAACAAAGCTCAAGATAGAGGCGATGGTGAAACAATGGGGCGAGGAGATGAGGTCTGAGTCGGTGTTAATTTGTTCGGAGAGTGGAGGTCGTTACAAAGAAAAAGTCCAACAATACAACCAACATGGTCATCTTGGTGAGGACAAAGAAGTGGACATTACCTACTTTCAAGGGAAATATGATCCAAAGTTGTATCTTCAGTGGGAGAGAAATATGGAGATAGCTTTTGGTCATCATAACTATTCTGAGTTCAAGAAGGTGAACTTGGCATCCAAGTTGTTATTGGACTATGCTCTAACTTGGTGGGATCGGTTAGCTAAGAGTAGAAGAAGGAATGGACTGGAGCCAATCATGACTTGGAAAGAGATGAAGGTAGTAATGAGGAAACATTTTTCACCTTCCCATTACTATCGTGAGAATCAGAATAGTTGGAGGCAGTCTCAAGCTACTACTCTTTCATATTCAAAGAGAAGCTTTTTGGAGAAAGAAGAGCGGCCGAAGGAGTACATATGTCCATTTGTGAAGCCAAGGTCAGATGCTAAGAGTACGTTCACTCCGGTTCGAGATGATGTGGAAGAACATAATGAGGAGGTAGAAGAAATCGAAGCACCTCCTGGACCACTTAGTTTATTTGATGATATTGATCAGAGTGTGCAAAATGAAGAGTGTGATGGAGAGCAGCAAGAGAACATCATTCATGTCGAGGATGAAGTGTCGTTTGTTTCTCTTACTCCAACGCAAGTGGATGAGGATGATCAAATGCAACTGTTAAAGGAGGTGGAGATGGTGAAGTCCAAGGAGGAGAAAGTAGAGACAAACGAGAATGGATTGATGCCCGAGTCTCTACTTGATCAGAGTAGTGCCTTGGAGTGGATTGTGAATGAGGAGAAGTCCATGGAGGCAACGTGGAACAAGGGGAATGTTTCGTCCACTAATGATCTTGATTGTCTATTTTCTTCTACTTATTCATTTGTGCAGGCATTTGATGATGTTTCTTCCAAAGATACATTTCATGGCGTATTATCAATTAAAGGAAGTGAACATCAAATCGAGCTCGAAGGACTGAATGAGTTTGAGATATGTGAAGAGATCAAGAAACAAAATTTCTTTCCTTTTGACGTAGGAGACGGCCAGGATTTGAGGACAAATCCTCTTCAAGAGGAGGGGAATGATGGAGCCCGTAAGTCATGGTTCGAAGCCCGGAGGCCCAGAATTAAAGATGATATGGGATGAAGATTGAAGAAATTATTTAGTAGTTTATTTAGTTGAGTTTTTATTAATATTTTATTAATTTTCGTTTTAATTTGGTTTTGTAGTTGATAGAGTTATTTTAAGCATTATTTTAGTGATTTTATTCATTTTTAGACTAGGTTTTGGTTTGGTATATTATAGGATAGGTTTTTAACTAGTTTCCTTGTGGAATTAGGACTCTATGAAGCCTATAAATATGGCTCATATATCATGGACGAAAATTAGTTAGCTTTTGATCATTAATATTATTGTGAGTTTATTCTCTCTTGAGAGTTTTCGAATTCCTCTTGATTATTCCAAGACGAATTCATTATCCGGCAAATCAGCGAGTCAATCATCCCTCGTTGTGTGTCAATCATCGTCCCCGTGTGGCTTGGCGACCGTTTCTTTGGGTTATAGAGACTTCGGTTTATCTATAGTACTTAGGAGGGTTTAGTCCATTGACGTATTGGGATCACCATTCGTTAATTAGTTTCGTTTCTTCCGCGTGCGTTACCATTCGGTCATCAAGGATCGTATCACAAGTTTCCAACCTAAATTAGGTCGCCGTCGGCAGCCCATTTTGTGCCTTCCCCACGGCGGTCAACGCCCTCTTCCATGGTGTTGACCGCCGTTGCCCCTTCTCCCCTATGCGATGTCTCGCCATTTCGCCTCGTTCTCCCTCATACGAACTCCGAATTGCATTCCGTTTTTTGCTATGGATTCCTCTTTCAACCCTCTACAACATATGATAGTTTTTAGTAATTAGGGCTGGACCATGAGGAGGAAGGTATCTCAAATCATCCCCTTACATGAGCTTATTGTTCACCCCTTGAGCTATGCTTTGATATGTGATTACTAATATATGAATTGAGATTGAATGTTGCTAGGGGGTGACAAAGAGAAGCTAAGCATGATGGAGGAAAGGATTCAACTTAATCGAGTATGTACCAGAGTGAGCAACATTGAACGTGATATACATCGCAAGCTTGGACCTTTGTGAGTGTAGTTTAAATTCCTTATTATTCTTCCCTCCAAACTTATTTTAGACTTTGTTTCTAAAATAAGTTTGGGGGAGGGGGGTAGGATAAGGTCTTTAAACTACTATTCTCTCTTCGATTTTTCATTAAAGTTGCGATTTTTAGGCTTGTATTTGCTGGATGGAGTTGATTGTGCTTAATTGGATGCTTGAAAAGGATGAATTCGGTTGAGTGTGTTTGGTATATGATGAGAGTGAATAAGTTGGAATGCGATTCAAGTGATTCATATGTGTGTAAATGTATGCTTACTTGCAAATTTTGCAAAATTAAAAAAAAAAAAACTTCTTTCGAATGAATCACTTGAAGTATTGGTTTTCATATCGTGGTTATCGCTCCTTTGCTTTCAAGAGAGATGTCGATGATGAGTTGAGCGAAAATTGATATCATATTTCTGGAATCTCTCATGTGTGTATGGAGCATGAAATGGTTGCATAGCATAATTAACTAGGAATGATTGATCTTAGGCACATGAACTCTAAACAAAAGTTTGTAAGGTTTGGGCCAAAACGTTGCATTAATAACGTTCTTTTTCTTTCTTGTGAGTTTGCCATGTATTGCATTGTTATCTTCTAGAACTTGCCTTCAATCTCGATCGAGGTTGCTATATGTGCTACGAGAACTTAGAAATGATTTTAGGCCCTCACTTGTTAGCCTCATTATTCCCTAAACACTAACCAAATGAAATGTTAACTTTGTGGTCCCCCTTGAGCCTTTAAAGCCTTTATTCTTGAACCGGATGATAGGGGTGTGAAGGTTGGTTAAGGGAATCCATTGAGAGGTTGTGAGTAGTGAGGAACGAGGGTGGAGTAGTTTGATTGAAGAGGTCGTTCTAAGGTGAATATACTCCTATGAGCTCTAGTGAAAAAAAAAATAAAGAGATGAGAATTGAATTCTCATGGAAAAAAAAGAAAAAAAAAAAAAGAAAAGTGAAAAAAAAATGTGTTGAGAAAAAAAGTGATGAGAAAAGAAAAACAAAAAAAAAAAAAGAAAGAAAATAGTTGAAAAGAAAGAAAAAAGTTTGAATAAAGTTAGTTGTAAATGAGAGCATAAAGGAGTTGTTCATGAATATTTAGAAGCTTCAATCAAGCTTATGTACTTAAGAGTGTAAAGAGGTGAAATGGTGAAGGTAGAAGGTGGAGAAATTCACACTTAGAGTGGAAAAGAGAAGGTGGAAGTACTTAGAAGATTTCTTAGTCACTTAGCCTAAAAAAAATCCCTACCTAAACCAATGTCCCCACATTATAAGCCTAAATAAAAGACCTAATTGATCTTAGTTCGAGTGCACAACCAAGCGATGGAGATCTTGAGGTTTAGGGCAAGCTTATGGTAAGAGCAATGCATGCATGAGTTCGATGAGTGTAAAAATTTCATACCATACACTTGAGAGAAAGAGTGATACACTTACATCTAGAGAGGTTTGGAGTTTCGTTGTGTTTGAGTGATTGATTTCTTGGTTGAGAGTGTTGTGTGGTTGTGGATTGTTTGATGCACCTTGGGAATTCCATGTTTGAAAATGTTTTCTTGAGTGAGCTTTGAGGCATCGATGATCTTGGCTTGCATGCCCATATGTGCTTATATTCTTTGATTGTTCGTTCCATTGTCGGGACGAGCAATGGCTTAAGTTTGGGGGAGTTTGATAACCACATATTTAGCATGCTTTAGAGTGCGTCTCGATGCGTGTTTTGGTTCGGATTGGTGCTTAAATGAATAGGGAATGATAGGTTTTTACAATTTAATCATTTTCTATATGCTTTGCATGTTCTCTCGGTTTCCATGCTGTTTTCAGGTGTTGCGGCAATTTTCTAGGCAAGTTTGGCTTATCCTATGTAGAAGAGGATCGAAAGAGGAAGCCGTAGCACTTTGCGGATTAATTTTCCGATGCCGGCGAGAGAGAACGAGCCAAAACCGTGAGAGCGCGCAAACTGTCAAATGTGGGCGGAAAACACACGAGTCAACCGAAAATGAACTAGTCAACCCTTCACTTAACTTTTCAGAAATTACAGATTTTACCCCACCTTCTCAACTTAAGTTTCTAGTATTTGCAATTTAGTCCAAATGTGTGGGAAGACTATAAATAGCTAGATATTTTCCTCATTTGATATCTAATTTCACTTGTAATTCATTGTGACACTTTCTCTTAGAACCCTAGCTATTTTCCCTCTTTCTTCTTTAGTATTTTCAAATATTGTTGAAGATTATGCTTGGAGTTTGAAGAGATTGTTGAAGATTTCTTCTCTACTTTTCATTCCTTGTCATTATGTTTTTGCTTATTGTTCATGGTTTGATGCTTAGATCCATGCTAGGCTAGATCCATTGAGGATTCAAATGATGGATGGTGTGAATTAGGCTAGGATTTAATGGTTTTTGATGAGGATCTACCTTTCCTTTGAGTTGCCCTTGGATTTGATTGAATTTAATTGCATGAATGATTGACATCCATGAGTGCATACAAGGTGTTGATGGAATGCCTGGGAAGCTTCCATTCATAGCACT
Source organism: Thymus mandschuricus (assembly GCA_029379335.1). Taxonomy (NCBI): domain Eukaryota; kingdom Viridiplantae; phylum Streptophyta; class Magnoliopsida; order Lamiales; family Lamiaceae; genus Thymus; species Thymus mandschuricus. The sequence goes on along the minus strand of CM057075.1, from coordinate 14,893,097 downwards.
TGGCATGAATCCTTGCTCATACTATCTAGTATTGATTTGCATTGCTCCTAGAAAGAATTATGTGAATTGATGTTAGATTAGTAGGCATTGTGCTTTTAGGAGTTGGTAACATGTTTAGAATGGTAAGCATGTTATTCAATCCACTAGTTATCAAGTCTTAGGAGGATGAGATAGCTTGATTTATGTAATAATGCCACTCAAAAGAATTAAAATGGTTTGATACATCACTTGCCTAGTCCTTAGCCTAATCACACCGGAAATTATTTGAATCCTTGCTTGCTTTTATCGAATTTCTATTTCTTGCTCTTTTATTTGTTCTTTGCATTGCTTGCCTTCATATTTTGCTTGTTATTTCATTTACTCATTACTTGCCTAGTTATAAAACACCAAAACAAAGTCTATGTGCTTAGATAGGATAATAGAGACTACGTGAACTACTTGATTGTCTATCAACACATTCACTCCTTGTGGTTCGACCCGGACTACTAGCTAGTTCGGTTATTGTATTATTGATAGGCTAGAAATTAGCCGAGTCACATCTCATCCCATAAAGCTGTGAGTTGATTAAAATACATGAAACGACTCAAGTTTCCTTGCCTCAGAGAATAGATATCCCTATGTAACTTCAAAATCCTTGTCCCATTACTACTACCAAATCTTTGACTTAGAGCAGACCACAATTTAAAAGTGTTGTCAATACTAGCAAAAGCATCAACAAATTCTTTGGAGATAGAGTTGGTAATCCAAGTGGATACCATGTAATCAGTTTTCAACCAACGTTTATAATAAATAGATTCAGAGCTAGGCTCAGGGAAAGTACCATCAAGAAATTCCAACTTGCTTCTTGCTGCTAGAGCCCTTTTGATCGACTTGCTCCAATTCAAGAAATTGGAGCCTATTAGTTGAGCCGAGACCAGCTGCAATCTAGAATGATCAGCTGCAGGTATAGACAGTATTTTTTCGATTTGTCTGATCTTGACTCTAGATTCAAGATCTATCTCATTCCCCAGCTCTTCATCTTTAGGCTTCTCTTCATCCTTAAATCTTTCCTCATCCTTCTTTCTATCTTGCTTGTTTCCACCATCATTAGCTCCGTCTTTCCCCATAGAAGCAGATTAAACGTGAAAGGAAGAAACTTTACGCGAAATGATCGATCAAACCTTCGCTCTTGATACCATATTAGAATGTAGAGAAAAATAGAAAGTAGGCTTCATATTTTCAGTAATAATTCATGCAAAAACGGCTGCTACAGTGAGTGAGCTTATATACTCACATACAGAAAGGTAAAGTCGCATTTCCACATACACACGACTATCTTAACTAGACTCCAACCCTAAAATATGTCGTGACCGTTAGATCAGACTGAAGATCTACGGTCACGATTAATAAGCAAAAATAAACATAAATAAAGTATGTAGGTTCGAATCCTCATAAGAACAGTAATAATAAATTGCATGAAAAACACTATAAACTCCACCATCTTCTTCTTCAAGCATCTACAACACTGCATCTTCATTCTATATCTTCATCAAGTAGCTTACCTACAGGTTGAAGAAGCCATGAAGTTGCAGAGTCATTTGTAGCATCATCAGAAGCCCTTGTCGCAACAAAGTTGTTCCTCAACTCTCTGGCACCAAATTTCAGCTTTTGGAGCAACCCACGAAAGCTAACGGCGGTACGAGCAAAAGAGGGGGTTGTTTTGGGTGGGAAAAATAGCGGGCCTTGGCATAGGAGAGAGAATGGCTACTCATCATTTCCATTTCTTTCTTTCTTTCTTTAGATCGTTGATGAGTTACGAACGACTGAATAAAGATCGGTGAATCAAAGTACGTGGCATACATTCAAAGTTGTACTTTCTCGATATATACTATCTCCATCTCATATAAGTAGTCTCATTTGCCATGTATGTTTATCTCATTTATTAGTCTCATTTCCTAAAATGACAAATAATACTTGACTACAATTTCATTTCCTAAAATGACAAAGAATACTTGACTACAATTAACTCTCTCTCATCACAATCAATTACAACCACATATTTCCTTACTCATTGGCTATTGTGTCATTTTCAAATGAGACTACTTATATGAGATTGAGGTAATAACACAAATCTTGGATAATCATTAATCATTAAATGCAAGATTGGGTATTCATTTAATGAATACACGAGTTAATCACTATAATCTGTGGCATAACTCTTCAATTGCGTCGCACGAGCAAACGCTAGTGAATCAAATTAACACAATAAGTTAATAACTACTCTAATTTTCAGAAAGATTGTAATTAAAGCAAAATTTATCAATCCTATATATTTTATTCAATAAAATTGAAATTAAATGCTAAAAATTAATTATAAAAGAGTGAACCTTAGAAATAATTGCACAAATATAATACGTTGAAATTGTTGAAAAAAAATGCATAAAATCAATGAAAATCAACATTCAGTACACAATTGATATATGAAAGTACGGATAGAGGATCCCATAATGTCTACTTTAAGTTTTGATGCGTAACAAAAGCATTTTATCAATTATTTAACCTACATGTTTATGTTTACATTTGGCAAAATAATTATCTCCTGATATCATTTTTTAAATTAATATTTTATTTGATTTGTTGGTATTTGATATATTCCATTTCGAAAATAAGTTGGGGCATATATTAAAATAGCCAATCTGTAATATAAAATGTAAGTTTGGCTTATTTGTATCAAATAATTACGTTTATAATCATCTATACAAAAGGAAAGCAACTTTAAAATATTATTGATATTACTGTAATTAAATTAAAGCATAATAGACTACATATTTTCATGTAATATTCCTAATAAAAGTTAATCTATGACTGTTCTTAATTAATTAATATCTTAACATCCTCAAGTAGTATTTGCTCACACCTTCTTATTATACCTGAACTTAATCAGCATGCATGACTCGGTATAACAAACCTTGTGAACTCCCTGAAGGGATATCTCAACCTATAACGGACATGGTTTATCGATACCCACTTCAACAAGAGTTTTTGCGCGTAGTGTTACAAGTGAAAAGTAAGGATCTACGTTGAAAAATAAGAGTTAATCCTTTCCATTCTAGGAAACAAACCAATATAAGCGGGACGTCCCGATTAGAAAAGAAAGCCAAGTGAAGTGGGACGGATGAGGTATTAAGTAAGCATCATATGTGCCTCCATGTTACCCAAGATACAAGCGAACAAGGAACTTGCAATAAGTCTGTATCTTGTAAATCAAAGTAACACTAATGAATGCATATACATCTAATAGCTTATCAAAATTAAGTTTGAGCTACTAAAACCTGAGATCTCTAGCTCTTCACATATTAATGTAGAGTCCGTATCAGAAGAGTATTATCTCCCTTGATCCTATGATCCTATCAATACGTTCAACAGTACCGGCACAATTAGTGATGGAGACCCATCACTACCATTACTGCTGCAGTATTATCCGATAGCTTAGTTGGAGCTATCTCGACTATAATATTTATATCTCATAATTGTCATTGATCTCCGTGATCTCCTCCAAACTCGGATCGACACGTGATGTAAAACACGAGATAATTGACATATTGTTATATATATATATATAGGATGAATCATATAGAAATAAGTCCTGGTTTGAGAAATAAGAATAGATCTGGACCATTGATCTTGATTTGATCTGTGGCTGTAATTGATTTAAGCATGATTATAAGGTATCATAAGCATGACTAAGTTTAAGCATGAATTTGTACATTAAAAAGCATAATGGTGTTGTAAGCATAAATATATATTGATTTAAGCATGATTTTGTATACTTTTAAGCATCTTTCGCATTTTAGCACGCAAGGATTTATTTGCACACGAACCACTCCCTATAAATATATATATATAAATCATATAGAAACTAAATATCCAGTGAAATATAAAAACCGATGATATCCGTTGATTTCAGAGATCTAACGGTTGACAATTAATATCATTTAATATTAAAAAAATGATTAATCGATTTTTTTTAATGTTTTTGCTGATGTCATAAGGATATTTCTGACTTTTTCTATTTTTTGTAATTGAATATTCATTAAATTCGTAATATTTAATTATTTTATTTCTTTAATTTTAGGGATTTTCCAAAACTGAAATACACTCTGACATTAAGTCGGTTTCCGGCCAAATCCTAACGAGAATCGAAAAATGGACCACTAGGTATTATTCTACTCAAAGAGACGAAGAGATTGATAGGTGGATCACTCGTTTTGACGGAGAAACGCAGGAGATATTCGCCGAACAAATCGAACCAACAGCAAAATTACGACTCTACAGTGACGTAAACTTCCAAATGCAATTTCGGCCTCATCGGCGATCGGATTTAGATGGGCGACATACCGTTTGAAACTTCTTGAGGAGTAGAACACGTTTTTGGGTGGTTCAATCCGATTTGGTTGAGATTTGAGTTCAAAATTGGCAAAATGCATAACAACAATCGAAAATGCATTAAAATGACTAGAATATGCATATTATGTCGATTTTGTTGTATTTTAGAGACATTCTGATGCATTTTCATTTCATTTTTATACGAGCTCCAATTTTTCATATTAGGATTTAGTTTTCCATACAAGTTAAGATTTAACTTTCCCTACATGTTATGGTATAGATTATCCTACAAGTTAGGGTATAAATTCTCCTACAAGTTAGGGTATAGTTTTCCCAAATAGGGTTTAGCTTCCCATATGAGTTATGGTTTAGTTTCCTCCTGCAAGTTAGGGTTTAGCTTTTCATACAACTTAGTTTTTGGATTCCCACACAAGTTAGGGTTTAGATTTCACTAATGGGTTAGGGTTTTAGTTAGGGTTTAGATTTCCCTAATGGGTTAGGTTCTAATTTCGATTTTCGATACACATTAAACAAATTTTATGTATTATATTTTTCTTTTTATATGTTTCTGAATTTTATAGTGAACATATTTTACTGCATTTATATTAGATTTTGATGCATTAAATTATTTTAGGTCGTATAGATGTTAATGATGATTGTCTTAAAGACAAATTCGTTCAGCAAAAATCGAGTATCTTAGATGGCGAGCATGTCCCTTTATAGGGTTTAATTCGTCCAATTATGGTTATTTTTTGTAGGGTTCACTATTTCCTATTAGGGTTTAGTTTTCCCTACAAGTTATGCCTTAGTTTTCTCTACTAGGTTTATTTAAACTAAGTAACAAGAACTCAAGAAGAGTATGCAACAAAATTGTATATTTACGCGACAAAATACGTATGCAAACCCATAAATCTAATTATGTAAATGAAAAGAAAATCTATTAATATGCAACAACTCTTGACCTATATATATGCACCAAAACCTTTTTAATATGCAACAATTGTTGTGAGAATCTTAAAAAAACTTAACTAAAAACTTTGAATGATTAAGAATTTGATTTTATAAAAATTAATCTGACTATGAAAATAGGAATCAAACAATTAACTAAGTAAAGAAAGAACAAAGAACTAAAGCAATATTAAAATCAAAGTAAATAAATAAGCTTACGAATTGAAGAACGAGAACTTGAACAAAGAATTGAACAATTTGAATTACTTGTGTCTTAGATCCAAACCTTAAACAAAGCAATAACAAAACTAAGCTAGAGTTTTTTTTTGCTAGAAAAACTAAGTAGAAACAAATGTCTTTTCGTCCATAAAGGATTACATATATATAAGGTTCAAAGTCGAGACGAAAAAGGAAACAAAAAGATGAAAATGTGTTGAGCGAGCGGGTGCACTCACGTGCTTTATTCTTGTGCACCAATTTGCCGAACCGAGCGGTCGCTCGGGTGCGAGCGCTCGCTCGCTGCCCAATGCTGCCCGGTTCGATTCTCTTCTTCGATATTTACTCATTTTCTCTCGTTTCTTCCTCAACCACTTCTTTAACACCTAATTCCAACAAAGACTCACAAACACCTAAATCATAGCAAACTACTAAAGAAAAGGAACGAATAAAAAAGAAAAACGAAGTCAAAATTACAATAAAAACCACACAATTCGACACCAAAAAAATCCTCCACACTTAGATCTTTGTTTGACCTCAAGCAACCATAATCAACACAATTTAGACTCAATTCAAACTCAAAATCATAGAGCAATCAACCATTAAGATTGTCAAGCCAATGAACATAAGTCGCTTTAATCCCAAGTTGCAAAAACAAAATTGACATCAAAGAACTATGTTGCCCATTAACTCGATTCAAATATGAGGATCATACTAATGATATACACACAACTCACAAATCCTTGAACTATAACAAATTCAATCTTGTAGTCTACTTCCCCTTTTCTCTCTTTTATTTATTTATTTTGCATTCTAGACATTACAAAATGAACGTGTTAGCTAGCATGTATGCCATTAGGTATATATACTTACTGGTTCACATCGAGATTCCTAACGTCATTTCCCGTACTCATTATTCTTTGAATAAGAGGAATAGAATCCCACGAAATATATCGTATCTCCTTATTGCACATGCAACTAAAAAATGAGTATCAGTTAGGGCAAATTAACTTGTCTTCAGCCAATCACAACTTTTTTTTTCATCTCATCTTTATTTTTTGGGAAGCAAACTAAAGAATAAAACTTGCTAACAACTCAAGGACAAACACTCATAATCTTAATCACATGTTATCACCTCAGAACTCAAACTGAGAACATGCCCCAAAGTTATAAGAATCAATCATCAAATTCACAACTTAGAACTAAAACAACCTAGTTCAAGCTTTCTAATCCAAATAATATCATACTCCATAATTCCAAGTTACTTACATCGATACTGAACAATGTGAAATCATACAACTCACTTCTAAACAAACAACTAAGTGGGGAAAAATAACTTTAAAACAAACACGCCAAAGTGTGTTGGGAATTGTTAAGGATAATATGTTAAGGGGGAACTCAAATGGGACGCTTTAAAATTAATGTATATGTTTTGATTTGATCCCAAAAACCCACCCTATGTATCTTATTCCCAAGCGACCCTACTTTGATGTAGAATAGGTTAGAATTTTTCTAAGCCTAAAATGTTAGGAAGGCTTGTTTTTATTTTGCTTTAGATGCTTAGGTTCTAGACTGCTAGGATTTCAAGTGAAGGCCACTCGCTTGAGTGTGTTTTCCAAGCGAAGCGAGTCTACCGCGCCGAAGCGAAGCGTGCCGAAAAATAGCGAAGCGAAGCGAAGCGAGCGCTACAGTAGATTCAAAGCGAGTCTGCTAAAGCGAAGCGAAGCGAGCGCTACAGTGAAAAGTCAAAGTGAGTCAACGATTACTAAAGCAGTCACTCGGGAAATTTATTTCCTAAGTATATGCCTACAGTATGACTTGAAGCGACTCACTTAAAGCAGATGCTCCAAATCTGAAGCGAAGCAAGCCTCTACCTAACAGAAAGCGACAGTCCAATTCAAACGACGAGTTCAAACTCCAGTCAAGTGAAGATCGACGCATTTATTGTGTATCTCCACATGTCGATAGGAGAATGGAGCAACGGAGTTGACCGCCAGGCCGACAAGGACGCCGCAACAGTACTGGCCGCTCCAGTTACTGTTGAAATTGGCTCCTAGCCATTTTCGGCAAAGAGACAAATCTGCGAGTCTGAAAATCAGCTGGCCGAACAAGTACTGTCGAGAGGAGGAGGGACAAAGCCACAAACCAACAACGGCTCTCGCCCATTCCTCCGCCTATAAATAGTGGAGGTTGAAGACGGAGAAGAGTAGAACACTACTTGAGCTTTCAGCGCCTACTGCAAACAAATACTCCCAGCCTTCGAGCAAACTTTCGAGTCTTTGTTTAAGTGTTCTCCAAGCTTCAGTTTCATCGAAGTTCGTCTCCGCAACCTTCACACTCTAAGACTCTAACCCTAGTCTGTCTGTTAGGATTTGAGTTTGTCAAAAGGTTGTCACGATCCAAGACTCTACTTTCTTAGATAGTAGAAGTCTCGATCATAGAGTCTAGATCCAAGCTAGCACAGTCCTCGATTGTGTGAAGCTCGATCGAAACTAGGTTTGTGTGGAGAACCCGTAATCTCCCAGTTGTCGGACTCAAGCGAGTGAAGCTTAGTCCAGTTTAGCTTTAGTGGAGAACCCGTAATCTCCAGCTGTTGTCAGATCCAAGCGAGTAAAGCTCGATCTTGACCTGGTTTTTGAGGAGCCTGCAAATCCTCAAGATTCTTGAGTGAAGAGAATCTATTGCTACGTGCAACAAAGTGGACGTAGGTGTTTTATCACCGAACCACTATAAACCTCGTGTCGTATCTCTCTAACCCTAGCTTTTCAATTGTTTACTACTTTGATTATTCATCTTGCACAAGCATCGTAAACAAACTAAATACGAAGTTTTTAATTACTTAGGGAAAAGATTAGCTCACTAAATTCCGCATTGCAAGCGAGTCGCCTTTAGATCAAGCATTCGCTTAGGTCTTAAGTATTTGAAGCGAGTACTCTATTCTTGCTACTCTAAGATAAGGGAAAAAGAAGTTGAAAAACTTCTATACACGTATTCCCCCCCCCAAGATTTAACAATGTCCTCATTGCAAGAAAAATAAAGAAAGAGGAAGAAGAAAAATTCATCACTTAAGCGACACAACTCCGCAACAATTAAACTCGAGAATTAAATGAACTCTAGTCTCGAAACCTACAAGATAAATAAAAAATCACAAAAAACACCAAACAATTGTAATACCATAAAGAAAACAAATCACAGAAACAAAATTAAACGAAAAGGAGCAAGGACAAAACTAGCCACTTTCATAACAAAAAAGTCTTTTTTAGCCACTAATAATAAAAAAGGTCTTTTTCAAGCTACTTTGGACCTAAATTACCCATTATACCCTTACTACTTAAAAAATATAAAATTAAAAGAAAAAGAAAAGAAAACCCTACCCCACCCCCAACCCAGCAACCCCACGCACGCACTCTCTCCCTCTTCTCCCTCTTCTCGTCGCTGCGCCGCCGCCACTGTCGTCGCCGTCGCCGCTGTCGCCGTCGCCGTCCCCGCCGCCGCCGGCGTTGTTGTGCTCTCTCTCTCCCTCCTCCCTCCTCTCTCGATCTCTCCCTCTCCTCTCGATCTCTCTCTCTCTCCTTCTCCCTCCTCTCTCTCTCTATCTCACACACATTGCATAGCAACCATTGCCGCCGTTGTCACCACCGGACAAGGTTAGTTCGAGCTCCATATATAGCAGACTCCTCGACAGCAAATCGGAGAAGACGACACGAACACGAGCGAAAAGTCGTGAATACTCGATCGTGCACACGAACACGAACAAAAATGTCGTGAATATCTGTTCGTGCACACGAACACGAACAAAATTGTCGTGAATATCCGTTCGTGCACACGAACACGAGTAATCCTGAATTCGTGTAACCCTCAACTTATTATTTCAAATTTTAATTTTAATTTTGTCAATATTTCATTAAGGGTATAAATGTCATAAAATAGGTAAAGTGGCTAGAAAAAGACCTTTTTATTATATGTGGCTAAAAAAATACTTTTGTCTTATGAAATTGGCTATTTTTGGGTATTCTCCCAAACGAAAAATACAAAACAAAACACTAACCATCTATCAAAATGGGTGATGTAGTCCACATGAAATATTAGGGTCATGCGGATCACGAGGCTGAGAAGACGGAGACGAGGCAGGGGTAAAAGCGGAAATCCGAGCCAATGCTGCTTAATCGAGTAAAATCGATCGTCAATCGACTGAAATTGTCACGGCCCGAATAAACCTTAATGTGAAGTTATTTATTTTTAAATGTTTAAATATTTTTTATATGAAATTCATGAATATTTATGCTTGTTGAGCTCGTAGAGTCTAAGTCGCGCCTCTAGTTTAAGAGTCGAGATTATAAGATAATTTAGCTACATTGTATGTAGATAAATTTGTGTTAAATACTAACTAATAGCAAGCTTGTTTAGATGCTAAGAATGAATCCGTAAACATATATATAATATATATAATATACTACACACACATACTATAAATAGATAATCTATATATATCCATATATATATAGATATGCATGCGTGCATGTATGATACGTGCATGTATGTAACGTGTACACTTCCTAGCTAGCCACCATTCCTCCAACATGTACTATTATTATATACTCCCTCCGGTCTTTTACAGTTGAGTCACTTTCCCGATTGGGCCGGTCTCTCCTAGTTGAGTCGTTTCCTTTTTTTGGTAAAAGTTAAGTATTAAACACACAACTAATTGTACCCCTTATTTTACTTAATTAACATACTAATTACGCCCCAATTTCACAATTTCTCCATTATCGCCATTGCCGTCTCTCTCGAAATAATTTTAAATTAATTTAAAATAAATCCAGAAAAGTTTTAATTTTATAAAAAAAAAATCCAGAAAAGTTTTTTATTTTAATTTTAAACATAAACAATAATTTTATAAAAAAAAAAAAATTCCAGAAAATTTTAAATTAATTTAAAATAAATCAAGAAAAGTTTTAATTTTATAAAAAAAAATCGAGAAAAGTTTTTTATTTTAATTTTAAACATCAACAATAATTTATAAGAAAAAAATCCAGAAAATTTTAAATTAATTTAAAATAAATCCAGAAAAATTTTAATTTTATAAAAAAAAAAAAAATCCAGAAAAGTTTTTTATTTAAATTTTAAACATCAACAATAATTTTATAAAAAAAAAAATCCAGAAAATTTTAAATTAATTTAAAATAAATCCAGAAAAGTTTTAATTTTATAAAAAAAAAAAAATCCAGAAAAGTTTTTTATTTTAATTTTAAACATCAACAATAATTTTATAAAAAAAAAATACCGAAAATTTTAAATTAATTTAAAATAAATCCAGAAAAGTTTTAATTTTATATAAAAAAAATCCAGAAAAGTTTTTTATTTTAATTTTAAACATCAACAATAATTTTATAAAAAAAAATTCTAGAAAATTTTAAATTAATTTAAAATAAATCCAGAAAAGTTTTAATTTTATAAAAAAAATTCCAGAAAAGTTTTTTATTTTAATTTTAAACATGAGCAATAATTTTATAAAAAAAATCCAGATTTTTTTAAATTAATTTAAAATAAACTGAAAAACAAAAAAAAAATATTAATTAATAAAAAACATTTTTTATATTAATTAAAACAACTCTTCTCAATTATAAACATAATCTCATTCTATTCTCAATTACCAAACATACTTAAAGTACTAAATAACTCTTCTTAATTCCCGTGTCGAAAAGTTTCGACTCAACTGTAAAAGACCGGAAAGAGTACACAACAAATCAAAATATCTAGCACCAAAACTTAGTGGCCAAGAATTTCAATCTATAAAACAGAAGGCCATGCCTTCGTCTCCTTCTTCACATCAGCCACAATCTCTCTCTCTCTCTCTCTCCTTTTCCCTCGAACAGCAGCAGCTGCTGCACATTCTCTCCCTCTCATTCTCTCTCCCGTCACCATCACCATCCCTCCCTTCACGCCAAAGTAGCAACCATGGCAGCCCCTTCCTACGCCGATCGCTTTTGTACCGTTTTTCCTTCCTAACTTTGTAACCAGTGATCGAAAAGGTACGTCGTTCGACCCTATGAATTCGAGGGGAGGTAACGATCTTAGGGGTAGTGGCCGATCATTGCCACGACCACCGAAGGACCGTCGCCGCCACTTTGCCGTAGCCACCCTTCATCCCATATTTTCTTTTCGGTTATTTATTTTTCCCCTTACTATATACCGTTTGATCATGTCATTGCATAAATCTTAAATACGTAATTAATTTGGTTTAGTTTCATTAAATTACATAATTATTATATAAAAGGTTCTTTAAATGGGTTTTTCCATAATGACAGTTGATAGGAAATTGCCCACCTCCCTAGGCCCAAAGGCCCAAAACATAGAGACAAGCCCAGATCGGTGAAGGCCCAATAGGCCCAGATCGGCAAGCCCAGTCCACGCCAAGCACAAGCCCAGGGAGTTGAGCCCTAAACCCAGAACGTGGGCTGATGGAGGAAAAACCGGAGCTGGGAAAACCACCCACACCTCCATGATCCCACCTCTGCAACCGCCATGAGTTTTATCTATAAATAGGAGAAGTTAATTACATTGTACTTACTTACGCTATTCTGAATAAAAACGATACTCTTTTTCCCCCGTGGACGTAGATCATACCGATCGAACCACGTAAATCCCTCGCGTTCCTCTTTATATTTGCATACAAGCCATATACAAATTTGGGCCGCAAATCGAAGATTCATCACTGGCACCGTCTGTGGGAACTTTGATTTGTGCTTGAGTTTTCGATTTTTTTTGCTGCTCAAAATTGCCATCAATTCCGCGCGGAGCCACAACGCTACTGGGGACCCCTCGCCGTCGACGAACCGGCCTCGACGGTGGGGGCAGAACCTCACAACGACATCCCGGTGGACGACCAGACCATCACCGAAGAGATCCCGGAGTTCCCAAATTCCGGCCAACAGAATGCTGGAAATAACACGGCAGCACACCTGTCCTCGCAGCCGACCCAGTCACGCCGAGCTCCTGTGAGTTCGCGCTTAGGGCCACAAGCCACACCAGAAGGCCATGTGGAGGACCTCACAGCAAGCAGGGATCGCGAGCTGTTCGGTCCGGAGGCGACATTACGCCAGTGCCCAGTTATTCGGCCGAGTTTAGCTGCTCGCCTTTCTCCAGTTCTCCAGCCGAACTCGGCAGCCGTGCCACCTCCTCCGCTTCCTGGGATCGAGGAGTTGTTAAGGAACTATCTCACTACGGCATCAGGGCGCGAGTTCCTCAACCAATACACCGGTGCGCAGGGAGTTCCCCAGTCCGGACAAGGAGTCCCTCAAGTCGGACAGGGAGCCCCTCAGATCAGCCAAGGAATCCCCCAGAGACCTGGACAGGACTTGCGGCACTATCTCCAGCAAGCCCGAGGACAGGTGCAGGGAAGCCAGCAGCCGAACTCCCACATGGTTCAACCGAACTACGCCACTGCACCACCCTATAACGCACCCAACCAAGGACACCCAGCTGGAGGAGCGCAGATCTTTGACGCACTGGGAAGGATCATCAGTCCGCTCTCGGAGGAGATCCTCAACACACCCATGCCCTTCGGATATACGGTGCCGAAGATCAAGGCGTACAATGGAGTCGGGAATCCGAGTAATTTCCTTAGCCAGTTCAAATACAGCATGCTAAACCAAAATCTGGGGAGTGTTCACATGTGCAAGCTATTCCCTGAGTTGCTCATTGATAATGCACAGGAGTGGTTCGACAGTCTGCCTCCCGGGTCGATCAGATCGTATTCCGATCTGATGAATGTGTTCGCCCGGAGTTTTTCCCAGCGTACTGAAATAAGGCACACTCCGGCTCAACTGTTAACCGTGAAGCAGAGCCGAGGTGAATCACTGTAAGACTTCATGACCCGGTTCGATAGGGAGTGCTTGTCGACCCGATGCACTAACGATCTCCTTATCATCTCGGCATTCCAAAATGCCATCAGTTCGGACCATCTTTACAGGGAGATTTTGGCAAAGGAGCCCCAGACCACAACCGAGCTGTGGGCTATTGCTGACAAGTTCGCTAAGATAGAGGAGGCGACCAGACGTCGAAAGGAGGTTGACCGAGGTGAAACCTCAAAGAAGAAAGATGATGCACCCCGGAAAGGGGTAATGGAGCGAATTCAGCGAGGTCCGATTGAGTCTCGTCTCGGACCTCGGCAGAGTCCAGCACAGCGAGGTCCGCCAACAACTCAGCCCGCACAGCGGCCAGCTCCGCAGTTCACTCCGTTAAACAAACCAAGGACCGAGATTCTTGAATTGCACGCCAATCTGTTCGAGAGTCCAAGGCCGATGCGGGAGGACGGCAAGCCGAGGTCAAAGAACAAGTATTGCCAATTCCATGAAGATTATGGACATGAGACGGAGGATTGCAGGAACCTGGCTCAGGACATTGAGGGCCTAGTTCACAATGGTCCGCTTAAAAAGTATCAAGATCGGAGCACGGGGGTCAATCAAGTGGATGCCCCCCGAAGTCAAAAGAAGAAAAGACAGTATAGAGGAGGAAGTTGCAGCACGGAGGCGGAGAAAAAAACAAAACACAATGAGGATGATGCCGACGAGGACGGAGATTACCAATACGATGGGATAGTAGCTACGATCTCCGCTCTCGCCAAAGGACAGACTAAATCGTCCCTAAAAAACGGAGCTCGGAGCTTGCCGAGCAGGGAACCCGCTAACAAGAGGTTCAAGAAGGAGGAAGCTGTGACTTTCTCGGCCGAGGACCCGGTGCCCCCCATGATGCTGCACTCCGATGCCATTGTCGTTGAGGCTGTGGTGGCCAACATGCTGATCAAAAGGATTCACATCGACACCGGGGCATCGGTGAATATCATGTTCAAACATTGCTTTGATAACATGGAGCTGGAGAAGTCAAAGGTCGTTCCTACCACGCGGCCACTGCGGAGTTTCGCACAGGAGGAAACCCATCCCCTAGGGACGATCGAGCTGCCCGTCACAGTAGGGAAAGGGCCGAGAAGCACCACCAACATGACCGAATTCATGGTGGTGGAGGCCAAGTCCCCATACAACATAATCCTAGGCCGTACTTGGATGAATACAGTGAGAGCGATCTGCTCCACGTACCATCTAGCTGTGAAGATCCCGACTAAGGGAGGGGTAGCCGTTATCCGTGGTGATCAGAAAATGGCAAGGGAGTGCCTGCATGTGGCTCTCAAGGGGCTAGGGGCAATGCCCGAACTGCCCCAAGCATAGCAATTACTGAACTCCGAAGAGCCGATAAGACGTCGCCTGCCGAAGAGAGAGAGGTGGCTTTGTATAAGGACGACCCCGGGAAGGTCGTCAAAGTCGGGCTGACCGACCGTCCCCACCTTCGCGAACAGGTTATTCGGCTTCTAAAGGAGTACAGAGACGTCTTCGCGTGGTCCCCTTTGGATATGGCAGGGGTATCACCCGATCTGATCACACATCGGCTCAAGATCGACCCCGAGGTGAGGCCGGTAAGACAGAAACAACGCTCTTTTGTAGCAGAGCGGAATCAGGTCATAAACACCGAAGTGACCCAACTGCTGGATGCTGGGATTCTATTCGAAGTCACTTACCCGACCTGGATAGCGAACTCGGTAATGGTCAAGAAGGCTGGGGGAGGATGGCGCATGTGCATCGATTATACCGATCTCAACAAGCACTGCCCTAAGGACTGTTACCCTCTGCCTGATATCGACAAAAAAGGTGGACTCGCTGGTCGGTCATAGGATATTCAGTTTCCTGGATCTGTATAAGGGATACCACCAAGTCCTAATGGATGCCGAAGACGCGGCTAAGACAGCATTCATTACGGACTTTGGCATCTTTGCTTACCGCAAAATGCCATTCGGGTTGAAGAATGCAGGAGCTACCTACCAGAGGATGGTAGATAAAATATTTAAAGAGCATATTGGAAAGGAGGTAGAGGTCTATGTTGATGACATAGTGGTGAAGAGTAAGAAAGAGAGCACAAGTGTCGCCGATCTCCGAACTGTGCTCTCCATCCTTCGCAAGGTCAACCTGAAACTTAACCCCCAAAAATGTACCTTTGCTGTGACATCAGGGAGGTTTTTAGGTTGTTGGATTTCCCAGGAAGGGCTGAGGGCGAATCCATCAAAAGTTAAGGCCGTGTTAGACATGAAGGATCCAAAGTCAATCAACGATGTGCACAGACTTACAGGGTGTCTCGCCGCACTGAGTAGATTCCTATCCAAAGCCGCGGAGAAGCAATTGCCCTTCTTCAAGGTTTTAAAGAAAGCACCCCAATTTGATTGGAGTTCGGAGCATCATCACGCCCTAAACCAACTAAGGGAGTATCTCAAGGATCTACCGACCTTGTCAGTACCGAAGGAGGGAGAGGTGCTATTTCTGTACTTGGCTACTTCTGAAGAAGCAATTAGTACAGTGCTCGTGCGACAAGAGGCAGGTCGCCAGTTACCAGTTTATTTCATAAGCCGATCACTAAAAGGGCCCGAAGTGAGATATCAGCCTTTAGAAAAGCTAGCCTTAGCACTTGTCAACGCTGCTCGGCGATTACGCCCATATTTTCACGCGCACCCAATCCAAGTCCGAACAGATTCCCCACTTCGGCAGGTGCTGACGAAGCCAGAAGCATCAGGACGGATAGCAAAGTGGGCAATAGAACTGGGAGAGCATGACATCTCTTATGTTACCCCACAGGCCATCAAAGGGCAAGCCTTGGCGGATTTCTTGGTTGAAACCTCGATATCCGAAGTCCCAATCCCGATACCATATCCAGATCGCACAACGGTGGGAGAGCCTCAAGAATGTTGGCACATGTACGTGGATGGGGCCTCAGGAAAAGCGGGAAGCGGCGCTGGAATCCTTCTTATCAGCCCGGAAAAGAAAGAGATCACCTACTCACTTCGCTTTCAGTTCACAACTAACAACAACGAGGTAGAGTACGAAGCTCTGCTAGCCGGACTCCGGATAGCCACGGATCTGAAGATCACGGCCATAAAGGTACACAGCGATTCCCAGGTAGTCGTGAATCATATGCTAGGAAAGTATGAAGCGAAGGGAGAAAGAATGAAGAAGTATTTGGCTAAGGCACGGGGCATGCAGGGGGTTTTCAAATACTTCCAGCTCGAGCGAATCCCCCGGACTCAGAATTCCCGAGCTGATGTTCTCAGCAAATTGGCAGCGGCACCTGGCACTTCACCAGTGGAAGATGTACAGCATAGAAGCATAGACGAAGCCGAGGTTAACGATCTGGACGATGAGTCACAGCCGACGTGGATGATGCCCATTCTAGCCTATCTGGCGAGAGGGGAGTTGCCCGAAGATAAGACGGAGGCTAGAAGGGTATTGTTGAAGTCATTAAGATATGTTATTCTAGACAATGTCCTTTATAAGAAATCATACCTTCAACCCTTACTCAAGTGCGTCGGACCGAACTCAGCAAACTACGTCATGCGAGAAATGTATGAAGGGGCATGTGGAAGCCACATCGGACCCCGGGCTTTGGCCAAGAAAATTATGAGATGGGGATACTTTTGGCCCTCGATGCTCAAAGATTGCACCGAACTCGTGCAGAGGTGCGAGAAGTGCCAGTTACACGCAAATGTGACAAGGCTGCCACAGACCGAGCTGACTGCAATGCAGAGTCCTTGGCCGTTCGTGCAGTGGGGGATAGATATAGTAGGCCCATTCGATAAAGCACCAGGTCAGTTGCGACACCTCATAGTTGCAATTGATTACTTTACGAAGTGGGTGGAAGCAGAACCCCTATCCGCGATCACAAGCAAGAACGCCCGGAACTTTGTATGGAAGAACATAGTATGCCGATTCGGCATACCTCATGTCCTCGTATCCGATAACGGGACCCAGTTCACGGATAGGGTTTTTAGGGAATGGTGTGACGAGCTGCAGATTCAGCACAATTTCACATAGGTAGCCCACCCTCAAGCAAATGGACAAGCCGAAGTGACGAACCGAACTCTCGTCAAAGGCCTCAAAACCAGGCTAGAGAAAGCTAAAGGGTTATGGGTAGAAAACCTTCCGAATGTTCTATGCTCCTACAGAACAACGCCGCGAACAGCAAACGGCGAAACACCGTACAGTCTAGCATACGGAACAGAAGCTGTAATCCCGGTCGAGATCGGACTCCCCAGTCCGCGCACGACCCATTTCGTAGCCGAAGTAAATGATGAGAACCGGCGTGCGGACCTCGATCTGCTAGAAGAAAAAAGAGATACAGCTTACATAAGAGAGGCCTGATACAAACAACTCATAGCCCGATATTACAATCGGCGAGTTCGAGATCGGCAGTATTGCGTAGGAGACTTAGTTCTCCGAAACAATGAGGTCAGCAAGGCTTGTAAGCTCGGCAAGCTGGAGGCCACATGGGAAGGCCCATACCGAGTAGACGAGGTCCTTGGTAAAGGCGCCTATAGGCTTTCCACTCTGTCCGGGGAGCCCATACAACGACCTTGGAATATAATCCATCTGAAGAGGTATTATGCATAGATGTGGAGTATCATGTAGAGTAGCTCGGTCATTTTAGTCTTTTTTCAGTTCGGTCTTGTTCAGTTCAGTCAGGTCTTGTCTTTCAAAAACTATTTTCAGTAATGAAGTTTAAGATTTTGTTTCTATCTTTTATTGTGTTCACACCATATTGCATTACTCCACTTATATGCGTGTTGCCTCTACCTCCAACACTATCCTGACGAGGACAAGTGTTAGTAAAATAAAATCGTACGAACCAGGGGACCACCCCTACCGACATAGTCGGCAGAACAGGAACCCGACTAGACCCAAGTGTCACCTCGGTAAAGGATAATAGGCGATATGCCATCCCGAACCGAGGGAAGACCCAAGAGTCATGTCAGAAGCCGAAGTTAGGCTCCCAAGCCACTTCGGATAATCCAAATTTGACCTGTGCGTCAATTCGGAAATGAAGCAGAAATGCAAATTCAAAACAGCTAATAGCCTACAATTACACTAACATAGAGTTTATCCAAAAAGATGTTTCTTATTTTGCAGAATTTTACAAGTCATGCATTAGAAGGACCGCCCTCATCTGGCCTCTTGCTACAGTTAAAATAACTAGCCCAACCGCTAGTCGGCGGGTTCATCAAAAAATCAATATTTACATCTTCCTTTTTTCGGGAGCTTTGTCCCGAACTGCACCCACCACCGCGCCCAGCGCCACCGCCTGTCACCCCAGTTCGGCTTGATGCGGAACGTGAAGAACTCCGACCTCGGGGGACTATAGGAGCTCGGTAATTCCCATCCCCTCGGTTCGGTATCGGTCTGCGGTTCTGAACAGGCATCAGCATGTCCAACCGATCCTTCACCAGACGAGAAGGTATGGTAGGACTCAGGGCGCGGAACCGGGGAGCATGTTGTTTAGAAGGCTGCACGTCGGGGTACCGGTCAAGCCACTTCTTCATTATTGCGTGGCGAGATAGCACCAACGGGAATAAGTTCGTCAAATATCGCAGCTCGGATATATAGTCAGCAACTTCCCATGAATCCGAGCCGCGATTCTTGATCTCCCGCACCACCCCCCGCACGGCCTCAAAAGCATCAGCCTCGACTTCGGTTATCGTTTTGCCACCGAGCTCATGTATAACCCTTTGATATTCGGCGTGTTCGTCTGCAATCCTCTTGGCATCCGCGTAATCTTCTTTTAATTGCAAATACCGAGCCTCATTGGAATCAGCCTTGATTTGCAAAGCGTTATATTTGGCGTCAAACTCATTACGAAGGTGTTCAGAAAGTTTGTCGAGGCGACCGATCTCACCATCCTTAAGATCAATAAGGATTTTCAGTTGCTTAATTTCATTTATCAGCGCAGTCTTATCTGTTTCGGATTCGTTCTACAGAAAGTAAGAGAGAAGATAAGCATGGATAAAAGAAAATTTCATTGACGGAATTGGTTACATTTACAACTTCAGTACGGACATCAACACAAAGAAAAAAACAAAAAATGAGGGGAGGGTTCAACTGACCCCGCCCGTGGGTTCGGCAGTTGTGTTCTCGGTCCGCACCTCGGCGTCAGCCTCTTTCTCCAAGTCCTCTCCAACTACGGGGGGCGGAGTATTTGGGGACAGCGGGCGACTTGCCAGCTCGTCACGGAAAGAACTGCAGAGTTCTTCAAAATCGGCATCCCTGTCGAACTGACAGGCTTCAACATCGGCAGCCGTCAGCAGGGCCTGCCCTTCCGCAAGATACCCCACAACGGGGAACGGAGACGCCTTCTTCAGAAGCTGCCGAAAGTATATGCGCAGCACTTCTTCGTCCTCGATCGGCTCATACCCAAACTTCCCCTTGTCAAGTTCGGGGAAGTTGACGGCCACCCGATCTAGCACCTCTGCCACCGCCCTCTTCTCCATCGTCTTGGTCAGAGAAGACACCAACTTACCAAAACCCTTGCTGTATATTATTCTTTCAGCAAGGGCATGGAAGAGGTCCCCCTGGGCGGCGGCAATCTCAGCCTCCCGAACTCGGGCGGCTGCAGCCTTCTCCTCGCTCTTCGCCACTTTCTCCTTGGTGGCGTTGAGCTCGGCAGAGACACGGTCGAGCTGCTCCTGCAGTGCGGCTTCCCGAGCTGTAGCTTCGGCGAACGCCTTTGAAATCTTGGCCTTATCACTGGCCAAGATCTTGTTTTTTTCCAAAATACGGTGGTATTTCGCCACCGATCCCTTGAGGAGACTCCTGACCGCGCCGTTCACACGGTCGTACTCCTCAAGAGTAGGATCCACACCCTGCATTGGATTACATCCATCAGTCGTAAAAAAAAAAAAAAAAAAAAAAAAAAAAAAAAAAAAAAGCAGCTGAGATCGAAAAGAGTTGAATTTACCGCTGGGAATACCGGGGCGGAAGTGCGGACTTCAGTTATTGCCAGCTCGGGTTCGGACGACGCCGAACCCATAACCAACTTTCCCGCAGCCGCCGCGTCAGCCTCCTCAGCGGCTACAGCAACATTACCCCGAGATCGGGGAGTAGGAATACCGGACCGAGTCTGTTCGGAAGACTCGGTCGCCTGCCTCTTCTGCCCGGAAGGGGAGCTAACGGAATCACCCTTCCTCTTCGGGGGGGCCACCTTCTTACCCCTCACCAAATCCACTGCAAGCAGAAAGAACGTTAGTACCGATATCAAAAAAAAAAAAAAAAAAAAAAAAAAAGAAAAAAAAAAAAAAGAAAAGAAGTACATAAAACTGAAGGGGAAGGGACCTCACCCCTCCCCGGATCCACCGAAGTGGAAGGTTCATCGGGGCTCGGTACCGCCGTCCTGAGAGCGGCAAGCGACATCGGCATTATGCCCAAACTGGCAAAACGCCCTACCACCTTGCCGAAATTTTTTGGCTTCGGCAGCAGTACGACGGGACCGGAGTGCCACCCGAACTCAGTGGCACCCTCGAACTGGCAGTAAAAATACTTCTTCTGCCAGTCCTGCACTTTCGAGGGCACCTGGACAGAGAACCCCTTCTGCCGATATGAGGAGTAGTACCACCCTTCCGTCCTAGACTTAAAAGAAACCATTCCACCAAGGGTATCTATCGAATAGGGAATACCCAAACGAGAGCAAGCAATACCCATCACGGTTATTTGGCTAACGCTATTCGGGGTGATTTGGGCAGGAGAGAGACCGAAAACACGGTAAATATCGGCATAAATGGCCGGAAATGGTACACGCAGACCAGCCTTAAACTGGTCCTCGTACACGGTGACACACCCACGAGGGGGGCGATAAGCCCTATCGTGGGCATTCGGCCGGAGAAGAAGAACAGAAGGGGGAAATTTGAATTTTACAGCAATATCGTAGAGAGTGGAAGTAGAAATGATGGATTCTAAACAACCCACGCTCCCAGCTACTCCGGGAGGACACTCGGAAAACTCAACTTCGTGCCCGTACGGCTCCTTACAGTCGGACCGTACGCAAGCACGTCTATCTTCCGGGAAACTAACCGGAAGAGAGTTGGACGAAGAAGCGGCGGCGACTTCTTTCGTCGCCGCCGGAGAATGTGAAGAAGCGGGGGAACGATCGTCCCCGATAGAAGAGTTGGACAAAGAAGTAGAAATCGACATTAAAGAAGACATAACTTACTCTCAATTCTTGAAGATTCCGAGAAATGTAGAGTTGGTGAAGATGAACAGAGAAAAGGATTTGCAGATTAGGGTTTCTTTTATGCAAGTGAGAAGAAATGGGCAATTATTTTCAATCATAGGACATTAAAGGGGAAAAATTAACGCGTATTGAATACGCCTTCAATGCGACGGCGTTTCAAACCTGTCCAATCGAGGCTTTATCGGTACCCCAAGCGTCGCATTAAATGCGACTGACAACTTTATGTTTGGGCGGGAACGAGCTCGGAATTCCCCGACCTCCGATCTCTCACACGCTTCAAAGGGGGTACGCCAGTTCAGTTCGGCTATCTCTCACACACTACAAAAGGGGGTAAGGCAGTTCAGTTCGGCCTCCATCACACACTTCAGAGGGGGTACGCCAGTTCAATTCGGATTTCCTCAATTATCAGAGGGGGTACGCAAGTTTGGTTCGACCCACCTCACAAATTCCAAGAAAATACATTACTACGAATCAAGCCACTACTCACCAACGGCAGAAAACATCACTCCATCACCCCACGCTTTTTTGGGGGGGATGTGATAGGAAATGGCCCACCTCCCTAGGCCCAAAGGCCCAAAACATAGAGACAAGCCCAGATCGGTGAAGGCCGAATAGGCCTAGATCGGCAAGCCCAGTCCACGCCAAGCACAAGCCCAGGGAGTTGAGCCCTAAACCCAGAACGTGGGCTGATGGAGGAAAAACCGGAGCTGGGAAAACCACCCACACCTCCACGATCCCACCTCTGCAACCGCCATGAGTTTTATCTATAAATAGGAGAAGTTAATTACATTGTACTTACTTACGCTATTCTGAATAAAAACGATACTCTTTTCCCCGTGGACGTAGATCATACCGATCAAACCACGTAAATCCCTCGCGTTCCTCTTTATATTTGCATACAAGCCATATACAAATTTGGGCCGCAAATCGATGATTCATCAACAGTAAAAAGGGGAATGTAGGATTAAGGACCTTTATTTATATTTTAAATTTTATACTCTCAAAATTCTTAAAAGGATGAGTACCTTAATTTATAAAGGAGTTTAAAAGATTAAGGTCAATAAATTTAAATCGAAAATGTTGATTAGGTTTAAGAATAATTTAACTCAATTTTAATACTTAATTCATTAATAAGATTAATTTAATAAAAGATATTTTAGGTATTATTAAGTTCTTATTTTATATTTATGTGATTAGGTGTGGCGCGACTAAGGCATTGAGTCATTTTGATTGCTCGACTTTATATCAAGTGAAGGTTAAGGTGTGGTGAATTTATTCTCTTATGATGTTGATCATTATTGTTCACTTTAATAATGTGCGTTGACCGTATAAGTTTCCGCTTTAATGTGGATTAATGTTGATATGTTGAGAATGGAGGATGATGAGTTTATTTGTTATGGTGAGAACGAGGGTGAGCATGGAGGAAAAGTTGATTATTATTGTGAGAACGAGGGTGAGCATGGAGATTGAGTTGATACTCATTATGAGTTTAACATGAGATGAAATTTTGAGGATAAGTATTAATGTTTGAGAATGTTATGATTTATTTGAGTACGGATTCCATTTTATTAACTTGGACAATAATTGCATATTTTCCCACACTGAGTATACATTGTATACTCATCCCACATTTAACATTTCAGGTGATTAAGCTCGGAGCTGCGGTGGAGGTCGAATGACGTGTCATTTTAGGACTCATATTTTGCATCTATCTTTATTAAAAGTACTTTCTAGAATAAAGACTCATAAATTCTAGTTTATTTTGCTCATATTATGTAAGTCGATATTATCACATATATCATCACTAGGATATAAACCGAGAATGATATTTACAGTATTTGTCATATTTCCTACAAGTTTTATCTATTTTAAAAGGTCTTATTCTTTTTCAAAAAAAGAAAAAGAAAAGAAAAATACTCACAATTTTCGCATAAATATTTAAATTTAAGTTTTAAACACTTTAATTAGATTAGGGTGTTACAGCATGGTATCAGAGCGGGTCTACTTTCCTGTAGACACCGTGAAAAAAAAAATGCATATAGAGTTTATAAGTCAGTGCATTAATGTCATTCGACCACCACGCACTCCGACTCAAGGTAAATGTATGTTAATTTATTTCAAATGTACAAGTATTGCTTTAAATTTTTAAAAAATTTGTATGAGTTTACTGCAAGTATTGAAGTTACCATGATATGTTAATTATCTATGTTTATTGCAAAAATGATTTACATTTTTGAAGCATCACTGTTTAGTTTATTTGGAAATCTTAATTTGTGAAATATTTATAACCAAAAAGTTAGTCCATGAACTTAAGAGAACTTAAGAAGCCTCTTACTGTAAGCACCGAACTTAAGTACAAAATCCGATAGACCTTGTTAAAACATTAAGTTAGCATGACCATCCCTTACCATACTAATGATAGATAGTTGCTTTGAACTCAGAATCATGCCTATTACTCGTTCGCGTGCTTGTTCTTCGGAAAGTGACGACTCAAGTGCCAACCAAGATCAAGATGGAAATCCAACTCAGAATAAGGACGATAACCATCACATCCCTCAAGCTAATGGGGTAGATATCATGGGCCAATTCTTGAATGCCATCCAGGGATTTATTCAACAATCTCAAGCCCAAAGCGCCGCACAGACTTACCCGGTTTCGAGGACACTAGATCAAGGAGTTGAACGATTTCGTCAATTCAATGCTCCCCGATTCACTGGACGTGATGGACCCTTAGTGGTTGAAGAATGGTTTGAAGAGATGGAGCGGATTTTTACTCACATTGGTTGCACGGACAAGAGAAAGTAGCATGTGCAATCTTTCAACTGAAAGATGATGCTCGAAAATGGTGGAAAAGTTTCGACCGCATGCTAGGAGAAGATGATCGCAAACTACTGAGTTGGAAAATATTCAAGAAAATTGTCATGGACAAGTATTTTCCCATCTCGTTTCGTGAACAGAAGGAAACTGAATTCTTCGAGCTCAAACAAGGGAATACAACCATAGAAGAATATGAGAGGAAATTCAACGATCTATCTCAATTTGTGCCTCATTTGGTCGATACTGAGACAAAGACGATTGCTAGGTTCAAGAAAGGATTAAGGACCGACATCAAAGGGATTATGGCTTCACACGTGATTAGCGATTTCAGTGAACTAGTCAAACGAGCTGAGGAGGTGGAGATGGCCCTCGGGATAAACAACCCAATACCAACCAGTAAGCAACTTTGGGAAAAGAAAATGGGATGATAGGGACCAAGGAGAAGGGAAAATGACACGATGACCGGTATGTTACATATTTCTAGTTCACCCGCTGTTGTTTTATTCGACTCTGGAGCTTCGCACTCGTTTATTTCTGCTAAGTTTTGTCGTAAAGAGAACATTGAATGTGAGGTAGAGAACTTAGCCTTGAACATAAGTATCCCTTCAGGAGAATGCATTAGATCTAATAAGATTGCACGAAGGGTCATTTTGGATTTTTGGAAATAGAACACTAGAATCCGACCTATATTGCATCGAGATGCGAGACTCTAATGTGATTCTAGGAATGGATTGGTTAAGTCATAACTACGCGAAAATCAAGTGTCGTGAGAGAGTAGTTTACTTTTTCAAATCGGGAGGAGAAAGATTTTAGGTCCCGAAATCATCCAAGAAACAGTTGAAGTGGTCGAAAAGATCAAAGAGAGGATAAAGGTTGCTCAAGATCGACAAAAGTCTTATGCCGATCGAAGAAGGAGGGAACTTTACTTTGAGGTTGGTGAGAAAGTGTTTTTAGAGATAGCACTGATGAAAGGAGTTTTGAGATTTGGAAAGAAAGGGAAACTGAGACCTAGATATATAGGGCCTTTTGAAATTTTGGAACGCATAGGAGATGCGGCTTATCGTTTAGCATTATCACCCGACCTATCAGCTGTCCATAACGTGTTTCACATTTCCATGCTTCGAAAATACTTGCACGATCCTAGTCACATAGTCCATCATGAGAATCTTCAAATTAATAAAGATCTCACTTATGAAGAAGAGCCAAGTGTTATACTAGATAGAAAAGTGCATGTTCTGAGGGGTAGAGAAATACCTTTAGTAAAAATTCAGTGGACTAGACATGGACCTAAAGAAGCAACTTGGGAAAGTGAAGAAGAAATCTTAGCTCGTTACCCACACTTAGATCCAAGTAAGGTAAATTTCGAGGAAGAAATTCTTTTAAGTGGGTAGGGTTGTCACGGCCCGAATAAACCTTAATGTGAAGTTATTTATTTTTAAATGTTTAAATATTTATTATATGAAATTCATGAATATTTATGCTTGTTGAGCTCGTAGAGTCTAAGTCGCGCCTCTAGTTTAAGAGTCGAGATTATAAGATAATTTAGCTACATTGTATGTAGATAAATTTGTGTTAAATACTAACTAATAGCAAGCTTGTTTAGATGCTAAGAATGAATCCCTAAACATATATATAATATATATAATATACTACACACATACTATAAATAGATAATCTATATATATCCATATATATATATAGATATGCATGCGTGCATGCATGATACATGCATGTATGTAACGTGTACACTTCCTAGCTAGCCACCATTCCTCCAACTTGTACTATTATTGTATACACAACAAATCAAAATATCTAGCACCAAAACTTAGTGGCCAAGAATTTCAATCTATAAAACAGAAGGCCATGCCTTCGTCTCCTTCTTCACATCAGCCCCAATCTCTCTCTCTCTCTCTCCTTTTCCCTCGAACAGCAGCAGCTGCTGCACATTCTCTCCCTCTCATTCTCTCTCCCGTCACCATCACCATCCCTCCCTTCACGCCAAAGTAGCAACCATGGCAGCCCCTTCCTACGCCGATCGCTTTTGTACCGTTTTTCCTTCCTAACTTTGTAACCAGTGATCGAAAAGGTACGTCGTTCGACCCTATGAATTCGAGGGGAGGTAACGATCTTAGGGGTAGTGGCCGATCATTGCCACGACCACCGAAGGACCGTCGCCGCCACTTTGTCGTAGCCACCCTTCATCCCATATTTTCTTTTCGGTTATTTATTTTTCCCCTTACTTTTTTTTTTGAAAGGTCAAAGAATAAATATATTAAACATTGAGTACAAGGAGTACTCAAAAAAAAATTAAAGTACATCAGAGAGTAAAAGAAGAAGGAATACAATCTCGCGGACTTATACACCAATCGTTATACGACACACAAAAAGAACGAGAAAAATGCGCGCGCAACCACTTCCAAGAACTAAGCTTCACGCCCTTCACGATTTTAGTGATACTCACATCCACGCTATTGAAAATAACATCATTTCTCCCCTTCCAAATTCTCCATACTATGCATTGCCAAATTAGCTTGAAAGTTCGTCTTTCCTCCTTTCCATGGCCTTCCATAATGAACGCTTGAAAATGATTTTGCAGCTCAGAAGAAGGGAGATGGGAACAGTTGAGCCAAGAACTTACTTGAGACCAAACTTGACTAGCCGAGTTGCACTCAATCATCAAATGTCTAGCCGTTTCAACATATTCTGAACACAAAGCACAGTCCGAAGATTCACCACCACGCATAATACCTCTTTGACTCAAGTTATCTTTGGTAGGGATCCTGTTTTGAAGAAGCTTCCAACAAAAAGCTGAAACTTTTATAGGGATTGCTTTCCACCACACTTTTGAAAGGCCAGGCGTGTTAGCATCTCCGATGGACAAAGGCAACAATGACTCGTACATCGATCTCGTTGAGAAGAGACCATTTGGAGATTTCTTCCATCGGAAAGAGTCGTTTGAGTTAGTGGAGAGTTTGAACCTGCAAACACAATTCCAAAACTCCAAAAACTCACAAAATTCATTAGCACAAAAGACTCGCCTCCACTCGAACGACCACGACCAAGACTCTCCATTAACAACCCCCATATCCTTAACAAACCAAAATTTTTGAGAAGATAAGGAATAAAGAGCAGGGAACAAATTTTTGAGGTAAACCCCTTCATTAATCCAAGGATCCTCCCAAAACTTAATACGAGACCCATTGCCAAGCACAAAACAAATATTTTGACAAAAAACATGACCCTCATAACTACTGACTAAACCAGTCAAATCCCGCCACTATAACGAATTTTTCCTACCAACACACCTACCCCTGTAACTAAAAAGAGAATGACCATATCTAGACTTAAGAATTTTAACCCAAAGAGAATCTTCCTCCCTTAACCATCTCCACACCCACTTACACAAAAGAGCCAAGTTAAATAAATTCAAATCTCTCACCCCCAGACCCCCCAATCTTTTACTAACACACACTAAAACCCACTTAATCCATACCGTTTTATGTCTACTGCCATATCCCCCCCCCCCCCCCCCCCCCAAAGAAAGTTTCTTTGCAGCTTGGATAATTTTTTGATCACACAATCGGGAGCTTTGAAAAAGGATAGGTAATAGAGAGGTAACGCAGACAGTACCGAGTTCAAGAGTGTAATCCTACCACCAAATGAAAGGTTTCTCTTTTCCCATCCAGAAAATTTCTTCTGGAATCTTTCGAAGAGAGGTTTCCACACATCACTCTTCCTGTGATTGGCCCCAATAGGTAGCCCCAAGTACTGGAAAGGAAAAGAACCAATTTTGCAATTCAAAACTCCAGCAACAAGAGCACACCGTTGGCTGTCCACATTAATACCATGCAAAGAGCTCTTGGAAAAATTAATTTTGAGCCCAGAGGATATTTCAAAGAGGCGGAGAATACCTTTGATGATTTTGGCATTTGCAACAGTAATTCTCCCAAGGATAACTGTAACATCTGCAAACTGGAGATGACTGAGTTTAACCTTGTTATCACCGATCTCAAAACCCTCAAACAGTCGCCTCTCAACAGCCTTATGAAGTAAACAACTAAGGCCTTCAGCCGCTACGAGAAAAAGAAAAGGAGATAAGGGATCCCCTTGTCTGATTATTTTTCCCCTTACTATATACCGTTTGATCATGTCATTGCATAAATCTTAAATACGTAATTAATTTGGTTTAGTCTCATTAAATTACATAATTATTCTATAAAAGGTTCTTTAAATGGGTTTTTCCATAATGACAATAAAAAGGGGAATGTAGGATTAAGGACCTTTATTTATATTTTAAATTTTATACTCTCAAAATTCTTAAAAGGATGAGTACCTTAATATATAAAGGAGTTTAAAAGATTAAGGTCAATAAATTTAAATCGAAAATGTTGATTACGTTTAAGAATAATTTAACTCAATTTTAATACTTAATTCATTAATAAGATTAATTTAATAAAAGATATTTTAGGTATTATTAAGTTCTTATTTTATATTTATGTGATTAGGTGTGGCGCGACTAAGGCATTGAGTCATTTTGATTGCTCGACTTTATATCAAGTGAAGGTTAAGGTGTGGTGAATTTATTCTCTTATGATGTTGATCATTATTGTTCACTTTAATAATGTGCGTTGACCGTATAAGTTTCCGCTTTAATTGGATTAATGTTAATATGTTGAGAATGGAGGATGATGAGTTTATTTGTTATGGTGAGAATGAGGGTGAGCATGGAGGTGAAGTTGATTATTATTGTGAGAACGAGGGTGAGCATGGAGGAAAAGTTGATTATTATTGTGAGAACGAGGGTGAGCATGGAGATTGAGTTGATACTCATTATGAGTTTAACATGAGATGAAATTTTGAGGATAAGTATTAATGTTTGAGAATGTTATGATTTATTTGAGTACGGATTCCATTTTATTAACTTGGACAATAACTGCATATTTTCCCACACTGAGTATACATTGTATACTCATCCCACATTTAACATTTTCAGGTGATTAAGCTCGGAGCTGCGGTGGAGGTCGAATGACGTGTCATTTTAGGACTCATATTTTGCATCTATCTTTATTAAAAGTACTTTCTAGAATAAAGTACTTTCTAGTTTATTTTGCTCATATTATGTAAGTCGATATTATCACATATATCACCGCTTAGATATAAACCGAGAATGATATTTATAGTATTTGTCATATTTCCTACAAGTTTTATCTATTTTAAAAGGTCTTATTCTTTTTAAAAAAAAATAAGAAAAGAAAAATACTCACAATTTCCGCATAAATATTTAAATTTAAGTTTTAAACACTTTAATTAGATTAGGGTGTTACAGCATGGTATCAGAGCGGGTCTACTTTCCTGTAGACACCGTGAAAAAAAAATGCATATAGAGTTTATAAGTCAGTGCATTAATGTCATTCGACCACCACGCACTCCGACTCAAGGTAAATGTATGTTAATTTATTTCAAATGTACAAGTACTGCTTTAAATTTTTGAAAAATTTGTATGAGTTTACTGCAAGTATTGAAGTTAACATGATATGTTAATTATCTATGTTTATTGCAATAATGATTTACATTTTTGAAGCATCACTGTTGATTGGTGTCTAGATGTTAGGTTTTTCTTTATGTTTTCGTGTCCGTTTTCATTGTCTTTTTGTGTCTTTTCGTGTGTCTTTGGCTATGAATTGGTTGTTTGGAGTTTTTGGCACTTGTAGGATGAAAAGGGCGGAAACGAGAAGAAAATGAGAAGAAAGGTTGTTGAGCAATCATTGACCTCGAGTTCTAACCTCATGATTTTATTGAAGATTCATTTTGAATTTAATAAAAGTATTATATCGAAGAGGGGTTCGATAGGAGCACATAGGCGAAAACGGAGGTCAATTTGGAGTTCGGATGAGGAAGATACGGCAGAAACAAGAGAGTCGCGCGCAATCGTCCAGTGCTTGATTTGGCCGATCGGCCAAGTCCTTCACAAATCTGGCCGATCGGCCAGATGTCCGCGTCCAGGATTTTGTTTCCTTATGTAATTAGGTTTTCTTCCTATTATAAATACTAGTACTTTAGGACGAATTTGTATGAACTTTTACCTTAGTTTTAGCTCTAGTTTAGCATTCAAATACTTTAGTTTAGTTTTCCTTTGTTCGATCCGGATCGTTACTTCGTTCTTCAATTAATTCAAGTTTTTACTTAGTTCTTCGTTCTTCGTTTAATCTCGTAAGTTCTTTATTGCTTTCTTTTATTTGATTTAATTGCTTCCTAGTTCCTTAGATTTAGTTCTTAAGTGCTTAGTTTAATTTAGATTAGATTCGTTTTCAAGTTCTTAGATTAGATTCGTTTTTCTTAGTTTTCAATTGCTTTGCTTTCAAGTTTTCGTAGTTAGATTTATTTGCTTAGATTTTCAGATTAAGTTTAATTCATGTCTAGATTCGTTTTCTTTTCTTTCGTTGCTTTCTTTATTGCTTTCCTTTCGATTCTTGCCTAGGTAGTTTAATTGTTTTCATCTAGTTTAATTCTTTAGATTAATTAGTTCTCTTTCTTTGCTTTCTAGATTAGATTTATTTACTTGCTTTGATTTATTGCTTATTTATTTTCTTGCCTAGGATTTAGAAACAAAACCCAAAAATATTATTTACTTGCTTTCTTAGTTTTAGGCTAGATTAGGTTGTTTTGCTACATAATTATTTGCCCTGCAAAGTTTTCCTTCGAGATTCGACATTGGGTTTTACTTGCTAGTGCTACGATAGGATTTCGTTCTATTGCGAACACTTTTTAGTGAAACAAATTTTGGCGCCGTTGCCGGGGAAAACATTAGGCTATTTAATTGTGTAGTATATTGTTTATTTATTTTTGTTTTTATTATTATTATTTTTATTTTGTTCGATTTCTTTTCCATTCCACTTGGTGCGTTTAATCCGTTTGTTAAGTGGTGTGTATGCTAGGTCGTCGAAGTCTCTAAAGGAAGTTGACACCTCACATCGACGACGTCAATAGGAAGAAGGCGCTCTTAACCGCGAAGAAGGAAGAAGAATACGAGAGCTCGAAGCAATGACACAAAATAAATGGAGAAGTCGCACCGTGGCTGCCATCAAAGCGAGCCAACAATGTCTTCACGCCTCACCCACCCCAGCTGGTCATCTCTCATCTCTACCGAAACAAGGTGATCCCGGAAGTTTCAAATTAGATGTTGTTTTGGATAATGGAGATAGTGTGCAGGGTATGTTGGATTTGGGGGCAGCTGTGAACTTGATGCCATACTCGATTTTCGAGAGAATGGGTTCGAGGGATCTTAAGCCCACCAATTTTTGCATCGAGCTAGCCGACGATTCTTTGAGTCGTCCCTTAGGGATTGTGGAAGACGTTGCTTTACTTGTGAGGGGTGTTCAAGTTCTTGTCGATTTTGTTGTGCTTGACGTGGGGCGAGGAGCTAGGAGTGAGAGAGGTCATCTTCTCTTGTTAGGGCGACCTTTCATGGCTACTACTCAAACTCGAATCGACGTTGGATCCGGTGCATTAAGCATGGCCGGTGTAGGAGGTTCGGTAACTTTCTCAATTTTTGATAACTATTCTTCTTGTCCTAATTCTTTTATCCAAATATGTTCGTATGTGCATATTACTAATGATTTGGATGAGAAAAGGATAGAGGAGAATTTTCAGGTTGCTATGCAAGAGGAAGAAGCCATTATCGATGAGTTTTTGAGCAAATTAGATGAGGAAGAAATTGTGGAGGAGTTTTTGAGCAATGTGGAAGACATGGAGGATCACAATTGCATTATGGAGGAGTCGATTTTGAGCTCACAACAAGAGGAAGAAATCATGGACAACTTTCTTGCCAATCTCGACGAGGAAGCATTTTTTGTGGAGGATCCATCATCAAGTTTTGAAGATCGTGATATTTCTTACATGGATTTTCACACAAGTGTGGGGGAGATGAGTGTCCAAGATAACCCTCTTTTCGAGTTTCAAGCCGAAGAGAAAGAAGAGTCCACCTTTGCATCAAGAGTCGCCTATGGATGGTTAAAGACATTGCTCGTTCCAACAGATTTTGGATGAGGAAATTTTTGGTACGTCAAGCTAATGACGATAAACAAGCGCTTGGTGGGAGGCAACCCACGTAAAAAAAATGTTAGAGTAGGCTTTAATTTTATTATTTTAGTTGTTTTTCGTTCGTTTTCTTTTGAATTTCGTGCAGGGAATAGTTTACAAGGAGGGTATGATTAAGAGAGAGAGCGAGCCGGACCCGAACGATTCCCGTTTTTGGGCCCCAAACGACCCTGTTGGCAAGATCCACGGTAACGAGGCCCATTCAACCCATAGCTTTGTTTTGTGTCTTTCTATTTTTGTTTTGAGTCTTTTATTTCTTTGTTTTGTGCATTTTTACGCTTTGGTAGTTTGTTTTGGTGTTTGTTTTGTAGGTACTACTTGGAGTCTTTCGAGATTTTGAGTTATTGGTCGTCATCTTGCGATAAGTTCCTTCTTTCCTTCTCCTTTTTATTTTCTTGCAATGGGGACATTGCTTGATTTTAAGTGTGGGGGAGGGTCTTTGAAACTTTTGGCATGATTTGTTTGTTTTTGTTTGCTTGATCGAGTCTTGTATGTGATCGAGTTTTGTTATTCCCCACATAGGAATTTGGTTGAATTCGAGTTTATAAGCATGTGAGTTAGGATTGATTTGAATGATTTGATGATGGAGTATTTAGTTGTTGGAATTGATAGCATGAATTAGGTTGGTTTAGTCTTGAGTTGTGATTGATTATGATTCGGTGAATTGTGGGGCATGAATTGATTTGAGTTTTGAGGAAAATGATTTATGATTTTTGGATTATGAGTGATAAATCTAGATTGTTGCGACTTTGGATTGCTAGTTTACTTTCCCCTTATGTTAAAAAAATAAAAAAAAAAAGAGAAAAAAGTTGTGCTTATATGTGAATAAAAGAGTTGATAGGATTCTGCTCCTCTTACTTGTAACGTATGAAAATACTAGAGTAATGAGCATGGGAAACCACATGAAAAGGCTTCGAGAGACCCTCGAATGATTAAATTTCATGAATTATGTCCTAAATGATACTCGTGTATGTTAGAATAAAGTGTTCATAGGTACTCTACTCCTCTTGATAATGAGTACGGGAAACCGCACTAGGAGGCTCGATGTGACCCATCGATGATTAAACCTAGTGAATTATGTACCAAATCGTTCACGTGTAAAAAAAAAAAAAAAAGAGTTATATTTGTGTTTGAGTTGAATAAAAGGGGAAGTAGGCTAGACGTCTAAGTTGTGGTGATTCTAGATATTTGTGAGATGAGTGTATCATTGCTTTTCCTCTTACTTGGATTGATTTATAAGCCACATAGTTCGTTGATGATGATTGCTCGTAACTTGGGATTAAAGTGATTTTGTTCATTGTTTGTCGATTCCGGTGATTAATTGTTCTATGAATTGGATTGTTTGGATTAAGTCTAAGTTGTATGATTATATTGTTTGAGGACAAGCAAAGTTCTAAGTGTGGGGGATTTTGATTGGTGTCTAGATGTTAGGTTTTTCTTTATGTTTTCGTGTCCGTTTTCGTTGTTGTTTTTGTGTCTTTTCCTGTGTCTTTGGCTATGAATTGGTTGTTTGGAGTTTTTGGTACTTGTAGGATGAAAAGGGCGGAAACGAGAATGTTGGTCCCGGGAAAGAGTAATTGGTGTATGGGGGGGGGGGGGGAATACACCAATAACCAACCGTTTTTGACTTTTGAAAATCAGGTCGATCTAAAGGTCGATTGTCAAGGTCGATCTTTATCAGAGGCAGTTTGATCTATCAAGCTCGTATGGTATCAAACTTGATTTATCAAACTGTTGTTAATGCGGAAGTTGGTGGAGGTTGATTTACTCTTTGAAAAATCTTTAAGGCTGAAAACAGATAGAAGGTTGATGCGTGATATGCAGGTTGATGCTTGTCAGTTTGATAAGAAAATATAAAGGGCGATAAATAAAGAGAGAGAGAGAGAGAGAGAGAGAGAGAGAGAGAGACCGCGATATATCGTGGTTCGGAGAAACCCTCCTACGTCCACGTCAGGTCGACTCGACCTGAGAATCCCTTTACCTTTGGATTCAACCTCTCTCTTATTTATACTGACCGAGTATCAGTTCTAGATACAATCTAACCTGAAAATATCTAGACACGAGTTTTGGGTCGTGACCCTTACAACCTTCGTACTAAAATGTACAAACAACCTTTCACTTTTACAGAGCTTGACTAACTCTATAATGGCGAAAACACAAACAAGCTTTCTAACTTCGAACTAGTCGGAGAAGAAGCTGTTGAACCAACGACAAGCAGCAGTGAACGCTTCGTCGTTGTGGTGTTTATCGGAATCGGAAACCTCTCTTCGTCAAGTGTTTGGGAAACTAATCGGATTTCGAACACTTGAATGGATATGAACTTTGAGAGAGATTTGGGCAGATATTTGGCGTTGATAACTTGAGTTTCCCATTATTGAATCCGATAATGGCTGAAGTATATATAGGCAGTTTTGAAAAACTAGCCATTGGAGTCAGGCTGACGTGGCACTAGCCGTTGGAAGCTGACTCACTTCTAGCCGTTGGGAATATTCGTCCTTGCTGGCACACGACGTGGCAAGG
Organism: Thymus mandschuricus; assembly: GCA_029379335.1. Classification (NCBI taxonomy): domain Eukaryota; kingdom Viridiplantae; phylum Streptophyta; class Magnoliopsida; order Lamiales; family Lamiaceae; genus Thymus; species Thymus mandschuricus. The sequence goes on along the minus strand of CM057075.1, from coordinate 14,858,042 downwards.
ATCAGGTCGTGACGCTCCATGAAGGCGGAGCATCGACCTTGATTGATAATCCAGCTCTTGAAATCTTCTAAGGCAGTGCAGGCTGGAAGCTTGATAGGGGAGGTCGATAGACAGGCAGATAAGCAAGGCCGATCCGAATGAGGCAGGTCGATACACAACCTTCCTCTTACATGGTGGATCGAACTTGCATTAGGAAATAAGAGCATCGACCTGCACTAACAGGTAGCAGGTCGATCTATCGGCCTTGACCCTAAACAAGTAAAATATGCCTAAGTGTGGTTTCGATAAACATCATCAAAATCGAACTGCAAGGGGTTCCCAACAGAGAAGAAGTAAGGGCGCGAAATATTGTTGAGCTGGGGCCCTTATCATCACACCGGCCTCTGCAGCCTTTTTCCTTAGCTCACCAATGAAGTCTTGGTAAGGGAATTTGAGCATGTAGGCTGCATAGGCATCATCGGCATCGGCAGGAAGAGAGGGGTCCTTGATCCAATAGTGCAGCAGGATGAAGCAGCTGTTGAGTTCTCGCAGCAGGTTGTTCTGAGATTCGTCGAGCCATTCAACGACCTGCTGCTGGACTCCAGCATTCAAAACGAGGGTGGACTGGCTGATCCAGTCCATCTCCTTCTTCCTCCTTGCTTCAGCAGCCCGGCGCTCGGCAATGAAACGCTTCTGCTCTTCAGGATCCACGGACTGCTCCGGCGTCGCCCCGACCAAAATCATGGCAGAAATAAGTTCAGAATGCTTGGCCAGACGGGCTTTGGCAGCGGCGGCCTCAGCAGCAGCGGCCTGGGCAATTGGATCGGCCTGGGAGGCAACGGCCTGGGAGGAGACAGCCTAGGAGGAAGGCTTCTTTTGAGGAGGCGGAGGAGGAGCCACGGAAGTCGAAGGAATTTTGGATTTGGAGGGCTTCTTCTTCTTCGCGGCGGCGCGGCGGCTCTTTCTTCTTCCCCCTTTTCGACATCATCAGAAAGGGCTTTGATGAGGGAAAGAAGAGTCGCATCCTCCTCCTGCAGCTTGGTCACGGCATCCTTCAACTCCTGTTGACCATTGAGAAGGGAGGAGATGGTGCCGTGAATGGCGTTGATTTGCGTGTTGGAGGTCGATGCCTAGTTGGAGACTGATCGCACTATTTTCTACCACATAAAATAGGTGTAATATAATGAAGCACGAGTATCGTATCCACAGGGACTGACAAATCGAAAACACACACAATACCTCTACTTAAGAACAAATATGATGTCTAGGCTTTTAAGGGTTTAGTGAATGTGGTATTTATAAACTAGGCAAATAATAAAAAGACTCAATTAAATCAAATAAGGAAACAAAGTGTGCAGGAAAATAATTAGTCAAAATTAAACAACTTAAGGCACAAGCAATTAAGTAAATAAGGAAAGTAAACAATTAAGGAAAAGTGTTGATTCTAGGGAAGCCTACCTAATCAAACATATGCAAATAATTAATGAATACAATTAACCACTTTAATCCAATCTAAATGTGATACATGCAAATATAACTTACACCCTAATTAAAGCAATGCAAGTAGTCACCCAACGAGATCCTAATATTCTTTCGAATTGTAAGAATCGAATCAAGTGCAAAATAGAACAAGTACCAATAATATAATCAACTAGGTTCAACTAAGACACCAAATCAATTATATATGAACATATAACAATTCAATTATCAATCAAGAAAATCAAACTATTATATCATGCTTTCATGAGATCGATTATGCAATTATCCAATTAAGGCATAAACACATAACTATGCATACACAATTAATGGCCAGCTAACTATGCATGAGAATAAGCACCATGAAACATGCATCTAGATTGGAAGGCTAATTGTAAACAAAAACACTTACATAAATTCAATTAGGCATTCAATCCCTAAAATCAACTAAGGAATTTAGCTAGACATAATTAAAGTAGACATGAACACAAAAGATTGAAAGAACATAATTAAAAATTAAGAGTAAGAAAAACTTGGAATTGAATCTTGAACACGAAGAACTTCGAAACTTGAATCTTGAATAAACTTGAAAAGCTCCAATGTTGAATACAAAACTCTAAAATAAAAGTGTGCTAGAAAATAAGGTGTTTGCTAGGTTATTGTTTTACAATGCTAGACTAGGAGTATATATAGGAGAAATTTACATAAGGAAAGCCTAAACCAAAAAGGAGTCATAATAAAAAAAAGAAAAAAACTATATTAACCCGGGCCTCAGCTACGGCCTGCTTTATCTGCTCGGGAAGGCTGGTGATGATGGACTCGAGCTTGGCAGAAATGGTATCAAGCACGACCTCCACATCAGCCTTTGAAATTTGGTTAGTCGGAGCAGCAGCTTCAAGAAGCTGATCACCACCCTCATTCCTGGATGGCGATTGCTCCGGAGTTTGAATCAACTCAAACTCGTCTCCAGCTTCTGAGGCGGAGTTGTAGATAGCACGGGAGTGCGTGTAGAGAGGTCGAAGGTCGATGCCCAAAATCTTGGCCTCGACCTTCATGCGGCGCAGCACTATAGATTGGAAATTTGATGCCGCATCCTCCACGCTGAAGAAGCCAAACTCCGCTTTCAGTGCCAACTCTTCTACCTTCAGGTCGTCGAGAGTAACGACCTGCAGCAAGGCCTCGAAGACGTAATAGTAACTCGACTTACAATCCAGATAGAACTGGAGGCGAGTAGCGAGGTCGAGGGATTTGGGGAGTTGGGCTATCCCAGGCATCAGGTCAATGACCTTTAGCCTGGCCTCGGCCTTCAAGGCAGCGACCTGGGAGTGAGCAGCAGACATCGGTTGTTCAGTGAATGGCTGGATCGGCAGCACGACGTCTTCCTCCATGGTCACATGCCGAAGGGGGGAAGACTGGGAATCTTCCGCAGTGAGATCCTGGATCTCTACAGATCCAGCTCGTTGGACTGGGGGGGACCTCACAGAAGAGGGAGCAACGACCTGCTGAGAGGATGCAGGGCGTTGCTGCGAGGCGGATGGCTCGGCGGCGGAACGGACTGGAGATGGAGTCCGTTCGGCTGAGTGAGAGGGCGATGAGGCGGGCGAAGGCTCCCTGCGAGGTGCTGATTCCTCGGTTATGGGGAGAATCCTGTGAAGTGGCCTGGGCGGATCACCGGAGGCCGACTGCGTCCTCCGTGGAGGAGTCTTCACAGGAAGAGTCTTCTTGGCAGGGCGAGAGGGGACCAGGTCGACATCGGCCTTCCTCTTCTTTTGAGCAGGTCGAGGTGGAATCCTCCAACCGACCTTAGATTCGCCGCACTTGGCAAGGTGCACCCTGACATTGTCTGGGGAGTTGTAATAAATCTGCGGCGCCACCCCAATCGCCATCTCCAGCTGGTGGAGATCTTTCGGAATAAACAGAGGGGGGAAGGCCGGCACATTGGACCATTTCCTATTTTTGAAGAAGGAAATGATAATGCAGGTGGCCTTCGTCCCAAGGCGAAGCGGTTTATTATTGTGGAGAGATACCTTCACCACGGCCTCTCCCTCTGTTTCGCACACAATCAGCCTGGCCTCATCCCAGAGCAGGGAGACCATTAACTTGGCCCAACTAATGGGCAGGTCGAGGATTACGGCCGTCAAGATCTGAAACTTGAAAGGGGTGACTTGGTCATAATTCCCGATGTGCCCTAAAAAGCACTTCTGAACGAAGTCCATCAGGAGGCGGTATTTTGGGCGGAGCTCGTTCCTTTTGAAGGATACCGCAACGTACTGCCGTTGCTCAATCAAGACACGGTCTGCAACCTGCTGCAGTTGATCTCGAGAGATTTCGGAGAGCAGCATCGTCCCTCCATCCCCAATACCAAAGGCAGCCTTCACCGCATCAAGGACGTTGATCGTGTGCATGACGTTCTGGGTTCCGAGGGAGACGGTGTGGGAAGACACGGAATCACCCTCGTTCCAGTTGTAGAAGAAAGCAGATACAATCTTGGGGAGACTTTTCGCCGGCCGGGTGGAGATGATTTGGTGGAATGGAAAGCATGTCTCCACCAAGGCAAACATGGAGTCAAGATCACGAAAACCGAAGTTATCGCGCACCATGTAGGGCTCGAATTTGATGCGAGCCTTCAAGAATTCCTCGATTTCGGACCACTGCATTTCTTTTCGACCGGAAGTTTGATTTCCTGCCATTGTTGATTTTTCCTGCAAGTTTTTCGAGAAAAATTAGAAAACAAGAATGAAGAACTCGACGGAAAACTTAAACTGAATCGGTGAAAAAAAGGGGCACAAACCACGTCTTGAGATTTGATACAGAGAGTGTGAAAGTGGAAATCAAAGAACACGACGGCGACAGTTTTTGTAGAGAATGAAAAATTAGGTTTTTGCGGAGAAGATGATGAGAGTAAGTAACGTTTGAGTGTAAAACTGCATGACATATATAGAATTTTCGAACGGTTGTGATCGTTCGAATTTGAAAAGGTGAATATCTCTCTTTAATTCTCATCCACACGATGGGTGCGCGTGAAATGTAAAACGTTACACATTCGCGCGTGAGATATTGAAAACGTGCGATAACTTGCACCTTTTCAGAGAGACGGCAGGGAATTAAATGCAACCTCGGTCAATGTGTCAATATTTGACACTTGACTGGATGTTTTACAAAAATGGTAATCATTACTCCCTTTTTCCTCATTTTCTGCAAATTATCAGACCCTTAAATAATGAAACACATTGAGAAATAAATAACATTAATAAATGAAGAAATCAATGCGTATTAAAGAAGTCATACGACAAAAGGGTGATACTGCCCTTTTGATTCTCCCTTTATAAATGCAGTTGCATTCAGGTTGATATCGGTCTTATGATATCGGCCTTGTGACAGAGAACGGCCTGGCGAAATGAACGGCCTGGGAAAAGACATCGGCCTGGCGAAATAAACGCCCTGGACATGTTGTATCGCCCTGGCGAGATGAAACGGCCTGGACTTATAATGTTGGCCTTTGTTCCCCCTTAAATGATGGATCATTTTGGGCAAGTGTTCCCCCTCAATTGAGGAACACAGGTCGATGTGTTGAGTAGTCGACGGCCTGTTGATGAACACGGCCTGTTGATAGAGACGGCCTGTTGATCGAGAACGGTCTGTCATTTGAATCGGCCTGTAGGAAGGGATACGAGGCGACGGCAGACTCATCGATCTGTATTTCAACGTCGTCGCGTTCGGCCTGTTTGAAGGTAACGGCCTGACAAATGGTAACGGCCTGTTGAGTAGATGACGGCCTGTTACTCCTTAATATCGGCCTGATGACTCAACATTCAATAACCCTAGCTTTCCACATAGCATTTTGAATCTTTCTTCGGCTAGGGGTTTGGTTAGAATATCAGCTCGTTGAATATCAGTGTGTATCTTCTCAATAACCACGTTCTTCTTTTCCACGTGATCACGAATAAAGTGATGTCGAATATCCACGTGTTTGCATCTTGAGTGAAGAACTGGGTTTTGAGTAAAAGCGATAGCACTCGAGCTGTCGCAGAATATAGGCACTTCGCTGACTTCAACTTCATAATCCTTAAGTTGTTGTTTGATCCACAGAATTTGTGCACAACAACTCCCTGCGGCCATGTACTCGGCCTCTGTGGTGGAGGTGGCTACTGAAGTTTGCTTCTTTGAAAACCATGATATCAGCTTGTTTCCGAGAAAATGGCAAGTACCCGAGGTAGATTTTCTATCGAGCTTGCACCCAGCATGATCAGAATCTGAATAACCTGTAAGCTGCAAATTATCATCACAAGGATACCAAAGACCTAAATTTGTGGTTCCTTTGATGTATTGAAGAATTTTCTTTGCTGCTTCCAAGTGAGATTCCTTCGGATTAGCTTGAAATCGAGCACACACTCCAACTGCAAAAGTGATGTCAGGTCGACTAGCAGTTAGATAAAGTAATGAACCAATTATACCCCTGTACTGTGTTATGTTGGCAGGTTTTCCTTCGCGATCCGGGTCGATCTTCCCTCCAGAGAGCATCGGTATTTTGACAGGCTTGCTGTCTTTGACACCAAACTTGTCGACCAGCTCGTGTGCGTACTTTGTTTGGTTAATGAAGATTCCTTCATCGGACTGCTTGACCTGCAACCCTAGAAAGAAATTCATTTCCCCCATCATAGACATTTTATATTTTTCAGTCATGAGGTTACCAAATTTTTCGCACAAAATGGGAGATTTAGATCCAAAAATGATATCATCAACATAAATTTGTACTAAAAGGATATGTTCATTCACTTTGATAGTGAATAGCGTCTTGTCGACTGAACCACGCTTGAATCCTGATTCGATGAGGAAGGATGACAGCGTCTCATACCAAGCTCGAGGAGCTTGCTTAAGACCGCAGACGGCCTTGTGCAGTTTGTAGACTTTGCTTGAATCACCCTCCTCGAATCCAGGAGGCTGTTCCACATAGACTTCTTCTTCAAGAACGCCATTGAGGAACACACTTTTAACATCCATCTGGTAGACTTTGAATCGTTGATGAGCGGCATAAGCTAGAAACAGCCTTATAGCTTCTAATCTTGCAACGGGGGCTAACGTCTCATCATAATCGATTCCTTCTTGTTGACAGTAACCCTTTGCTACCAATCGGGCTTAATTTCTGACAACTTCTCCAGATTCATCTCTCTTGTTCTTGTAAACCCATTTGACTCCAATGACGCCCTGATGATAAGGACGATCAACTAGAGACCATACTTCATTTCTTTTGAATTCATTGAGTTCTTCTTGCATGGCTTGAATCCAGTCAGCATCTTGAAGAGCTTCAATGGCATCTTTGGGTTCAATTCGAGAGAGATAGCAGCTTAGTAGTGCGCTTTCACCAATCGTCCTTCTCGTTCGTACTCCTTGGTTTGGGTTCCCAACAATGAGTTCTTTTGGATGAGCATCGATCCAACGTCTGCGTCGAGCTCTTTCTTCATTTGAAATGATTGGCTCGGGCTCATTAATGGGTTCGTCAAACTCCGGGTGAGTTGAAGGTTGATCAGTGGGCACATGCTGTTGCTCGGGCTGTTGATCAAGCTGCTGTTCGGCCTGGATGTTGAGCTGCTCCATTGTGCTATCGAGCTGCTCGATTTGGGATGTAAGGTCGTGAACAGCATCAGTCTGGGGGACTGAGGGAGGGGGATCAGCCTGGTTATGTCCGGCTGATGTATTACAGCTCGAAGTATCATTTGCATCACTTCCCCCTTGCTGTGTGACCCTAGGATCAGATTTATCCTCTTCCTCCAAATCATTTGGAGTCCATACTAGCAGGTCGTCAATGGGGGAGTTAGACGGTCTGTTAGCAGCGGGCTGTTCTGTACCTGTACTTGATTCTCTGTACAGACAAGTAGATTCATCAAACACAACATGAGGTGTTACCTCCACAACTAGGGTTTTCTTATTAAAGACTCTATAGGCTTTGCTAACCTCTGAGTATCCTAAAAATACTCCTAGATCGGCCTTGCTATCAAAAGTCTTTAATTGAGATTTCCCATTGTTATGAATGTAACACAAGCACCCAAAAGCTTTAAAATACTTTAACCTGGGGAGCTTGTTGTTCCACAGCTCGTATGGAGTCTTTCCATGTCGGGTCGTGATGATCGACCTGTTTTGGGTATAGCAGGCTGTGTTAACGGCCTCTGCCCAAAACTTCTTTGGAAGGTTGGTTTCATCCAACATGGTACGAGCTGCTTCCTTCAGCGACCTGTTACGGCGTTCCACTACGCCATTTTGTTGAGGTGTACGAGCTGCTGAGGTTTGATGATGAATCCCACTCTTTGTGCAATATTCCTCGATCATTGCATTGATAAATTCTGTGCCTCGATCAGATCGAATGGAGATAATGGATTTCTCCTTTTGATTGCACAGTTTGCTCAGCAACGCAGGTAGCTTCTCCAAAGTCTCCTTCTTTTTGTACATGAAAATAACCCACGTAAATCTAGAATAATCATCTATAACAACGAGAGCGTATTTTCTACCGTTTATACTCAAGGGAGTGACTGGACCGAAGAGGTCGAGATGGAGAAGCTCAAGAATTCGATTTGATGTTTGTGCCGTCACGCTTGGAAAGGATGATCTTGTTTGCTTTCCAGCTTGACAGGCTCTGCAGATGTGATCACGATCGAAGACTTGATCTGGCAGGTCGTTTACCAGCTTGTTGCGTGCGAGCTTGTTGATGGCCTTGAAGTTCAAGTGACTCAACCTCTTGTGCCATAGCCAGCTTGTCTCGGAATCAGCCTTTGTGACCAGGCAGGTCTCTATCCAATCTGTCCATTGAACAATATAGAGTCTATCCTGCAAAATTTCGGTAAGAAGTGTTTCTCCTTCCTCATTTTTCACGAGACACTTGTTAGCGGTGAATTCTACTCGTTTACCACTTGAGCAGAATTGCGACACAGAGAATAGGTTATGATTAAGACCTTCAACATAAGAGACGTTAGAAATAGTTATTTTACCAACTTTTAGATCGCCCTGGCCTCTCGTAAGTCCCTTAGAACTTCCTCCAAAGGTTACAAGTGGCCCGTCTCGTTCTTGATAGTTTGATAGTAGCGTTTTGTCACACGTCATGTGCTTTGAGCATCCACTATCAATGATCCATACAGCTCCACGAGCTGCTTGGCTCCTTCTTTGAGCCTTCCCGGCCTGCAATTAGTTAAACTTAGCAACCCACTTGAGATTGGGTGCTACATCGGTTGCGGGAACGGCCTTTGGGACCCAAATTTGTTTTGCCGGTCTGCTTCTATCCGAGGCTGAGGACGAGGCAGTGGCGGTCTTGGGCTTGGGAGCCTTGGATTTCTTTGAGCGAGAACGGCGAGGCTGATAGAACTGCTCATCATGAAAGCCAGATTGATACTGCCAGTCTTGATAGTTAGACCGTTGAGGATAGTGGCAGTGACAACCTTAATGAGCAGGATAGAAAAACTGAGGGTGATACGGCCTTTGATAGTACTGGCCTTGGTATCGCCCTGGATGGACAACCTGCTTTTGATGAGAGGGGGCAGGTCGACGATGCTGGGCAGGTCGACTTTCTTTCTTTTGAGGAACAGGCTGTTCCTTCTTGTGTTGCTTTACAAGGATGGCTTGGGGCTGTCGAACTGGATTCTTCAGCTGGACCATCTTGTCTGGAAGAGCTTGATGAGCTTTCCGAACACTCTTTGACTTCGACTGCGCCTTCACGAACGTGATCTTGCAATCTTTATCCTTGCTTTCCTTGGATTTTCCATTAAATCCAATGCCAGAGTGATCGCGTGGATTGCGTTGCATGGATTGAACTTCTTCCAGCTTCTTTCCACTTTTCTTCAACTGACTCAAAGTGAGTTGAAGTTTTTCTTCCTTTTTCACGAGGAGTTCGTGTCGAATTACCAAGTCAGCCAATTTTGAGGTAAGGCTGTGTATTTCGGCATCTTTGGTCTTGAGGGACTCGTCCTTCTCGAGCTCCCTGGTATCGAACTCCTTGACCCGTAAAGTCAATTCTTCAACCTTTGACTTTAGAGTTTCGATCTCCCTTTCCTTTTCTTCATCGTAGGGAGAAAATCTTTCTTCTAATGCTAGCTTGTATTTTTCATTTTTGTCCATAAGCTCAGCATTATCTTCAATGACCTCTTTGAGTGTATCCACGAGGTCGGCATAGTCATCGAGCTGTTTCTTGATTTCTTCCCAAGACACAGCCACGGATAGGTCTTCATCACCTTCTTCTGCACAATCATCGTCAGAAAAAGAAAGTGAAATGGGTTGAGGATCTACCTTTGAAGATCCCTCGTTTTGTTGGTGCTCTCCAACGAAACATTCTTCATCATCACTTTCGTCGAAAGCGATGTAACCTTCGTCATCACTTGACGAACTGTCAGAGAGGTGAGCTTCCTTTGTTTCTTCGGCGATCATGGCAGCTCGTTGATCTTTAAGCTTCTTATCGCGCTTTGCACGGAGCTCGTCTCTCTCTGCCTTGGTAAGATCCGGACAGTCGGTCTTGTAGTGACCTGGCCTGCCACAATTGAAACAACCACCCTCGGGTGTGTTAGAAGAATTGAAGGTTGAGGGTTTACCTTCTCCCTTTTTGTCAGGGCGGTCGTGGTTGCGGTTGAGAAGTTTCGCTTGTTGTCACGATAGAACTTTTTGTATTTGACAACCTTCCCTAGGAGCTTCTCATTTCTCCTAGCAGCTAGAGCGTAGTCGAGAGTCATCTTCTCGAACTTCTTGACGATGGATTCGTCAATCGGACTTTGGGTAGCAGCTGAGGCTGAGTCGGCCTTGAAAGCTACCTCCTTGTTCTTTTCATCAGCCTTCTTGCTGGTGGAAGGCTGTGTTGATCCATGGATGCGGATCATCTCATATTCATTTCCGACAAGAATGTCGAAAAGATCTTCAGTGGTGAGGGAGTTGAAATCTGAACGGGCTGGATGCATGGTGCGTATACGTGCCAATTTGCGGGAAGGGCACGTATCACTTTAAGATTCTTCTCGCGCTGCGTATATTTGTACGGGTTGATTGCAGCGACCTCGAGAATAATCTCGGTGAAGCGAATTTTCATCGCTTCTATGGTTTCACCCGAAACCATTTTGAAGTCATCGAACTTGCTGCACGCCATAGACAACTTGTTCTCCTTCATTTCCTCTGAGCCAAGGCTGATGGACCGGAGGGTGTCCCACATTTCTTTGGCCGTTTCAAGATTTCGGATCTTGGCCAGGTAGACGCCCTTCACGGTGCTGGAGATGAGTCCCTTTGCGTAATCATCGAGGCCGGCCTCCTTCCTTTCCTCGGTTGTGTAGTCCCGAGGGTTTTTGAGGACTTTCTCGTATGTAGCCTCCCCGGGGGATGTTCCATCCACAATAATCTTCGCTGCATAAATGGGGGAGGGGCCATTCTCGATAATATCCCACATGAGGACGTGATGTGCCTTGAGACACATCTTGATTCGGAAGCTCCAATCTTCATAGCCTTGAATGGAGAAGTCTTCACATACCCTGAGAAGAGAAGCCTCCATAGCAAATAGTATGATATGAAATGAATGAAAAGATTTTTCTAAGGATCTGTTCAAAATGACCAAAAGTTTGATAAAGAACTTTTAGTATGCAAAGCAGCGGTCAAAAGAACCACTGCTCTGATACCACTTGTTGGTCCCGGGAAAGAGTAATTGGTGTATGGGGGGGGTGGGGGGGGGGGGGGGGGAATACACCAATAACCAACCGTTTTTGACTTTTGAAAATCAGGTCGATCTAAAGGTCGATTGTCAAGGTCGATCTTTATCAGAGGCAGTTTGATCTATCAAGCTCGTATGGTATCAAGCTTGATTTATCAAACTGTTGTTAATGCGGAAGTTGGTGGAGGTTGATTTACTCTTTGAAAAATCTTTAAGGCTGAAAACAGATAGAAGGTTGATGCGTGATATGCAGGTTGATGCTTGTCAGTTTGATAAGAAAATATAAAGGGCGATAAATAAAGAGAGAGAGAGAGAGAGAGAGAGAGAGAGAGAGAGAGACCGCGATATATCGTGGTTCGGAGAAACCCTCCTACGTCCACGTCAGGTCGACTCGACCTGAGAATCCCTTTACCTTTGGATTCAACCTCTCTCTTATTTATACTGACTGAGTATCAGTTCTAGATACAATCTAACCTGAAAATATCTAGACACGAGTTTTGGGTCGTGACCCTTACAACCTTCGTACTAAAATGTACAAACAACCTTTCACTTTTACAGAGCTTGACTAACTCTATAATGGCGAAAACACAAACAAGCTTTCTAACTTCGAACTAGTCGGAGAAGAAGCTGTTGAACCAACGACAAGCAGCAGTGAACGCTTCGTCGTTGTGGTGTTTATCGAAATCGGAAACCTCTCTTCGTCAAGTGTTTGGGAAACTAATCGGATTTCGAACACTTGAATGGATATGAACTTTGAGAGAGATTTGGGCAGATATTTGGCGTTGATAACTTGAGTTTCCCGTTATTGAATCCGATAATGGCTGAAGTATATATAGGCAGTTTTGATAAACTAGCCGTTGGAGTCAGGCTGACGTGGCACTAGCCGTTGGAAGCTGACTCACTTCTAGTCGTTGGGAATATTCGTCCTTGCTGGCACACGACGTGGCATGGATCAGGTCGTGACGCTCCATGAAGGCGGAGCATCGACCTTGATTGATAATCCAGCTCTTGAAATCTTCTAAGGCAGTGCAGGCTGGAAGCTTGATAGGGGAGGTCGATAGACAGGCAGATAAGCAAGGCCGATCCGAATGAGGCAGGTCGATACACAACCTTCCTCTTACATGGTGGATCGAACTTGCATTAGGAAATAAGAGAGCATCGACCTGCACTAACAGGTAGCAGGTCGATCTATCGGCCTTGACCCTAAACAAGTAAAATATGCCTAAGTGTGGTTTCGATAAACATCATCAAAATCGAACTGCAAGGGGTTCCCAACAGAGAAGAAAACGAGAAGAAAGGTTGTTGAGCAATCATTGACCTCGAGTTCTAACCTCTCATGATTTTATTGAAGATTCATTTTGAATGTAATGAAAACATTATATCGAAGAAGGGTTCGATAGGAGCACATAGGCGAAAATGGAGGTCAATTTGGAGTTCGGATGAGGAAGATACGGCCGAAACAAGAGAGTCGCGCGCAATCGTCCAGTGCTTGATTTGGCCGATCGGCCAAGTCCTTCACAAATCTGGCCGATCGGCCAGATGTCCGCGTCCAGGATTTTGTTTCCTTATATAATTAGGTTTTCTTCCTATTATAAATACTAGTACTTTAGGACGAATTTGTATGAACTTTTACCTTAGTTTTAGCTCTAGTTTAGCATTCAAATACTTTAGTTTAGTTTTCCTTTGTTCGATCCGGATCGTTACTTCGTTCTTCAATTAATTCAAGTTTTTACTTAGTTCTTCGTTCTTCGTTTAATCTCGTAAGTTCTTTATTGCTTTCTTTTATTTGATTTAATTGCTTCCTAGTTCCTTAGATTTAGTTCTTAAGTGTTTAGTTTAATTTAGATTAGATTCGTTTTCAAGTTCTTAGATTAGATTCGTTTTTCTTAGTTTTCAATTCCTTTGCTTTCAAATTTTCGTAGTTAGATTTATTTGCATAGATTTTCAGATTAAGTTTAATTCATGTCTAGATTCGTTTTCTTTTCTTTCGTTGCTTTCTTTATTGCTTTCCTTTCGATTCTTGCCTAGGTAGTTTAATTGTTTTCATCTAGTTTAATTCTTTAGATTAATTAGTTCTCTTTCTTTGCTTTTTAGATTAGATTTATTTACTTGCTTTGATTTATTGCTTATTTATTTATTTTGCCTAGGATTTAGAAACAAAACCCAAAAATATTATTTACTTGCTTTCTTAGTTTTAGGCTAGATTAGGTTGTTTTGCTACATAATTATTTGCCCTGCAAAGTTTTCCTTCGAGATTCGACATTGGGTTTTACTTGCTAGTGCTACGATAGGATTTCGTTCTATTGCGAACACTTTTTAATGAAACAACTGTTTAGTTTATTAGGAAATCTTAATTTGTGAAATATTTATAACCAAAAAGTTAGTCCATGAACTTAAGAGAACTTAAGAAGCCTCTTACCGTAAGCACCGAACTTAAGTACAAAATCCGATAGACCTTGTTAAAACATTAAGTTAGCATGACCATCCCTTACCATACTAATGATAGATAGTTGCTTTGAACTCAGAATCATGCCTATTACTCGTTCGCGTGCTTGTTCTTCGGAAAGTGACGGCTCAAGTGCCAATTCCAAGATCAAGATTGAAATCCAACTCAGAATAAGGACGATAACCATCACATCCCTCAAGCTAATGGGGTAGATATCATGGGCCAATTCTTGAATGCCATCCAGGGATTTATTCAACAATCTCAAGCCCAAAGCGCCACACAGACTTACCCGGTTTCGAGGACACTAGATCAAGGAGTTGAACGATTTCGTCAATACAATGCTCCCCGATTCACTGGACGTGATGGACCCTTAGTGGTTGAAGAATGGTTTGAAGAGATGGAGCGGATTTTTACTCACATTGGTTGCACGGACAAAGAGAAAGTAGCATGTGCAATCTTTCAACTGAAAGATGATGCTCGAAAATGGTGGAAAAGTTTTGACCGCATGCTAGGAGAAGATGATCGCAAACTACTGAGTTGGAAAATATTCAAGAAAATTGTCATGGACAAGTATTTTCCCATCTCGTTTCGTGAACAGAAGGAAACTGAATTCTTCGAGCTCAAACAAGGGAATACAACCATAGATGAATATGAGAGGCAATTCAACGATCTATCTCAATTTGTGCCTCATTTGGTCGATACTAAGCCAAAGACGATTGCTAGGTTAAAGAAAGGATTGAGGACCGACATCAAAGGGATTATGGCTTCACACGTGATTAACGATTTCAGTGAACTAGTCAAACGAGCTGAGGAGGTGGAGATGGCCCTCGAGATAAACAACCTAATACCAAAACCAGTAAGCAACTTTGGGAAAAGAAAATGGGATGATAGGGACCAAGGAGAAGGGAACTTCCAAACCAAGAGGCAGGAACCTAATGTTCGCACTAATGCTGGCCCGGCAGGGACAAAACCACAATGCCAGAAATGTGGTAGATACCATTATGGAGAATGCATGCTTGGAAAGGGAGTTTGTTTCTATTGTTTTGAGCCGGGGCACAGTTCAACCTTGTGCCCTAAAGCAATGAACAAGGGACGAAGGGACTTTGGACAAGATAGGAAAGGAGGGAAGGAGCCAGAGAAGAAAAGAAATGCTCGTATCTTCGCTCTAGCACAGAAGGAAGCAGACAGTGAAAATGACACGATGACCGGTATGTTACATATTTCTAGTTCACCCGCTGTTGTTTAATTCGACTCTGGAGCTTCGCACTCATTTATTTCTGCTAAGTTTTGTCGTAAAGAGAACATTGAATGTGAGGTAGAGAACTTAGCCTTGAACATAAGTATCCCTTCAGGAGAATGCATTAGATCTAATAAGATTGCACGAAGGGTCATTTTGGATTTTTGGAAATAGAACACTAGAATCCGACCTATATTGCATCGAGATGCGAGACTTTGATGTGATTCTAGGAATGGATTGGTTAAGTCATAACTACGCGAAAATCAAGTGTCGTGAGAGAGTAGTTTACTTTTTCAAATCGGGAGGAGAAAGATTTTAGGTCCCGAAATCATCCAAGAAACAGTTGAAGTGGTCGAAAAGATCAAAGAGAGGATAAAGGTTGCTCAAGATCGACAAAAGTCTTATGCCGATCGAAGAAGGAGGGAACTTTACTTTGAGGTTGGTGAGAAAGTGTTTTTAGAGATAGCACCGATGAAAGGAGTTTTGAGATTTGGAAAGAAAGGGAAACTGAGACCTAGATATATAAGGCCTTTTGAAATTTTGGAACGCATAGGAGATGCGGCTTATCGTTTAGCATTATCACCTGACCTATCAGCTGTCCATAACGTGTTTCACATTTCCATGCTTCGAAAATACTTGCACGATCCTAGTCACATAGTCCATCATGAGAATCTTCAAATTAATAAAGATCTCACTTATGAAGAAGAGCCAAGTGTTATACTAGATAGAAAAGTGCATGTTCTGAGGGGTAGAGAAATACCTTTAGTAAAAATTCAGTGGACTAGACATGGACCTGAAGAAGCAACTTGGGAAAGTGAAGAAGAAATCTTAGCTCGTTACCCACACTTAGAGCCAAGTAAGGTAAATTTCGAGGAAGAAATTCTTTTAAGTGGGTAGGGTTGTCACGGCCCGAATAAACCTTAATGTGAAGTTATTTATTTTTAAATGTTTAAATATTTATTATATGAAATTCATGAATATTTATGCTTGTTGAGCTCGTAGAGTCTAAGTCGCGCCTCTAGTTTAAGAGTCGAGATTATAAGATAATTTAGCTACATTGTATGTAGATAAATTTGTGTTAAATACTAACTAATAGCAAGCTTGTTTAGATGCTAAGAATGAATCCCTAAACATATATAGAATATATATAATATACTACACACACATACTATAAATAGATAATCTATATATATCCATATATATATAGATATGCATGCATGCGTGCATGTATGATACGTGCATGTATGTAACGTGTACACTTCCTAGCTAGCCACCATTCCTCCAACTTGTACTATTATTATATACACAACAAATCAAAATATCTAGCACCAAAACTTAGTGGCCAAGAATTTCAATCTATAAAACAGAAGGCCATGCCTTCGTCTCCTTCTTCACATCAGCCCCAATCTCTCTCTCTCTCTCTCCTTTTCCCTCGAACAGCAGCAGCTGCTGCACATTCTCTCCCTCTCATTCTCTCTCCCGTCACCATCACCATCCCTCCCTTCACGCCAAAGTAGCAACCATGGCAGCCCCTTCCTACGCCGATCGCTTTTGTACCGTTTTTCCTTCCTAACTTTGTAACCAGTGATCGAAAAGGTACGTCGTTCGACCCTATGAATTCGAGGGGAGGTAACGATCTTAGGGGTAGTGGCCGATCATTGCCACGACCACCGAAGGATTGTCGCCGCCACTTTGCCGTAGCCACCCTTCATCCCATATTTTCTTTTCGGTTATTTATTTTTCCCCTTACTATATACCGTTTGATCATGTCATTGCATAAATCTTAAATACGTAATTAATTTGGTTTAGTTTCATTAAATTACATAATTATTATATAAAAGGTTCTTTAAATGGGTTTTTCCATAATGACAGTAAAAAGGGGAATGTAGGATTAAGGACCTTTATTTATATTTTAAATTTTATACTCTCAAAATTCTTAAAAGGATGAGTACCTTAATTTATAAAGGAGTTTAAAAGATTAAGGTCAATAAATTTAAATCGAAAATGTTGATTAGGTTTAAGAATAATTTAACTCAATTTTAATACTTAATTCATTAATAAGATTAATTTAATAAAAGATATTTTAGGTATTGTTAAGTTCTTATTTTATATTTATGTGATTAGGTGTGGCGCGACTAAGGCATTGAGTCATTTTGATTGCTCGACTTTATAATTCTCTTATGATGTTGATCATTATTGTTCACTTTAATAATGTGTGTTGACCGTATAAGTTTTCGCTTTAATGTGGATTAATGTTGATATGTTGAGAATGGAGGATGATGAGTTTATTTGTTATGGTGAGAACGAGGGTGAGCATGGAGGAAAAGTTGATTATTATTGTGAGAACGAGGGTGAGCATGGAGATTGAGTTGATACTCATTATGAGTTTAACATGCGATGAAATTTTGAGGATAAGTATTAATGTTTGAGAATGTTATGATTTATTTGAGTACGGATTCCATTTTATTAACTTGGACAATAATTGCATATTTTCCCACACTGAGTATACATTGTATACTCATCCCACATTTAACATTTTCAGGTGATTAAGCTCGGAGCTGCGGTGGAGGTCGAATGACGTGTCATTTTAGGACTCATATTTTGCATCTATCTTTATTAAAAGTACTTTCTAGAATAAAGACTCATAAATTCTAGTTTATTTTGCTCATATTATGTAAGTCGATATTATCACATATATCATCGCTAGGATATAAACCGAGAATGATATTTATAGTATTTGTCATATTTCCTACAAGTTTTATCTATTTTAAAAGGTCTTATTCTTTTTCAAAAAAAAAAAAAAAAAAGAAAAGAAAAATACTCACAATTTCCGCATAAATATTTAAATTTAAGTTTTAAACACTTTAATTAGATTAGGGTGTTACAGAAATTGAGTACCCAAAGACTCAACTTGAGCACCCACACTGTCCAAAGAATCTCATCCTGCATATCCAACCGACCAAAGAGGGTTGTCTAAAAAGCATGCAAATAGGCCGGAACCTACAGAGAAGGAACGACTTGAACAGGAGCATGACGCTATACAATGCGAGGCTCATGAACCTCGTCCTCCCCTTCCTCTTCATCATCATCATCATCATCATTGCCAAAACCTCCTCCTTCCCTTGCCCAAAAAGTGACGAAGACACGAGGTTGAATGGTATAAGCTCCGTTTAGAAACAAAGAATAAGGCTGTGAATGAGCTTTGAAGCCGTGATCTCCACACTCCGGATGTGAGTCATCGTTGGGGAAATTGGAGCCTAATCGTCCGAGCCAATGTAGTAGCAATATGGCTAGAAGTAGGATGGGTGTCGGGCTAAAAATTTCCAATTTAAGCCCAAACAAAATGTGCAAGACACACTTACATACAACCCAAAACAAATAGCATTCGATGCCATTCACTTTACTGCCCTCTTGCTTGTCAGACTCATTTTAAGCCAAGAAACGATGTAATGATAACAAAGAAGCATCTCGAAGAAAAGAACATGAAGTACCGTTTGTTTTGAAATTATTAAACCCCGTCATTTCAAGCCAAGCTTCGTTAAAATTAAAGGCAACAATGACACAATCAGAAGTATCTGAAGAAGCATGGAGACCAAACACCTCATGCATTTTAAAAGTACACAATATAACCTTCCCATAATTCCCGACAACGATGCCAAATCACCTAAAAGTGCTCGCAATAGAACGAGTCTTTCGTAGCCTAATAAATTAAACCGAATGTCGAATCTCAAGGAAGACTTAACAAGACACTTGATTATGTAGCAAATAAAAGAAATAAAAACCTAATATAGAAAGCAAGTAAATGAATTTTTTGGAGTTTTAGATTTTAAATCCTAGGCAATGAAAAATAAACTTGCAAGAAGGTAATTAAATGTCACATCCCAGTTCCCGAAGGAAGGCATGTGCGCCAGGACGTGGCAAGGGGTTGGGATTTAAGAAACGGGGATAGAAAAGGGTCTAGTTTCTTAGGATAATCAACCATATTATTTATGAATTCATTTAATTAAGTACGGGATCGGGACGTATAGCACGAACTACGGGGTAGGAAAACCATACTACCCGTACCGGCCGCCATGTCTGAATACCCGTAAGATTAAAGTAAAATATTTAAATACTGGATCGGGACATATACAACTCAAACTAAGAGGTTGGTTAATCTGAACTTCCCATGTTGGCCGCTGTCTGAGTACCCGTAAATATAAATTATAAAAATATATATTTATACTCTTATAACAAGACTCGGGTGTAGCATAGAGATTTTATTCCAAAACCTGAAATTAGACTTAGGAAGTTAAATACACTGCATGATCGTTACTAGTGACTATTTTAACTATAAGCGTAGCGGAAGCTTTATTCTTATCTTTATACAGCCACAACAACATGCCTCTTCAGCTACGCCTGCTCCACCAGCTCCTCAATCTGCAAAACATTTGGAAAGGAATTGCAGGGCTGAGTACTAATGCACTCAGTGGACTTATGTCATTTTATAAACATTTTAAGGACATCCATGCATAAAGTATAATCAGGAGGATTTTAGAAAAGAGTTTGACTCCTAATTATACCAAAACATTTATGGCGTACGCACTTTGTCACGTACTACAACCGTTACTTCACCACACCTGTCATCCCCCGGGACATACCACCGTCGGGTAAGCTTATTCAGAGACCCTGGGACGCTATAACCCAGACAGGAACTCTACCATGTCCAACAGAAGTCGTATGGTGATCAACCCACCGAACTTCTGGGCTTAGTGTACACAAATCCTTAGCTAGTGTGTTAGACCAGCTAAGAACCACGACGTTAACTGGTTGAAGCATTAAACAGGTAGTACGCACAAAAACATATTCATGGATAACCCATACTTTAAAGTATAACCGAGCTTACTAACTCAAATAATACTTTAAAAATAAAGCCCCACCTGATTAGTAGAGGTTATAAATAACTCAAATCATTGATCTCTTGATGCTACAAACTCCTTCCGATAATACCGGTAGACCTCTCCTTGCCATGACTGCCGAATTTTGTAACTTTTGTATATTATAAGTAATATATATACGTATATATACTTTGTGTGTTGATTCGTGATTTTTTTTATGTTAGGATATGGGGTAAGAATGAGAACATGTAACTAA